>OY741999.1:600000-1171635 GCA_963555575.2 Hygrocybe coccinea
GAAATCACGGGGAAGACAGAGACAGACCTGTTATGCCAATGGATTTCCATCATTGTACGAGATGCTGCTATCCACCGCTGAACAAGGGCAAGGAGAAAGAGGGCTATGCATGATGCGACCATTGCACGAGGAGATGTGGGGACCCAGCCGATGAACCAGAGGATATCGCCGGGAGTGAAATGCAGGTACGGCAGCATGTTACCCTGGCCGAGCTGCATTGACCCGTCCATGGACATGTCCATGCCATTGCCGCCATGAGCGAGAGCGGATTGAAAAAAGAAAAGAAAGAAAAACAAGATCATCGTTGCTGACAAACCAAGGCACATCACTCTTTCGTTTCCCGTCGATGGCCGGAGCGACACTGGCTGGTCTCTTAACCGTTGCCGTAATTTCGTCTCTTCTCTCAGATGCTTCCTCACCTAATTCCCACTTTTTCTCAGTCAGGTCCGCTCAACACACCAACTCTCTCTCCCATTCTCACCTTTGCCGCTACACCAACCGATTCCACCCCCACCGACTCTCCTACCGCCACCACCGATGTCGCCAATCCAGTCCCAACACCGTCGACTACTGACCCTGACGTAACCCAGCCAGTGTACGTTCCCTGACACTCTTCCGTTTACTCTTCTTTACATATCAATTCCCAGCCCAAGCTCTAGTTCGACCTTTTCTCCTGCCCCTTCCTCTTCTTTTCTCGCTCCTTCGCCGTCTTCTTCCTTCTCTTCGCTTCACTCGACACCAAATGCATCCACCGACTCTTTTTCAACCTCACCGTCTCCTTCTTCTCACTCCTCTTCATGGTCTTCACCCTCCCCAGGAGCATTCATCACAACCGCGATAGTGACAACCATAGGCGGAAAAGCCACTACAGTACATCCACTTCCCACATGTACACATTCCTATCACTAACCCATCAACACAGATCTACTCTGAAATACCCATTCCCACAACTCTCGCCTCGTCCAAATCCCTCTCCCCCTCCCGCCGCACAGCCCTCATCGTCAGTGCCGCCCTCGGCAGCCTCTTCCTCCTCATCCTCGCCCTCTCCCTCTTCTTCCTCTACAAACGCCGCCAATCCAAAATGGGCTTCACTGATTCCCTCACATCCCGCCGAAAGCAACAGAAAGTCTCCCGCGCAATGCTCTTGCAGGGCGAGGACCTCGACGACGACAACATGCCACCACCCACTCCATCGCCGCTGCTACCCCCATCGCGTCACCCACACTCTCCGTATATGCACAGCCTCGGCACGCGTTCCATCACTTCGCAATCTTCCATGTCACAGGTCCCGCGGCTCTTACCCGCACGTGGCTCAGAGACCGGCTCCATATTCCACGAGGGCGTGTGGCCGCCCCCAGGCGAGAACAGCAGACTCGTCGACCCGCTCACACAAGCCAGCAGCCAAGTCGACCTCAGCACCATCGTCGACGACGTCATGGGCCCATCCTCGTCTCACCAAAATACCCGTAACGGTGGTGGTGGATATTATTCATCCTCGCACGGCGATCTATCGCCGACTTTCTCCCTTGATTCCCCCATCACACCCGATCACGATTCTCGTGACCCGTCAGCGTTCACAGCCACCGGACACCCATACGACTGGTCGAATACCTCTCAGACACCGTTGTGGTCTCCCGGTTCCAACGCTATTGGAGGAAATAGTGATAATAGTAATAACAACAACAACAACATGGTCGTCGCGGGTCAATATCCACCCCAGCACCCGAGGTACCCAAGTCCCCTCGCACGACAAACGCTGATAATCGACAGCGATCAGTACCGTGTTGATCGTGGAAGCTACGTTAGTGCCTCGACGGCGACGTCATCCCCGCCGCCATCTCCTCGCAATTGGCTAGAACGGTCGCCGGCGAAGCAGATATCAAAACAACTGGACAAGGGTGGTTGATGGTTGTTGTATGTTTTTGTTGTTTTATCATCGGAAATTTTTATATTATACCCCTTCGTTTATCTATTTGAACTCTTTTTGTTTGTGCTTATAATGTCTTGGCTTGGACATGTATGTAGTATGAACGGAGTAAATACAATCGAGAATTTGGTCTTGATTTTTTATTATTTCTCCTCCGCCTCGTTGCCATCATTCTACTAGTAGATCTCCTCATCAGCTCGATTACTAGTAGTAGCAGCCCTGTCATACACGAGTATACGTCACAACCATCGCTATTCCAGGAATACAGAGCATTAAGACGGCCCACTCACGGTTAACTAAATGCCACTTCGACTCGGAGGAGGAATACATAGCGTCGTCACCTTTGGTGACCTGGGTCGTTGTGTGTTGGACGTTGCCACACCGGACGGGGTTTGTTTTTCTTCCCTGTTCAATACCGCCATCCATCTCCTAGCTCCGACCAAGATGACTGCTCGAGCGTTGAAGGCCATCGGGTTACGATATTGCTTGGCATCCTCATCTCTGCCACGACCGCATCAGTCTTGAAGGACGTCACCCGTGCTCTCATCCTAGCATTAATAGGAGAAATACATAGCACCGTCACCGTTGGTGACCTGGGACATTGTGTGTTGGACGTTGCCACATTGGACGGGGTCTGTCGTCTTTCTTCCCTGTTCAATGCCATCTGACACCGCCATTCATCTCCTAGTTCCGACCAAAATCATGATGACTGCTCGAGCGTTGAAGGCCATCGGGTACGATATTGCTTCGCGTCATCATCATCTCTGCCACGACCGGCGTAGAATACGATTCACCAGTCTTGATTTTTGAAGGACCGCGTCACCCGTGCCTAGTGCCCAGTGCCCTTCGTCCTTCATCCCCATTGCCACGGCGAGGTCGCCTTCATCTCCACTCACTAATTGCCGTCAGCTCAAGCTGCATAGGATTTCATCAGGCTGTTTGCCAGCTTATTTATTAATAATTGCAGCCCGTGGCTCGGCTGATCATGGCGCTTGTTTACGCTCGCACGCCGTTGACTTTTTGGCGCTGCGAAAGTGCTTCCATGCGTTTCTTAGATGGAAAACCTGATGTCATGTCTTATCATTATTCGCCGCACAGCTTGGCTGATCATGGCACTTGTTTACGCTGGCTCGCCGTTGACTTTTAAATCAGTTTTGGCGCTGGGAAAGTGCTTCCATGCGTTTCTTAGATGGAAAACCTGATGTCCTGTCTTATCATTATTCGCTTCTGTGCAGCGAAAGCAGAGCTCGGGGTTTGCAATATGGCTGACGCTTAACAGTGGCGTTCATCGTGCGACATGCTTTTCTCCTGTTTGACAGTTGCATGGACAGACGGTGGGGCAGTGGAAAGGCTTTTGGAGGTGTCGTTCTGGCTTTCTTCTTTCTTGTTCTTCTTTCTCGTATATTTGGTGGATGACGCGTACATAAAGCATAAAGCGAAGTTTTGGAATTTCTGGCACCAAAAACAGTGCCGCATTCCCAAAATGAATTACATAAAAGCGCCGATCATTCAAGCTTGGTACAGCGCTCTATCCCTGCCTGTCCCTCACCGTAGAACATCGGGCGACGGGAACGAGACCAAGTAACTGGCACCCGCACTGTTGCTGGTACGAACACATCGACCGCCATGCCATATTTTGCCAATGCTCAGAATGTCCATGCCTCGAAGGGTGTGTTCAACGAAGTTGGTCAGAATCAAATCAACCTCTACTTGAATCAATCGCCCTCTGCGTCTCTTGAACCTCTCTTCAATGTCATTGCGTCGATGGTACCGCAAGTTCAAGCGAGCCAAGAACAAATCAAGGCCCTTACCGCCTCCATCGATCTGCTGCTGAAGACACTCGATTCTGAATATCATGCGGGACGGCTATCGGAATCGCAAACATCTGCACCTTTGCAATCTTTAAGGAGGTACGTGGACACTGCCATTCTATCGAACAAACATGCGCTCATCAGAATCGGGCAACGTGGAACAGCTTGTTGAAGGAGATTGCTCAGTTTGTCGAGAAGCAAACATCTAATGAATTTCTCAAGTCATTCTTGACGAGAGAGGATCGCCAAGCGCAGATCGAATCCTATTATCATCAAATCGAAACACATGTTGCCTCGTTCCAGGTATGCTTTCTCCAGAAGGACAGGATATTATCGCATCTCATCGTGTTCTTATATGCATAGATCTCAGCACTTCTCGACATTCAAGACTGCCTGTCGCGAAACGAAAAGGCCAAACGGGAGGATCAGATAGCTTTGCACAATCGACTGAGTGGTCTTGAATCAAATCAACGTCTTCTCAGGGAGATGTTTGGTACGTTATCTTTGAAAGCTCAATTCCCACATGTCATTCGTAATACGCCTGTCTATTTCCAGATACACAAAACCATAGCCTTATGGAAATGATGATTTCCCTTCAGAGGAAGATCGAAGAACTTCCACGGACGCACAGAGAGTACCGTTTTCTTTCGCATAGTGTGCAATACCTCTCCACGATCAGCGGAACATTGATACCGGTGGAGAGCTGGATGATCACGTCGTTGGATGTCGAATTCGGGTCCGAGATTGGCTCTGGTGGCTAGTACGTGCTTCATCTTCGGTTAGGGTTACTTTGACCAGTGGATCGGCACGATGAACAGCGCAAGGGTGTTTGAGGGAAGATGGTGCAAGGCACGAGTCGCTCTGAAGGTGCTTAAAACAGAGGACGGCATCACACCGAGCCCCAAAGTAAGTCTACCGTGAGATATCATGATGACGTGGTTCTCAGCATGGTTATCATCGCAGGCAATCAGACGCGAGATCGCGGTGAGTTCTTCTCGTGGTACACCTTTTCCAGTTATGAAGTAGTATCCACAGACTTGGTCGAAACTCTCACACCCTCATATACTCCGTGAGTTGTATTTCGCACTCTCCTGACTACAAATTGACATGCAACCTATCAGAATTTCTTGGCGCGAATGTATTGGGCAACAAGCCATTCCTCGTGACGAGGTACATGGAGAATGGAAATGCACGGTCCTACATTGAAGATAACCCTGACTGCAATCGTTTGAAAATCGTACGTTGTTAAAATCTCCCGATATAATTATGCAAGAATGACAAAATCCTGTGCGACAGCTGTACGACGTATCTCTGGGATTGGTTTATCTTCACTCAAAGAAAATCGTGCATGGTGATCTCAAAGGGGTAACTAGCTTCCACTTTCGACATGCAAGTCCTCTCTCACGCCACGTCTTCTCCAAGCTGAACATTCTTATCGACGATGCCGGTAGTGCTGTGTTATGCGATTTTGGTCTCTCTCGTGTGATAGGAGATATGGCTAGTCGCACATCTATGGCCAATGCAGGAGCTGTCGCTGGCACCCGCAATTGGATGGCCCCCGAACGATTGATTGGAGGTTTGCTTAGGAAGCCTTGCGACATTTACTCTTTTGGGATGGTCATTTTCGAGGTGAATTATGGTCTTGTTACGTTTCAGTGCCGGGTGGCTGAGCCACGTGAAACAGATCCAGACCAACGAGATCCCTCTGATGGGTGTTGGATACAATGATTTCGTTCAACTTATTGTTAGGGAAGAGCGCAGACCAGAGCGACCTGAAGAAGATGAAGCTCCTCAAATGACAGACATTTTATGGGAACTCGCGGAGCGTTGCTGGAAAAAGGATCCGAAGGCAAGACCAGATGCCAATGTCGTCTGCGACAATCTCACCCGTCAATTACGCGACTCCCCTGCACCAAAACCTTTGACCAATATTGTAGATGCCGATGAAACTAAGATAGAGGAGCCTCAGGGTAAGGATGACGATGCCAACCACGAAGTGGCCAAGCAGCAGGAGCAAGATGCGAGGAGGAACGAAGATGAATTGTTATGTGATGCCAATGAATACCCGAAGCAATTCTCGGAACCCCCAGCATTTCGTGACTCTCCTGCACCCAATCCGATAACCGATGTTGTAGATGTCGATGAAACCAAGATAGAGGAGCCTCGGGGTAAGGACGACGATGCCAACCACGAGGTGGCCAAGCAGCGGGAGCAAGATGCGAAGAAGAAGGAAGAAGAATTTTTATGTCATGCCAATCAATACCCGAAGCAATTCTACGTATGCCAAGAGGAGAGCCTGACACTTTCGATGGCATGCTTCAGACTTATGCGGGATGGGCTGAAATTCAACATTTGCGACCTAGAGACGTCATGTCTTCTAAATCGTGAGGTGGATGGTTTGTCGGAACGAATCAACGCAAAAGTCGCGAACTCCTTGTTGTATTCATGTCGTTTCTGGACCTTTCACTTTCGGGATGCCATCAGCACCCAACGTGACCACGATGCGCTCATAAGAGAAGTCAATGAATTCTTCGACGTTCGTCTCCTTTTTTGGCTGGAAGTCATGAGCTTGGTAGACGAAATCGCCGCGGCCCGTGGAGCATTATCAACCATTGCACCATTGATTGAGGTATGTACGATCCATTTGGCTATTGCCGGTTCATGACAGACCTTTTTACAGACCGTCGATACGAAATTATCAGACTTCATTCAAGATGCCAGCCAATTCATTGTCGCATTCCATATCCCAATGTCAGAAAGTACCCCCCACATCTACGTTTCTGCGCTACCTTTTTCACCTACCGACAGTTTGGTCAGGAATCGTTATGAATCCAAATTCCCAAACATGCTATCTCTGCTCTGCGGGCGTGAACAAAATTGGCCAGCATACATGGGTAGATTTCACGGCCACACTGCCGAAGTCAATTCCGTGGTGTTCTCACCTGATGGGACGCGTATTGCTTCAGGGTCTCGTGACATGACGATTTGTATTTGGGATGCCCTGACAGGCCAGGTCATCGCGGGTCCCTTTAAAGGCCACACCAGCTATGTCTCTTCTGTCACGTTCTCGCCCGATGGCACTCGAATTGCTTCAGGGTCTGTAGATACGACAATTCGCATTTGGGATGCCCAGACAGGGCAGATGATCGCAGGTCTCTTTGCAGGCCACAGAGATGATGTTATGTCTGTCATGTTCTCGCCTGACGGCACGCAAATTGCCTCAGGGTCCAATGACAACATAATTCGCATTTGGGATGCCCAGACAGGTCAGGTCGTCACAGAAGGCCACGTCTATGGGCTCACCGTTGTCACGTTCTCACCCGATGGCACTCGAGTTGCCTCAGGGTCCCTGGACCACAAAATTCGCATTTGGGATGCCCAGACCGGACAGGTCGTTGCAGGTCCCTTTGAGGGCCACACCGGTTATGTTGAATCCGTCATGTTCTCGCCCGATGGCACACGAGTCGCTTCAGGGTCCTGGGACGACACAATTCGCATTTGGGATGTCGAGTCAGGTCAGGTCGTCGCAGGTCCTTTTGAAGGCCACACCGATCATGTCAGTTCCGTCAGCTTCTCGCCCGATGGCACCCGAGTCGCTTCAGGGTCCCGGGACAACACAATTCGCATTTGGGATGCCCAGACAGGACAGGACGTCGCAGGGCCCTTTGAAGGCCACAGAGGTCAAGTTCGTTGTGTCGTGTTCTCACCTGACGGCACACAAGTTGCCTCAGGGTCCTCGGACAAGACAATTCGCATTTGGTATACCCAGACAAGTCAGGTCTTTGCAGATTCTTTCGAAATCCCCATCGATCACGTCGAATCCGTCATGTTCTCGCCTGATGGCAAGCGAGTTGTGTCTGGATCCTATGACATGACAATTCGCATTTGGGATGCCCACACAGGACAGGTCATCGCAGGTCCCTTTCAAGGCCACACCGCTCGCGTCACTTCTGTCATGTTCTCACCCGATGGCACTCGGGTTGCCTCAGGGTCTGCGGACGGGACGATTCGTATTTGGGATGCCCAGACAGGTCAGGGTCAGGTTGTCGTTGGAGGCCACACCAGTCATGTCCATTCTTCTATCACGTTCTCGCCCGATGGCGCGCGAGTTGCCTCAGGATCCTCGGACAACACAATTCGCATTTGGGATGCCCAGACAGGACAGGTCGTCGGAGGTCCGTTTAAAGGTCACACCAGCTATGTCTCTTCTGTCATGTTCTCGCCCGATGGCACTCGAGTTGCCTCAGGGTCCTATGACAAGACAATTCGCATTTGGGATGCCCAGACAGGACAGGTCATCGCAGGTCCTTTTGAAGGCCACACCGGTCATGTCAGTTCCGTCAGCTTCTCGCCCGATGGCACTCGAGTTGCCTCAGGGTCCCATGACAAGACAATTCGCATGTGGCATGCCCAGACAGGGCAGGTCATCGCAGGTCCCTTTGAAGGCCACACCGGTAATGTCGAATCCGTCACGTTCTCGCCCGATGGTGCCCGAGTTGCCTCAGGGTCCTGGGACAACACAATTCGCATTTGGGATGCCCAAACAGGTCAGGTTGTCGCAGGTCCGTTTGACTGCCACACCAGCCATGTCTATTCTGTCTCGTTCTCGCCCGATGGCACTCGAATTGCCTCAGGGTCCATGGACAGATCAATTCGCATTTGGGATGCCCAGATTTGCCAGGACAACCCATGTCCCGCGGACAATGTCCATTCCCTTCTGCTTGGTGGTACAGAAGTTGCCTTCAAATCCGAAGACTATACGATTCCTACTAACGACATCAGCAGTGGCAAGCTAAATACAGGGGACTATGCGGATGTTGCCGGCTACCTTCATTCCCCTTATATGATTGGCTACTTGGCTAAAATTGTTGAGCGAGGATGGGCAGGTTCTTCGGGCACGAATTCGGTGGAACAACCAGGCATTCGTTTTTGGGTTCCACCACCCTACCGGTATGGCATATGTGCGGCGGAGACACTGGTGATTATTGGCGAGCGCGTTGTTCGGTTGGATCTTCGTCGATTTGCCTATGGCATGTCGTGGACACAATGCTATTCCCCGTTGTAACTGGTAGTCGGATGTTTTTCAATACCCTCCCATAGCTCCTCTTTCGAATTCGCATTTCAATCACATCCATGTACTTTACTTTTTCCCAACAGTATGGGAGACTGCAAAATCAAATCAAATTTTCACCTTCACATGCGTCGGTTTTGTGTTATTCAACGTTTTCACCAGAAAAAATATTTATATTACAGCTGATTTCATAAACATGTGGAAAAGTTGAAAAAAGATTTGAGGTGTAAAATTTTTGGACTTGGTGAAATTTCTCTTGTATCTCATGGAATACTGCATGGATTGAGATGGTTATAGAGGGAAAGTTGTACTATTTCTTAAGGGCTTTCTACTCCTGTAATTACATTTGGATAGTATTTAGTGTATGGTGAGTTGTAGATGAAATAACAGGGAAACCAGCACTTTTTGAGACCCAAAATGATATTGTCAAATTATGGCATCAAATGAGCTCCTACAAACAAGATTGTAGGGAGAAAATTGTTCATTTTTTCAAGGGCTAGAAGTACATATACCGTGTTTTTCTTTATTTTTGTGTTTTGAGCCCATGTTTATAATTCTTGTGGTATTTCAATCTCAATGCAATCAACAATAGTACAGATGTAATATTGGCTCAAAACACAAAAATAAAGAAAAACACGGTATATGTACTTCTAGCCCTTGAAAAAATGAACAATTTTCTCCCTACAATCTTGTTCGTAGGAGCTCATTTGATGCCATAATTTGACAATATCATTTTGGGTCTCAAAAAGTGCTGGTTTCCCTGTTATTTCATCTACAACTCACCATACACTAAATACTATCCAAATGTAATTACAGGAGTAGAAAGCCCTTAAGAAATAGTACAACTTTCCCTCTATAACCATCTCAATCCATGCAGTATTCCATGAGATACAAGAGAAATTTCACCAAGTCCAAAAATTTTACACCTCAAATCTTTTTTCAACTTTTCCACATGTTTATGAAATCAGCTGTAAGGATCAGTTAGAAACTACTTTGGTCCAACGTCACAAACTCACGAGGTTCTTCCCAATCTTACCAAACTCTCAGTTGCAAGTTCTCTCGAAGGATTCCTTCCTCCATCCACTCTGACCAATCATAATAACCAACTATACCACTCCTAGCTCGGAAGAGGTAATGAGAACGGATAAGTCCCTTACCCTATACCGTACTAACCCTATACAGCCTATGGCCTTCAACGATATACAAAGGGCTGTAAAAATTCACCACAACCCGTCGATAGCTCAGTTAACAACAACAACGGTTTGTACAAACCATTTCAGTTGGTGAGACAGTATATATAAACCGTTTCAGCCGTTTCCATAGTATTTGGTGCATTTAAACCATATCCAGCCGGTTTTTAAATTTATAAAAAAAAGTTGGGTATACAAAACAGTGCTAGTAAGGCCAGGCTGGACAATATATATATATATTACTTCGCTATAGCGCTACTCTCCCAGCCCAAGCCTCAATTTATATTGGGCAATTAATGTGTCTTTCTGTGCCATCATTGCGTCCTTCTCCGTCAACTCTGCACTCTGCTGTGCCAGTTCTTGTCGCGCAGCCTGAGCCTCGGCCTCAGCAGCCTCAGCCGTTTTGGTAGCCTCAGCCAAGGCCTTACCTAACTGAAGTGCCTCCTTTCGTCTTGCATTGATAAGCCCGCTGACCAAGATATTGAATTGATTGACGAGCTCCTGGACATCGGATTTGGCTTCTCGTCGAAGGCGAGGGGATGTGTAATGGATGAATTGGCTGGTCGCATTAGGTTGCTGAGCAGCAACAAAAAGCCAACAGTTAGTTTCGAGGCTGACACGTTCAGCCTAATGTAAAAGTCTCATCAGCCAAATGTACAGAGAGGAGGTGAGAGAATAACTTTCACGGACTACTATATCTTCCATGCAGCGGGAAAAACGAAGTGCTGCTTTACCTGATTGAGTTTCGAGTGGGCGAAGTGGCTTGGTTCTAAGGACAGCTGAGGGCCAGTATCAGCCCCCGCAAGGAACAAGGAGTTGTCGACTTACTCCATTGTTCATTCCCACGTTTGGCACCTTCGACGACGCCGTAAAGTTGGTTGTTGCTCGTGACACGACGTTGTGCTTGTGACACTGGTGAAGTATTCTGGGATGTATCGTTGAGCAAGGCCGGGTCGATTGCGGGAACCTTGCGTGTTGATTTGATGTTTTAGGTTAGTTTTCGTTCGGAAGAAAAAAAAAGAAAGACTTACGTAGGGTGCTCCCAGGGGTGTCTGTATATTTGATGGCACTGGGTCTTGTGTGTCCTCCAAGGCACGCTGCGAGAATCAGAAAGTGACAAACGGTATACTGGAAAACACACCGCTGGCGAGAACACGTCCGGGAGATTCTGAGAGTCGCTGAAAGCGCCCTGTGTGAGAGAAGGAATCGGAGCTTGACAGAGGGAAGCTAAACTCCCATGTGGCACTGTTTGCGACATATCGAGGGGGTTGTCTCCAATAACGTGCTGTGAGAAAGGTAGCGTCAGAGCTTGAGGGCTGTAGGATACAGACTGCTTAACATACCTCACCCGAGCCGCTATTTTCCTGTTGAACAAACTCAACTTGATCCGAGTTCTCTGGTTGGATGCGAGAAATATCGAAGCTATCGCCCATGATGTTTACCTGCAATTTGCTCAGTTATGAGTCCATTCAAAGGTTAACGCTAACACATACCGATGACAAGTACTGTCTCCCCGCTTTTGTGTGTTCGCATTGCACCCTCAGAGGGTTACCAGGGCATTTCTTGCAGTGTCGAGCCCTGCGGGAACGAGCAGGTGCCATGAAGTCAAAAAGTTAGGGTGGGAGAAAAAAGTATGTTTGTTTACCCCTTGAGCGTTGTTTTCTTGAAGTGGAACGGTGTAGTTTTACCATCTGAGGGAAGGGAAATGGTGTAGAAATACCAAACTCGCGTTGAGTCCATAGCCTCGTGACCAGGAGTTCCCAACTAGGCTCCACCTTCTTTGATGTCGGACGACCCGTCTAGCCCCCCCCTCCAGCCCATCTTACTTGATTCACCACCTGATTCTCCCACTTCGCGCAATGTTTCCGCCGCCGCCGCTATCGACCCTCCACATTTGTTTTATCGCTCACCCCAACTAGTTATCGAACCCACCCCAATGAAACGCCCCAGGAAAAAAAACCCCCAACACCCTGCTCATCGCCTGAAGCGCTTCCGTACAAGAGCTCGCGGTGGCCAGGAATCCCAGCCCGAAACCTCAGATTGGGCATCCGAGGCGAGTATCGGCACCTTGGACTACAACGGCGGCTCTTCAAGATCTCCTTCACCCCCTCCGATCCCAACTATTATTCCAACAGAAGACAATGACTATGAACGCTATGTTAATCTTGTTTTAGCTGATTGTCTTCCATTTTATCAAATTTCATCAATGGTGTATGTCGTGCAAGGGTGGGACCGGAAGAACAACGAACCTACGGTGCGTACTTCTATTTGACATCCGACAATCTATTGAACATGCAGCAGTCTCATTGGCATCACCTGCAACGGAAGCGGATTGGTGAAGCGTGGGCAATCGCTTGTTTTTGCCCATCTGGTACCACCGGTTCCTGTGTTCACCTCCGTTTTGCCAGAGACCATGGGGAGGAACATTTCCCTGACGATGATCTTCAACTTAATGGTAAAAATGTTCTTTCGGGGTGTGCAGTACTCATGCAAATTCACCAGGTGATACAGACAAAGTTATACTGTTCTCGCGCCAAGCCACCGATGAAGATATGTATTCCAACCACTTCTCTGTCGTTTTTGAGGGTCAAACCTCTGTGAAGAATCGGGCTGTGGTCTCATACTATGGAAATGATGCAGGTTCTGGGAAATGGACTTGCCAGAAAGATCGGGGCAGCACTTGTGGCCACATAACGCAAGCACGTCATGGGCTACAGAAACTGGTACAAACAGATCCCACTGCGAGGGACGAAACGGTGCCGGAAGAATCGGCTGTCTTGAGTGAGTTGTTAGCCCTTATCAATGCCGTCGCTCTCATATGGTTTGGAAGTTCCTCGGGTTCGTGGGGCTACAGCTCGGGGTGACAAAGCCATATCTTACCTGCCCATACACGTACCCATCTGGGCATCTCTCCCAAATGACTTACAGCTCTATCCACGTCCTCTACCCCTTCAGGGCCCACCCGATATATTGTTCTTGGATGACAGTGCTTCCTGCTTGTGTTCTTTGCCACGTACGCTGTATTCTCCATTCCTCGCTATACAAGAACGTACATGTACAATCTATACCACTACCCGAGCTCACCAAGTGAAGATTCAATTACAACGTTGTCCGACATGTGCTCACAAATTTCACCGCTTCATTGGCCCGGAACCCCGCAACCTTGGCCTTTTCAACTTCAATAATCAAATCCTTTTCGCACATGACCTTCTCGATGAGTATACTAGTGCATACACATCGTCAGAGACACCGTTTGCAGCCTGGGTGCTCACAGTGTCCCGTCGATACGAAGTCCACCAGTCTTGTTTCCCTTTTGTCAACGAGAAGATGTTCCGGAGCGCATGGTTTGCTTACAGCCATTTGCAGCATTTGGAAACCGATATGCACTGTCCCAAGTGCGGCCCAGATCCGCAAGACACCATTTGGGATGGTGTCACCCTCGCATTTAGCCAGAAACATCAGCTCCCATCCCTACGTCCGCCAACGACGTTGCATGAGAAGTCTTTGAAGCGACAGGAAGTACGTTACCATACTGGCCAGCAGTTGATTCCACAAGTGCAGGTTCGCAAGGCTGTCCGCTTTGTCATAGAAGGCCGCTCTTTGGTTGTCAACTCGGAGGATGACTGGTCAGAGGAGGGAAACGAGTTTCAGAGTCAAAGAAGTCGTCAATTGGAGAAGAAAAAACAAGACTTGCTTTCCCGTGTCGAGGCAATCCCAGATCTCTGCGCCAAGCTGAAGCTAGTGAACGAGTCTCTGAGTGCTCTATTCGCTGAGTATTATGGAGTAGCAGTGTTACTCTCAGGAAAATCCCCGCCTGTAGCATACAAGCGGTTATTTGTGCAGGTGAGCAAGTGATGTCATTGGATTTGACTGCGCGATCTCATGTCAAACTAGCTCAGTGCTGAAGAATCCGTCCTTCAAATGGCCAATCGACTGGCATTGCGGATACTCTCTCTATTTGTATCTCAACCAACGGCTCTCAACTTGTCTTGTCTTGTCTGCATTCTGTCCATCTACGAAGTTCTGCAGTACCATGAGTTTCGACAAGAAGCTTACCCGGAGCATCTTCTTGCACTCTGCAAATGGGTTTCTGACAGAGGGCATGGGGCATTGGTTGGACTGATTGTCTATCCAGCTCCACCAATGGATCCCAGTGCGAGTCAGACGGATGTTGGGTGGCAAGCGGTGAGATAGCCACTTCAAATCTTTGAATACAAGTTTCTAACGTCAGTGCCAACAGACTGGATGCTTCTATACCAAACCACAAATTCGACATCGCCCCGAATATCCACATCTAGCGAATGACTCACGCAATGAACATGGGGGCCGACGAGGAGCCAAGTGCTCGAAATATTATTCAAGATACGGAGAGCAGCACCTTACAGGCAGCATCATGTGCGTGTGGTGTACGCATTCTGTATGCTACGGATTTCACTGCATCCCGAAGGCTGAGGGCCGAAACGATGTATTCTCAGCGATAGTAACTCGGTGGGTCAAGGCTCCTCGCATCGTCATATACGACTTCGCCTGCGCTTTGGCTCCCTACTGCATGACACGGGAACCTGAGTTCTTTGCTGATACTTTGTTCGTCGTTGACGCCTTCCACGCCAAGGGTCACACTAGGTGTTCGCCAGGCGCGTTCCTGTCCACATATGCTAACACTGATCCCCGGCTTGCACATATCAACTCTAGTGCTGCGGAGTGCGGCAACGGAGGGCTGCATCGGATCCGAAAAAGTGTCAGTTACATGTCTCAAGATCGTGCTATCAAGTACACCAATGTTTTTCTTTCAATCTGGAACCGATCTCGTATTCGGAAACTACTGGGGATAGATAGATGACACAGGGGGTTGGCGGGGTTGCTGTAAAGTACTAAACCAATTCTGTTTTTCTTATCAACCAATGTCCAGCGGGTTCCTGCCAGGGACGCGATCCCCTTTGTCAAAAATATTCATTTCCTTTTGCCAATGGCACTGGCTGATAGCATGTCAGGGGCAGGAAATGAAAATGATGTCGGCTCACTAGACCTGGATATACGCAAAATTCACCGCAAAGGTGACGACATTTCGTTCACACTCCCCACCATGGACCAAGAGCAGCAAGATATTGGGTTCAGTGAGTGCTCAATTGTCTGGCAAAGTGTGAGAAGCTGGGGCTCACCAGTAGCTATCACAGCTGCCCTGGAGAAGGAAATCCAAGGCGCTGTCGGAGTGTTGGAGAGCGCAAAGGCGGAGCTGACCCGCATCTGCGAAAAAGGCTGCAAAAGCTAAAGGTGGTGGAAAAGGTAAGCCTTGGCACTGATTCCTATGTAACATGACCCAACCTGGCCTGCAGTCGCAGTTGAAGCAGCGAAAACACGTCTCGCAGAGGCAGAGACACGCCTGAAAGAACTCAACACTGAACTAGCATCAGCAAGGGCTGCTGCCGCCATGAGTGCCAAAACTGCCAACGTGGAAGATGAAGGTGCAGACGGTGAAAGGGACACACAGGATTCCGATTCCCTGACGACACTAGGTGAAGGTGATGAGTCTGATGACCAGCTGACTGGGTCGGGAACGAGGCCATCTGCTGCACGAGGCAAGGTGGGAAGAACTTTCTTGATCATTGACGTCCACTGATGTTGCTCGGAGTCAGAGCGCTGGCAAGAGTGTTGAGTCAGGCCGACGCAAGCGTACGGGTAAGGAGGGTGGGTCAGGCCAACACAAGAAAAGGAAGCGTCACAATCATACCCCGGACTCAGAAGGCAACCACGAACTTGAAGGTGGCAACAACAATAGTGATGAAGGGGAACGTGATGCGGGTTCTGGAGGTGATGCAGATAAAACCACCAAAGATTCCGACACACTCGACAAGGATGCGAAGAAGGTGAACCCGGACTCAGAAAATGAGGAGACGCATGCCAAAGATTCAGCCAAGCAGCCTGATCTTAAGAGGTTGGCAGGTATTTTCACCGTTTTCTTTTCGCAGGGATTCACCTTACTGACTGTAGCTGCCGTAGAAATTGGCCGCAAAGAGATAGGCGAATTTATGAACACCCAGAGTGGCAAAATTAGCGAGAGTGTCACCCGGGCCATTCGTGACTATCAACATTTCCTTCCCGAATCTGCTACCACACATCGTTGCCTCGCACTCCACTGCTTAACCACCAATCGCGGTAATGTCATCTGCATTTACCACCACATGACGAAGTCAGGAAAAATTTATGACGGCTCAAAGGACTCTAAATTCAAGGTCACCGGCATTTCCTTCCCTCGCAACCTCAGGGCAAAAGCGAAGAGAGGTGCAGATCGCCGATCTGGATATCTCAACTGTGGATGTCCCGAAGATGTCGCATTGCTCGATTTTTACTTTTGGAAAACGTGGACAGCCAGGAATGAGCAAGGGGATGTGGAAGGTCTTGGGGGTCAACGCATTGATCCACGCCTTTGTCTTTTTTTCAGCCAGTGCTTCACTGCAAACACAATGCTCAAGATTGACAATCTGTACACAAAAGGCAAGACCCCTGCTGAAGCAGAGCAGAAGCAGATCGAGACTCAGATAATGAGGTTGTCTAGCAGGCTCAAAGATTTGACAGGTACGTGATATTATTTACTTGATTGCCAGAGCTGATTCCATACCTTAGGTACTGAGGACGAAGCCAATAATGACGATGTGCTGTAAGGGTTTTTTGGGTTGTTATAGTGTGATTTGAGTATCAATGTGTGTATGAGTAGTGGAGATAGTGTGTTTGCCTTGCCTCTCCCATAACAGTTTTGCATTGTTAACAGAAATAAGATCTTAAAGTACTTTCTTGTGAATTCTTACTGAAGGTAGATTTTGTCGCACAGTTTGAAATACTTTCTTTGTGTATACCATTCCTACTAGAGGTAGATTTTGTTGCACAGTTTGAAGTGCTTTCCTGATGCTTGCCAGGTATGGTTTAAAAATACCATCTCTAGCATGTATGGTATTCTGGTACCATATTGAAAGGGTCTGATATGGTTCCAGAATACCATCTCTAGTATGCATGGTATTCTGGTGCCATATTGGAAGGTCCTCATATGGTTTAAAAATACCATCTCTAGTGAGTATGGTATTCTGGTACCATATTCCATCAGGAAAACTCAATATTACTTAATTTGTCTTAAATGATCTTAGTCATCTTGATCGTTACTCTAAGACCACTAAGACCACTAAGACGACACCCTCAGCTTGACTTGCTCTTAGATTAAGAACATATAAAAAAATCAAGACTAGGATCAAGATACTAAGCAAGCGGCGAAAGATTAAGATGGCGAGATAAACATTGATCAGCTCCAAGTACTTGGAATCTGAGTTTAAGATACTACTAAGACATCAATAAAGACGAATTGAAATAATTTACTCACTGGCACTACCAGTATGGTTCAGTGCATAGGCACGCTAGTATTATCGTCTCCCATTTCCACGATATCAGACTAGATACCTGCACCTTTGCAGCGTTTAATAACAATAACAAAGAAAAGGAAGGAAACATCAGGTTCAAAACGCAGAAACTGCCTCAAGGGCAAGTCTGATTCCCACATCGCCGTGTCGCCTAGACACACATTTGAGATAAGTCCATCGCGCCCAAGGCATTCAGCCACGCATTGGACGACATCACATCTACGCAAGCAGAGAGCAAGTTGAGGACTTTTTCCAGCACAAGGGCTTGATCGGCAGCCAAATTGGGCAGTAATTGTAAACGAGAGAAATGTACCTGGAGCAAAAGGAACATTTTGAAGTGAGGAGCCTTGAAGTCAACACGGTCTAGTTTCACGGATACACGATCATAGATACGGCGGAGTAAAGCATCTTCATGGCGGTGGATGGGGACAGTTTCAAATTCTGCGGAAGATGATACAACTTCAAGTAGCCCCTTGAGCTTGGTACGCTCTTTCAGCAACAACGTATAGACCTCCACCGTGACATCTTTGCTTAATGTGAGTATTAGAAGACTACGGTAGAGTTCTCAACTCACATGAGATATTGTAATATGCTGCTATCATGCCAAGGTTAAGGGCCGAAATATCCATCTCATCCTCTGAAATAACATAAGTACTTAGTAAGCTTAAGCATCGTAGGGATACTTGCCGATTGCTATGCATTTCGAGTTGACTAGGTCAGTCAGGGTGTTCTCGACAAGCTCGGAGAGATGATCGGATAGGTGCTGGTGGCTGACATTATGGAGGTTGTAGTAATTTGGGTTTTGAGTCATCCGTCGATAGAAATATGTCCAGGTCAAGATATCCTACAAGTCAAAATCAGGGAGAGTCAGACATCATGAACGAGAATCAATTACCATAGTGTCTTGCTTGTTCTCAACAGTTTTAACCGCGATTTCAGCGAGGAAGTAATCGTGTAGTAGATGTGTAGGAAGGTGCGACTCGATTGGTAGACCTTCAGCAAGGAACTTCTTGTAAAACTCTTTCCGGGTCTGCTGACACATTAGGACGCATCGACTGCGTTCATCTTCTATGGGTCGACATGCTCGGCCCATCATCTGGAGCACATCCATGACTTGGTAATCCACGTATCGATGTTCCTTGCCTTCGTAATACTGCACTCCCATGATAATAACCATATAGCTCAAGACGGGAAGACTCCAAGCCGTATCCTGTAATTGAAAGATGAGACTTGTAGTCTTTGCACGGAAATGATCTTGGCATACCTTGGACGCAATCAACACCTGTATAGCTCCGGACTGGAATAAACGCTCGACAATTCGTTTGTCCTGTTTACCCAGAGCCTCGTGGTAATACCCAATACCGTGCTGTAGGGTCTCTGCAAGGCTTTTCTCACTGATATACTCAAGGTGAGGCCGCAAGTCCTCCTCCTCGATATTCAAGAACCAGTTTGGCTTGTCGTCAGCAGCACAGTGCATAAGAATATCGTCCACGGTAAGCCGACATTGCCTTCGAGAAGGAACAAATACGATTACAGGCTTCGTTGGGGAATACTCGACGACAGCGAGATACGCCGGCTTTGACATGGAAATCATGAGAGACGGGAAATGTGGGATCGTGAAACTCTGCAAATGAATGTCCATATCAAGAGGGCGAGCACTGTGAGACTCAGTCAGTGGCTGAATGACGTGAAAATTTCATCAGACCATCCCCACCTTGGAGAGAAGTTGAAGATAGCATGAGACGGTGCGCCCATCCATTCACCAAGGTCCCGCGCATTAGCGAGTGAAACGCTACAGGCGACTATTCGGGTCTTTATCTCGGTCTGGGCAGATACATACCGCGTCCGAGAGATGACCACCTCGTATGTTGGACCAACCTCACCACCAACAAGTTGAACCTCATCCGCAATGAGTAAGCCAATATTTTGAACATTCTTCCGTTGGCGCCACCGTCTCGAAAGGACATCCCACTGCACATGGGTCAAAAGGGAACTCATAAACATTGTGAATAACTGACCTGTGCTGGTGTACAAACGATCACATCACCTTTCTCAAGCAGTCGCAAATCCGCACTGGTCTCTCCGGTCAGACTCACAATCTCCTTGCCGCCTTGCAATTGGCTGAATTTCTGGCGCCACTCTGTTACACGCTGATCCACCATCTCCTGGTACGGCTCAATACAAACTGCCCGGGGTTGGCTGATCAGAAGAGAAAGAATAACCAAGCAGGAGAGCACGAAAATGTAAATATTAGAACTCGAAGCTAGAACAAAACTAAAAGACTATATCGAACATTTGGTGGTCAGCATACTTGTTGATATAGTACGCAAGGAAGGAGTCGAGGGAGGATGAAAAGGGGAAGCGAGGTGGCAAATATTCAACGCCATACACTGGGATGAGATGAGCAGCACGAACAATGCAGTCGAGATGGATAATGGCGAGAGGTTGATCATCTGAGTCGTCCAGTATTTGTTGCACCATCCACATGCCTAAGTCTGCATCGGGTCTGTCACCGATGCGCGAGTACCAGCAGATTAAAGCACACGGATAAGTAGTGCCACCAAAGTTGAAGGAAAGGAATCTTAAAACACGCGCCACCTCAAGCCCATGCATCCCTGGAAGTTCGGGGTCAGAATTGACAAGAATGCAATCATTTCGAGGTGGCCCCCGGCGCCATGAAGGGGTTGCACGCAAGCGTTCACGCCGCATCCCACCAATCCCGCTGCTATCACTGGGTGCATAAAAAGTGGCGACAGCTGAAAGATAAACAGAGACTTTCCCATTGAAGAATGGGCAGGCAGAAAGGGGTACATCAGATGAGGTAAGGGGGCCGGTGAGATGGAGTTGATCATAAAGGAACTTTCGAATGAGTGTGTGCAGCTCGGGTACGTCAATTTCTGCTGCAAGTTGCTCCACTTGATATCGTTTATGGACAGTTCTAGCGAGTTCCACATGGTTTAGACCAGTTGGTCCAGGGACAGCGCCGTCATCTTTGTCATCGTCGTCGTCGTCGTCATTGTCATCGACATCGACATTGATGCTCTCTTCCCTGTCGTCTCCATGATCTCTGTTGTTGTTGCCATCACCTCCATTTATACAGTTCTGTTCTGGATGGGGTTGAGCAAAACATTCATGGAAATGAAAGAGTGCTTACCGACTGCGAGGATTGCCGCAGACAGACAGGTGCCTTCAAGCATCCCTCGGCTTTTGAAATCAACGCGAGCTGCGGCAAGTTTATCGAGTCGCTGATTGGTGAGTAGCATCTGGCTGAGAGCTTCGTAGCAACTTGACCGGCGCCATGGCTCCTTCACAGCTTTGATGTGCTTAGATTCTGTAATCGACGAACATAGGCCATTTGGTGCACCGAACATCTGAATAAGTTCACGGTAATGGACAAGAGAATGTTGTCGAGGCAGGGAGAATTCTTCAGCACGAACGCCAGTACTCGAGAAGATGGTGCGGTACTGATGGAAGCGTTGAATGGCGTCATCCAACTTGCGAAGGGTTTCTTCGGTGTGGACATTGCGCCGGGCAATGTAGCAGAAATCTAAAAAGGCACTAAAAGTGCGAACCATTTCTGGAGGGACATGGTTTTCGATAGCAGGCAGGTAAACCTGGAAATTGGCAAATTTAGTTCAATAAAACCAGGAAGGATGTTCACAAACCTTCATCAGAGCCTTGGAGTCATCCCCGGTCCATTGTTTGAATCCCCGGCCTTGTGGGAAACGTCTCAGGCCAGGGAATGATGGGGCGGCCGCAATGCTAAGTACCAGGATCAGAAAGGTTAGGTTGAACAGGGAAGAGATGAAACGCACCGATGGTCAATATCATCAAGTATTACTTGGGCCTGTGCTTTGCCGTGGGTATGAACCAGATAGTCCTCGACCCAGGAGACGAGATGATCTTTGAATGTACCCTTGATAACCTGGTGGAGCAAGTCGGGTGCGATGAGCTCGTGTATGTCGGCTCGTGGAAAATCGTTAGTAAAAGGCTTTTTTCCTGAAGTCAGATAGGTGCTGGCCATAGTAGTATAGTGGTTACTGACAACAATGTCGCCAACAATCCCGAACTCAGTCCACAATTCACCAAGTTCTAATGACTCGACCATTAAATCCGTATGTGCACGGGACCAGCGTCCACCATCAGGCGCACTGTCTAAATTCACACGGTGGGCTCTACACCTAGATCTAAAAGTCAGGACACAAGCTTTACTACATTTATCGGAGGTGACATACCGGGGGCACCAGCCTTGGACAATGCAAGCAAGGAGCGCCTGCTTGGGATAATCAGCTATATAGGGACCAAGGCCAAAGACCACGCATCGAAAGTGGCCATCAGGGCAGCGCATAACTTCTGGCGTCATCATGCCAGGCTTGAGTGACTGGAGAATTCCAGACAGAGAAGAATGAAAGAGTTGTCGGCGGAATTTGCGAAATTTCACATCATTCGTGTACTGCTTATCAGCTAGGTGTAATTTAGTAAGGTCGTCAACTGCAATCTTGACAACTCAACATTTCGGAATAGCTAGAAATCCTATCAAAACAAGACCATTGCGGTGCGCACGACGTACACTATTGTGGATGTTTCCGATGGACATATAAAGAGGGTAATATTCATTATTCCCGGTGGCGACAGAAACGGTAGTCTTGTTGCTCCCTAGAATGATAGGCACGAACATTGTGCCGTCGGAGTCAATGCTGTCATCATCATCAATAATATTCTTGAAAAAAGACATCAAGGTCACGACGTTCATTAAGAGAACAGCTAGCGCACCGCTTGTTTCCATGCCCAATTCCCAGACATAAAATCTTGGTATTTCCGGTCACCATTGGGCTCATAATCGCGAAACGGCGCATAGTCGAATTCACCGTCAAAGTCTGGATTTCCAAGCATATTGCGGACGACAGTGTGAGGATCCCGAAACCAAACATTGTATTGGTCTGTCATCCATGTAGGAACATCGGCGTCAGGGATCGCCCCATTGTATCTCATAGAAAATGATTCCCAGGGAACGTCACCTAACGGCGTTGCATCAATTGTATCATACAAATCGCTACTGCTTCGAAACGGGGGCTGGTCATCATGTTTGAACAGTGTAGCGGCCCAAAGGTCAAGCAGTTCATTGATTCCGCCTGCGGACATCTGGACACGGGTGTAAAGAAACTCGGCAGTTTCAAAGTTGGTTCGATCAGAGAACAGGGTCCAATCGTCTGGATCATGTTGTGACCGGCGTGGAGGGGGAGGGGCACCAGGGGGGAGATGGTGGCCCTGTTCATCACAGGGACGACCTGATGCAAATTTTGAGTCAGGATATCAAAATATAGAAGTAACACACCGTTGATAGATGGGTGGTAGTCTTTCATAGCTTGTGGAGTGTCGTTTTCGGAAGGAACAGAGGCATCAAAGTATGGGTCTTCGATATCGTCCATGAGAGGCGTTGTACCATCACTCATGTGGTCTTCAGCAGCGGCCGCATCGCGCTCAGGCTCTGGAGGATCCACATCCAGACGATGGTCGTCTTCAACATCACTTTCTGACTCGGGGGTTCGAGATGTGCGCGGTTGACGCGTGGAAGTAGAGGCCGGCTCAGGTTGCTGTTGGGAGTGTCCCGTACTACGAATGTGGTTGGTAAGGCCAGCCTGATTCCTGAACCACCGCCTACAACCGACCCAAATACAAGGCAGGCGGAAAGGATTGTGGGGCTTCGGTTGTTTCCCCATTTAAATGTACGATGGTGAAGCCTTTGAGTAAGCCCTTGGCGTGCAAAATAGCAAGTCAAACAGAGGCCATGATAGCCGGCAAAGTGGTCCCACAAAAGTGGAACACAGCGGGGACTAATTTATTACATCAGTCATAAATTTGACAGGCGGGGACTGAACCATTCGAACCTCTTTTCTCACAACTTGAACATGGCAGGCACCAACGCAACTCGTGTAACTACTCGCGCTGCCAATGCTGATAAGCATCCTGGAGCTGGAATTAAACAAAAGCGACGTACCGCGGCTGAGATGGAGGCCGACAAGATGAAGAAAGCAGAGGAAAAGGAGCGGAAAAAACAGGAACGCAATAATAAGATTGACAGGATTGCGACATTGGAAAATGAAATGGCGGAGGAGGACGAAATAGCTAAGATTCCTATCAGACGCACTCAGGCTCTCCGTCGTACCTCCACGTACCTTGACCTTAGTCACGCCGGTCTTGCCCCCAACGCTGAGGGCATAGCTGAGCCCACCACCGAGCAGGAGGAGGAGGACAAATCCGGGTCGGAGCTCACTGAGCGCGAGGAGACACCAAAGCCGAAGAAGAAGAAAAAGGAGGCCAAGGTCTCAGCGAGAGCGGAAATCAATGCAGCACGCAAGGGGCCCGCCAGCGGGAAAGAAGAGGTAAGTGACTCTGACATACGTCTGTGGAGTGCCAACTTATATATGTGCCTCACTTTCAGTCTCGTGATGGAACGCGTGTTGATGAGCATGTTGATGGGCGTGTAAGTCGCGATGCGATTGTAATTGTTTAATATGATTAATAGTCCCGTGATAAGGCTCTTTCCGTCAACGTGACGCCGGTTAAACCCAGGTAAGGGATTGACCTTTTTATATGCTCCTTCTTGACGAAACCACTCTCTTCTTTTTCAACCGAAGGGTGTCTGAGTCTGCCGCTCACAAGAAGTCCGGGTTGATCAAAGGTTGGGTGACTAATGTCACCACTGGTGTCCCTGGGCCAACCAAGCTGAAGTCGAACTCGCATGCAAGCACCATCAGTTCTTCGTGCGTTTCTAGCGCCACTGTCAGTGTGAAATCAAAGACCACATCAAGCGAAAGCGTCAGAACTTTGTCTGCACCAGAACCTCCCAAGACAGTCATTGTTAATGAGGTAGGAGGGTTATCTGATGAGGACGAAAGCTGCGAGCAGGAAATTGCTATCTCCAGCCCCATCAAAGCACCTGGTAAACGACTCACAAGCACGGTATGTTCTTTTCTACATTTTCTCCCCGAGTTAACCGTTTTCTCTTATTCAGGGACTCGTCAAACTTGAGCGGCCGGTCAAACTTGAGCAGGCCGATCAACCAGTGAAGAAAATCAAGGCTGAAAATGGCTGCCGCGCTATCGTCAAGTTCAAGAACTCTCATTTGCCTAGCGGATGTCAGGACGCTAATCGCTGGCGCCGCATTTTCATCCCCACGTATATTCGATTTGTCGCCGGTTGCAGCAACCCTTGGTCTGTCGTTGATCCCGATGCTGTTCGTGCCATGCAAGCCATTTGGGACAAGGTCTACGAGCAACCGAAGATTGCTCACCAGATTGAAGCACAACAAGCTGTATTTTGCGTCGTGAGTTTTCTAATGCTAAATGTATCCACTAGACTATATTTACTTCCAGGCCGAGCAACGGGTCTATGAGTGGCGTGCAGCCTTCGGCTCCGCCGCCCTTGCCATTGTCAACAATTTTTTTGAAAGCACGATGGAGTTAGACTCTACCGACGACTGCAAGGAGTTCGCCGAGGAGCAGCTTGAAGACCAGAAATTTTTGTACACTAATACAGAGAGTGATGATCCCGGGGTATGTCTATTTTAATGTTTTGGATTCTACTGAAATGGCTCCAGGATTATCGTGGTGCCTTCTTATCCTTTTTTGTCTCGCAAACTCTTGCTACCCATTTCAATGCCATTTGTGGTGCCATCAATGTTCCGAAATTGACTACGAAGAAAGCGAAGCCTCAGATGCTAGTTCCGATTGCCCTTTCTGCGGCTGCGGTATGATCTATCTTGCACCCTACCATAAATAACTGACTTTGTCAACAGGTGGAACATGCATTTACGTTATGGGCATCCGGCCACACTATTCTCGTCATTGAGGAAGAGGGAGGTCTAAGGGTAGCAAAGACGAACCTCAAGGCATTTAACCATGTAACTGGCAAGGAGTCGAGCAAGGCCGCGGCATTTGGTGACACAAATTGGGGTCCCACTACCCGGGAATATCTGGAAGGGCTCAAGAAATTCCATGAAAGCTCAATTGACAAGATCCTCGAGAAGGCGCAGAAGTTAGTCAAGAGCACTGGGACTAGCAGTGGCTCTGGGTCTGGTGTTACGGAGAGTGAGCGCAGCATCGGTAAAAAACGTCAGATCGTCGATCTGTCAGATGAAGACGAGTGTACTCTAACTACCTTCTCCGTTGTGTACATGAAGCTAACAAAACCCCTACTAACAGGACTTGATAGACTCTCAGAATTCACTCAAATGCGTCTCTTGAAAGGCACCATTTTATCAGTCTCTTGGGCTGTTTCGTCACTATTCGACTTATGATCTTGTTCTACTGCCCATCATCTTACCGCCCCGAATTTGTCTTAGCCGTCTTTTTTTTCTGTCTTGACCGTCTTATTTTCATCCAAAAACCCCCCCCTGCTCCGAAATATTTTCTATGCTTGATTTTGAATTTTGAATCTTAGTCAACTTTTTGTCTTGATCTTGCTTGGATTAAGAAAAAAAGCGTCACACCCTTCTGGATTCAAGGAGGCCCCGTCTTGATGGGAACCTTCTTGATTTCGACATAAGGAAGGATTAAGATGAATTAAGATTGATTAAGATGAATTAAGTAATATTGAGTTTTCCTGATGTCCAAGGTCCTCATATGGTTTCAGACTACCATCTCTAGCATGTATGGTATTCTGGTACCATATTGAAAGGGTCTGATATGGTTCCAGAATACCATCTCTAGTATGCATGGTATTCTGGTACCATATTGGAAGGTCCTCATATGGTTTAAAAATACCATCTCTAGCATGTATGGTATTCTGGTACCATATTGGAAGGTCCTCATATGGTACCAGGATACCGTCTCCAGATGTATGGTATTCTGGTACCATATTGAAAGGTTCTGATATGGTTCCAGAATACCATCTCTAGTATGCATGGTATTCTGGTACCATATTGGAAGGTCCTCATATGGTTCAAAAATACTATCCCTAGTAGATATGGTATTCTGGTACCATATTCTAAGGTTTCGATATGGTTGAACAATACCATCTCTAGTACATATGGTATTCTGATACTATATTGAAAGGTCCTAAATGGTTGAAAAATACCATCTCTAGTAAGTATGGTATTCTGGAACCATATTAAAAGGTCCTGATATGGTTTGGAAATACCATCTCTAATGTATATGGTTTCACAGTACCATTCCCCATAAATATAGTATTTCTAAACCATAGTGCATCCTGAGCCTGACACTGAAGCCCATACCTTATGTAGAATGTGGCATGTGACCTTAACTGAAAACCGTATACAAGCTTAGGTGATGAAACGTATATGATTTCCTTAGAAAACCTGTATGCGCTTGTTACAGCGGGGCATGTGAGCCTTGCCCCCAATGAGAACACAAACTCGGTGTTTGCCGCGACTGTAGATTCTGGACGACCTAATAAGACTGGGCCTAAATGATTAGGACTCGGAACCTTACATCCCAATCGCCCGTACTTCCAACCCTACACATGTCGCAGCTCCAGGACCAGGTGAACATAGTGGCTCATTTTCGAAGGTAGGACATCGGGCGGGTAACCCCCCAATGAAGTTTGAGTACAGGCTATACTGTCCACCCCTGGAACAATGTGTACACGTCAATCGAAAGGATTATAGAAAAGTAGTCAGCAGAGAGACGCACCTTGTTGGCCCAAGATTATGAATGTCATGCAATTCGGCATGTACTGACGAGAGGCTATGATGCTCAAGATTGCATGAGGGTGAGCCCTTTACTTTAAGGGAAGCCAGTCAAAACATACGTTTGAAAATAGCGTAGATCCTCCAGGGCTGTTTTAATGAGTTTTTCAGACTTCTCACGAGCGCGATACCATTCCTCGTTGTCTAATAACCTCTCGATGTCTGCGATTTGCGTGTACCGGGAGCTATTAGATCACCTGGAATCTGACTCTAGATCAGCAAATGGTCTATAATACAGGGTGCGGGTTTTTTTCAGCTCTGAAACCAGGACTGAGTGGCAGAAGTAAACGCATTCCGCTGACCTACCGTGTTTTACTCGACACTCTTCTAATATTACCTGTTGTACAACGTCAATGACATTCAATGTTGGAGTCTTGCAATGAGAAGCCTACTTGAGCATTAACACAGCATGCGCCTTAGCCTTGTCGCCGTTACGAGGGAGCAAATACCCGGGACATGTGGAATCCAACTTTGGCAAGACACCAACAGAATTGACAGGCCAGTTTATACCGATGAGGGCTGCCATAATGAAGGTTATGTCTGCCTACTTCACGTCAAGCCGAAGGAAATAAACAAGGCGCCATGGCTCTGAGTATGAATTATGTGACGACGGGGAAGAGTCGTGTAGAGGGCCTCGGATGCCGCGACCCCATGCAATTAAAGGTGTGCGAGTTATGTGGGTCGGCGAGTAGATATTTATTGATTGGCATGAAAAACGCACTGCCGTCACCGTGATTGTCGATGTCAGACATACCATGGTCTGCACTAAAAATAAAGCGGGTTTCTGCGTCTGGAAAAAAATCCTTGAACAGGGATTCAGTTTGCCGCACAATGTCGTCTACAACTTGGATATTATTCATGTATTCCTGCAAGGGCAAAGATGAGACCATACACGAGAAAGACCAAATCGAATAACTTCAGTTTCGAGTGGAATGCCCAGTCGTGTCAAGCCCGAGTAGATGTAGAAAGAAGACAACTTTGTCACGTCGCAATTGTGAATCTAAAGCCGTATCTATTGTAGCGTTGTGTAGGAGCGCATCAAGTTGCTCTAGAACCCAGACATCCAATGCAGTGGCACCTCAAGATGGTCAGTACATCCAAGAAAGAAACATTAGATTTCGTGCTCGATTACCTTTTGTAAAATCCTCCTCATCCTCGTTATAGCTCCAAGTCTTGAATTTTCCTGGAGTAGCTCCGCGGGCAAACATGGGCAAGATATCAGGTGAACCGAAAGAAAATGTGAAGCTTGATTAAAAATGGAATCGAAATCGACCTTCATGGAATCGATAATCATCTCCGGTATGATCAAAGGAAATGGTTATCGGGTTGGTTTTCCAGCGCTGGGGAATGTCTCTTCGTCATTTTCAACGACCCGAAATACGACATGACCATACCTTAGTCACCGTGGTGTAGTGGATGCGACTGAATCCATAGTCATCTTCATACAGTGTTGTACAAGTCGGTCTGACCCCAAGTCACTGTAGTCAAGTCAGGCCAGTCACGCAAGGCTGAC
Organism: Hygrocybe coccinea; assembly: GCA_963555575.2. NCBI lineage: Eukaryota > Fungi > Basidiomycota > Agaricomycetes > Agaricales > Hygrophoraceae > Hygrocybe > Hygrocybe coccinea. Next base: position 628,625 of record OY741999.1, read on the forward strand.
TGACTTAGTCAAAGTCAGCGGGAAAGTCAAGCCTTTTTGGGATAAGCTGTCCACCACGACTTATCCTCGCATACCAGTCGTGTACATTGAATATATCAACATCGTTTTTGATGTTTTCCCCCCGTTTCTTCTTCCCCTTATCCCTTAGACATGAGCCACTGGTCATGGGAGCACTTTTTCACAGATGGGTCGCTTTATCGGAACAACAACTCAAACAAGAATGCATGGTGTAACCAATGCTTGGCGTACCACCGCAACTTCATTCGAGACGCCGAAACCGTTGCAGTTGCCATCAGTATGATTCAAGGCCGAACACCTGCCGAGATTGAAGCACAAGGTACGTCTTGTAATTTGAAGTGTTACGAGACAAATGTAATTGAAGACGAAGCCCGAATTAACTGCCCGCCAATGGCAGGAAAACCAAAGCAGAACATGGTGCCGCACCTTTGCAAATGTGCCTATGTTGATCCAGCAACTAGAGCTCGTGCCCAGGCTGCGAGAGCTGAAGCTGCTACCGATGAGTCCACACTCCAACCACCCCGGCGTCTTTTGCATTCAGCGAGCTGGTCTCACTCGTTACAGCCTCCTGCAGCCACTTCAGCTGCATGGCCTAGTGCATTGTCCGTTTCGACTACACCATCACCATTTCCGAGCCCTCTACTACTACCTACACCATTAAATTTTGAACCAGCACCTAAACGCAAGCGCACGGCAAGCATCTTCGAAGACTCACCCCTTTCCAGTAGACTGCCATGGACCCTAGCCATGCAGTCAGAGTTCGGTGAAGACATGTGCAAGCTTCTGATTGCAATTCGTGCCTCGTGGAACTCTGCAAATAACCCACAGATGCACCAATTTGTCCAGAAATGGATACCAGGTGCGATCGTCCCAGATCGACGAACTTTGTCTGGTCCAATCCTCGATCGAGAGGCCGCGAAGGTCGAAGGCTTGTTAAAACTGAAGCTGCGGGGGAGGCTAGCCACTTTCACGACAGACGGCTGGAAGAATAAAGCGAAGCAGTCAATCGTAGCTTCGATGGTATCAGTTGCCTCGGAGGTCTGTTGGAGAGCATTCTACTTGCCACCTTTACACTGATTTGGATCAATCGCAGCCCTACTTGATGCGTACACATGATGTTTCGGCAGAGGGCAAGAGTGGTGAGGCTCTGTTGAAGATGGTCACCGAGGACATTCAATGGAGCCAGGACATGTTTGGCCTTCTTATAATTGCCCTATGTTCAGACAATGGTGGTGATGAACGGAAAATGCGAAGGCTGTTACTCGTGCTGATGCCATGGCTGATAATTCTTGTCTGCTGGGCCCATCAGATCAATTTGATTGTTGGCGATTATCTAGGTCTTCGAACTGATTTTCTCACATGTGTGCCGAATGCGCTGCTAGTGATCAAATGGATGAACAATCATAGCCGCGCTTTGGGCATTTTTCGCCGAGAACAGCTGCAAACTTTCAACAAGATCTTATCCCTCATCCTTCCGGTCATTACTCGATGGACGGCACATTACCTTTCACTCCGCCGACTTCTTGAGGTCGAAGCTGCCATGAAGGCAAGTTGGATGAAGTATGGTCAACAGATGATTGAATGTGCTGGCCCGAAGGCCGATGTACAGCAAAAAGCCCGTGATATCCAGGCTATCGTCGAGGATCCACAGTTCTGGAGATGGGTGAAAAAGTAAGCAATAATGACTGTATCACTGTGTTGATGCTAATGACCTCAAAGAACATGTAGCCATCTCCAACCCCTCGCAGTTGCAGCAAATATCACACAGGCGTCGAACACTCGCCTCGATCATGTCCTCACAACTCTTGGAAACCTTTATCGGATCTATTCAGACCCAGATCTTGATGCTGAAGTCCAAGACAGGGTTCTAATGAGCCTCGAGAAGCGTTGGGCTGCTGCAGATCAAGATCCTTTCATTGCCGCCATTGTTCTTAACCCATTTCTTCGTGGGAGGTGTCTTTCACGAGCAAACCCAGCACTTACGCCCATTGGTTTATGTAATATGTTAAAGCGTCTTCACCTTCGAGTCTTCAAGGAACCCGTTGATTCAAACTTCCAAGCTGCCTTCATGGATTACTACAATGAACGTGAAGAGTTCAGCCCCGAGTTTATGTCTCTAGAAGAATGGAAGATAACGGCAAAGGAGAAGGCAAGTCTTTATACACATTCACCATCATAACGTCGACTCAAATAGTACGATAGGGTCACGAGGTGGATCCAATTGAGGTTTGGGAGGGCATCGATACCCATCAAGAACAGGGTCGCAATCGCCTTGTCAAATTAGCATTGCATATTCTCAGTGTCATAGCAAACTCAGCAGGCTGCGAGAGAGCCTTCAGCCACATGGGACTTGTACATACAGCAATTCGTAGTAAACTGGGGGTAGATAAGGTTCGCAAAACCACCATCGTCGGTATGGACATCAAACGCTCACATATTGAGGCTGGCTTGGTCCGCCATCGTGGGCACCGGAATTTCGAAGCACCTACAGATGCTGATGCAGAGCATGGTAGGACAGGCGCTGCTGATTTTGACACTGACGACATCCTAGATTTTGATCAGCTAGCGGAGCAGCTTATTGAAGAAGCTGCCGCTGATCTCAACAGTGACACAGATACGGATGACAACGAACTTCCCCCTCCACCTCTCACAATTCGACTCCCATTACATGCCATTCAAGCTGCATTACCAGAGCCTACTCCATCACAACGATCCACTACTGGCAGTGTTCCGAAGACTGCAATTACTCTGAAGTCCCTCTTCATCTACCCCACTGGCCGAGATTCACCGTCCAATAACATGGACTATTTTTGGCAGGGTGGTATCAAGAACTTGGATAAAGAGATGGAAGCTTACGAGATCTTGTGCTCAGGTCAAGAGAGCACTTGCGAGGCAGACACAGATGTTCCAATGGCAAGCACTAGCACATCGGCCTAATTTTTGCATATCGGTTCTCAATTTAATCGGACTCTTTGACAATCAGGCTCCCTATCCATTCCCTTGACATTGTACAATAAAACCTATGTTAATGTACCCCGTAGACTAGATATGTACGCCAAGTGCACATTGCGAGCGACGAATTACTTCTTTTGGCAGTTTCTCACAGACCCTTGACTGATTCTGACTGAGTCGGACTAATTTCGCCAGCACGACTCAAGTCAGCGCATGACTCAGTCAGACTGCAGTCGTGACAACGCTGCGACCAGTCGTATGGGTGTCCGGTGGCTGTGTACGCCGACGGGTCATGAGAATCGTGATCGGGTGTGATGGGGGAATCGAGGGAGAAGGATCGCCGTGCGAGGAGGAACAATATCCACCACCGTTACGGGTATTTTGGTGAGACTGCGACAACGAGGGTGGGCCCATGACGTCGTCGACGATGGTGCCGAGGTCGACTTGGCTGCTGGCTTGTGTGAGCGGGTCGACGAGTCTGCCGTTCTCCCCTGGGGGCGGCCACACGCCCTCATGGAACAGGGAGCCGGTCTCTGAGCCACGGGACCTGTGTCATGGAAGACTGCGGGATGATGGAACGCGTGCCGAGGCTATGCATATAGAGCGTGGGTGATGCAATGGGTGGGTGTGAGTGGCGGCATATTGTCGTCGTCGAGGTCCTCGCCGTGCAAGAGCATTGCGCAGGAGACTTTCTGTTGCTTCCGGCGGGATGTGAAGGAATCAGTGAAGCCCATTTTGGATTGGCGGCGTTTGTAGAGGAAGAAGAGGGAGAGGGCGAGGATGAGGAGGAAGGGCTGTGCGGCGGGAGGGGGAGAGGGGTTTGGATGAGGCGAGAGCTGTGGGATTTCAGAGTAGATCTGTGTTGATGGGTTAGTGGTAGGAATGTGTACTTGTGGGAAGTGGAACGTACGGTAGTGGCTTTCCCTGGGAGAGTGAAGATGAGGAAGACGAGGGAGAACAAGAGGTCGACGGTTGAAAAAGAGTCGGTGGATCCATTCTGTGTCGAGTGAGGCGAAGAGACGGCGAAGAGGAGAGCAAGTCACGGTTTTGCTTGTCCCAGCATCGCATTATCGGGACGAGTTGTGGTGTATTCGACACTACCACTGACCAGCTATAGTGCAGAGACTAAGCGTGCGCGTTATTCCTACCGTCAACGCTACCGTAACCCCAATTGGACAACCCACAGGTGATGGATTGCGCGCCGACCTTCTCTTCTCCCTACACGCTTTTCCATCAATTCCTGATAGTCCAGAAGTCGTTGGCCATACCTGTGCTCAATTGCAGAAATTCGAGGTGTGTGCCAACGGAAAGTCGGCCCGGACACGGTCACTCGCTCAATCCGGTTTCGTCCATAAAATCTTACGGGGAATGTATGAAGACAGCGTTGTCACGACTGCAGTCTGACTGAGTCATGCGCTGACTTGAGTCGTGCTGGCGAAATTAGTCCGACTCAGTCAGAATCAGTCAAGGGTCTGTGAGAAACTGCCAAAAGAAGTAATTCGTCGCTCGCAATGTGCACTTGGCGTACATATCTAGTCTACGGGGTACATTAACATAGGTTTTATTGTACAATGTCAAGGGAATGGATAGGGAGCCTGATTGTCAAAGAGTCCGATTAAATTGAGAACCGATATGCAAAAATTAGGCCGATGTGCTAGTGCTTGCCATTGGAACATCTGTGTCTGCCTCGCAAGTGCTCTCTTGACCTGAGCACAAGATCTCGTAAGCTTCCATCTCTTTATCCAAGTTCTTGATACCACCCTGCCAAAAATAGTCCATGTTATTGGACGGTGAATCTCGGCCAGTGGGGTAGATGAAGAGGGACTTCAGAGTAATTGCAGTCTTCGGAACACTGCCAGTAGTGGATCGTTGTGATGGAGTAGGCTCTGGTAATGCAGCTTGAATGGCATGTAATGGGAGTCGAATTGTGAGAGGTGGAGGGGGAAGTTCGTTGTCATCCGTATCTGTGTCACTGTTGAGATCAGCGGCAGCTTCTTCAATAAGCTGCTCCGCTAGCTGATCAAAATCTAGGATGTCGTCAGTGTCAAAATCAGCAGCGCCTGTCCTACCATGCTCTGCATCAGCATCTGTAGGTGCTTCGAAATTCCGGTGCCCACGATGGCGGACCAAGCCAGCCTCAATATGTGAGCGTTTGATGTCCATACCGACGATGGTGGTTTTGCGAACCTTATCTACCCCCAGTTTACTACGAATTGCTGTATGTACAAGTCCCATGTGGCTGAAGGCTCTCTCGCAGCCTGCTGAGTTTGCTATGACACTGAGAATATGCAATGCTAATTTGACAAGGCGATTGCGACCCTGTTCTTGATGGGTATCGATGCCCTCCCAAACCTCAATTGGATCCACCTCGTGACCCTATCGTACTATTTGAGTCGACGTTATGATGGTGAATGTGTATAAAGACTTGCCTTCTCCTTTGCCGTTATCTTCCATTCTTCTAGAGACATAAACTCGGGGCTGAACTCTTCACGTTCATTGTAGTAATCCATGAAGGCAGCTTGGAAGTTTGAATCAACGGGTTCCTTGAAGACTCGAAGGTGAAGACGCTTTAACATATTACATAAACCAATGGGCGTAAGTGCTGGGTTTGCTCGTGAAAGACACCTCCCACGAAGAAATGGGTTAAGAACAATGGCGGCAATGAAAGGATCTTGATCTGCAGCAGCCCAACGCTTCTCGAGGCTCATTAGAACCCTGTCTTGGACTTCAGCATCAAGATCTGGGTCTGAATAGATCCGATAAAGGTTTCCAAGAGTTGTGAGGACATGATCGAGGCGAGTGTTCGACGCCTGTGTGATATTTGCTGCAACTGCGAGGGGTTGGAGATGGCTACATGTTCTTTGAGGTCATTAGCATCAACACAGTGATACAGTCATTATTGCTTACTTTTTCACCCATCTCCAGAACTGTGGATCCTCGACGATAGCCTGGATATCACGGGCTTTTTGCTGTACATCGGCCTTCGGGCCAGCACATTCAATCATCTGTTGACCATACTTCATCCAACTTGCCTTCATGGCAGCTTCGACCTCAAGAAGTCGGCGGAGTGAAAGGTAATGTGCCGTCCATCGAGTAATGACCGGAAGGATGAGGGATAAGATCTTGTTGAAAGTTTGCAGCTGTTCTCGGCGAAAAATGCCCAAAGCGCGGCTATGATTGTTCATCCATTTGATCACTAGCAGCGCATTCGGCACACATGTGAGAAAATCAGTTCGAAGACCTAGATAATCGCCAACAATCAAATTGATCTGATGGGCCCAGCAGACAAGAATTATCAGCCATGGCATCAGCACGAGTAACAGCCTTCGCATTTTCCGTTCATCACCACCATTGTCTGAACATAGGGCAATTATAAGAAGGCCAAACATGTCCTGGCTCCATTGAATGTCCTCGGTGACCATCTTCAACAGAGCCTCACCACTCTTGCCCTCTGCCGAAACATCATGTGTACGCATCAAGTAGGGCTGCGATTGATCCAAATCAGTGTAAAGGTGGCAAGTAGAATGCTCTCCAACAGACCTCCGAGGCAACTGATACCATCGAAGCTACGATTGACTGCTTCGCTTTATTCTTCCAGCCGTCTGTCGTGAAAGTGGCTAGCCTCCCCCGCAGCTTCAGTTTTAACAAGCCTTCGACCTTCGCGGCCTCTCGATCGAGGATTGGACCAGACAAAGTTCGTCGATCTGGGACGATCGCACCTGGTATCCATTTCTGGACAAATTGGTGCATCTGTGGGTTATTTGCAGAGTTCCACGAGGCACGAATTGCAATCAGAAGCTTGCACATGTCTTCACCGAACTCTGACTGCATGGCTAGGGTCCATGGCAGTCTACTGGAAAGGGGTGAGTCTTCGAAGATGCTTGCCGTGCGCTTGCGTTTAGGTGCTGGTTCAAAATTTAATGGTGTAGGTAGTAGTAGAGGGCTCGGAAATGGTGATGGTGTAGTCGAAACGGACAATGCACTAGGCCATGCAGCTGAAGTGGCTGCAGGAGGCTGTAACGAGTGAGACCAGCTCGCTGAATGCAAAAGACGCCGGGGTGGTTGGAGTGTGGACTCATCGGTAGCAGCTTCAGCTCTCGCAGCCTGGGCACGAGCTCTAGTTGCTGGATCAACATAGGCACATTTGCAAAGGTGCGGCACCATGTTCTGCTTTGGTTTTCCTGCCATTGGCGGGCAGTTAATTCGGGCTTCGTCTTCAATTACATTTGTCTCGTAACACTTCAAATTACAAGACGTACCTTGTGCTTCAATCTCGGCAGGTGTTCGGCCTTGAATCATACTGATGGCAACTGCAACGGTTTCGGCGTCTCGAATGAAGTTGCGGTGGTACGCCAAGCATTGGTTACACCATGCATTCTTGTTTGAGTTGTTGTTCCGATAAAGCGACCCATCTGTGAAAAAGTGCTCCCATGACCAGTGGCTCATGTCTAAGGGATAAGGGGAAGAAGAAACGGGGGGAAAACATCAAAAACGATGTTGATATATTCAATGTACACGACTGGTATGCGAGGATAAGTCGTGGTGGACAGCTTATCCCAAAAAGGCTTGACTTTCCCGCTGACTTTGACTAAGTCAGTCAGCCTTGCGTGACTGGCCTGACTTGACTACAGTGACTTGGGGTCAGACCGACTTGTACAACACTGACTGGTCGAATACCTCTCAGACACCGTTGTGGGCTCCCGGTTCCAACGCTATTGGAGGAAATAGTGATAATAATAATAACAACAACAACGATATGGCCGTCGGTCAATATCCATCCCAGCACCCGAGGTACCCAAGTCCCCTCGCACGACAAACGCTGATAATCGACAGCGATCAGTACCGTGTTGATCGTGGAAGCTACGTTAGTGCCTCGTCATCGACGTCATCGCCGCCGCCGTCACCCCGTAATTGGCTAGAACGGTCCCCGGTGAAGCAGATATCAAAACAACTGGACAAGGGCTTGTTATTGTTTTTGTTGTTTTATCACCAGAGAGATTTTTATATTATACCCCCCTTTCGTTTATCTATTTGCAACTTTTTGACCTCTTTTTTTGTGTGATTATAATGTCTTGACTTGGACATGTATGTACAACCGAGAATTTGGTCTTGGATTTTTTATTACGCACTACGAACAAGCTTCAAATGCAAGGCAGTTTATAAGAGCCTTTGCAAATTGCAATGTACATTTTCTCCTCCGCCTCGTTGCCACCATTCTAGATCTCCTCATCAGCTCAACAGCAACCCTGTATACGAGTACACGTCACAACCATCGCTATTCCAGGAATACAGAGCATTAATACGTTTTTTCCAGTGTCCTTCCTCAACGTCACGTCAACCACTGGCTCCAAGTTTGGTACCCTGGCCCCCGGGTCATTTGTGGGACGTTACCACGCAGGACGGGGTCTGTCGTCTTTTCTTCCCTGTTCAATGCCATCTGACACCGCCATTCATCTCCTAGTTCCGACCAAAATGACTGCTCGACTCGGAGCAAGGCCACCAGGTTACGATATCGCTTAGCGTCATCATCTCTGCCACGATCAGTCTTGAAGGACGTCACCCGTGCTCTCATCCTAGCATTAATACGTTTTTGCAGCGTCTCCTTCCGAGTCCTCCAGGTCACGTCACGGTTAACCAAATGCCACTTCGAGGAGGAATACATAGCGCCGTCACCTTTGGACATTGTGTGTTGGACGTTGCCACAACCGGATGGGGTCTGTCATCTTGTTCAATATTGTCTGACACCGCCATTCATCTTCTAGCTCCGACCAAGATGACTGCTGCTCGAGCATTGAAGGCCATGGGCTACGATATTGCTTTGCATCATCATCATCATCATCTCTGCCACGACCGGCATAGAATACGATGTCATCTATCTTGAAGCTTGAAGCTTGAAGCTTGAAGGAACGCGTCACCCGTGCCTAGTGCCCGGTGCCCCTCGTCCTTCATCCCCATTGCCACGGCGGGGTCTTCATCCCCACTCGCTAATTGCCGTTAGCTCAAGCTGCATTGGATTTCCTGGGGCTGTTTGCCAGCATGTTTATTAAGAACTGCAGACCGTGGCTCGGCTGGTCGTGGCACTTGTTTACGCTGGCTCGCCGTTGACTTTATAATAAGTCTGTTTTTGGCGCTGCGAAAGTGCGTTACCAGTGCTTTCCAGACGGATTGAACCTGATGTCATGTCTTATCGTTATTCGCCGCACAGCTTGGCTGATCATGGCACTTGTCTACGCTGGCTCGCCGTTGACTTTTAAATCAGTTTTGGCGCTGGGAAAGTGCTTCCATGCGTTTCTTAGATGGAAAACCTGATGTCCTGTCTTATCATTATTCGCTTCTGTGCAGCGAAAGCAGAGCTCGGGGTTTGCAATATGGCTGACGCTTAACAGTGGCGTTCATCGTGCGACATGCTTTTCTCCTGTTTGACAGTTGCATGGACAGACGGTGGGGCAGTGGAAAGGCTTTTGGAGGTGTCGTTCTGGCTTTCTTCTTTCTTGTTCTTCTTTCTCGTATATTTGGTGGATGACGCGTACATAGAGCATAAAGCGAAGTTTTGGAATTTCTGGCACCAAAAACAGTGCCGCATTCCCAAAATGAATTACATAAAAGCGCCGATCATTCAAGCTTGGTACAGCGCTCTATCCCTGCCTGTCCCTCACCGTAGAACATCGGGCGACGGGAACGAGACCAAGTAACTGGCACCCGCACTGTTGCTGGTACGAACACATCGACCGCCATGCCATATTTTGCCAATGCTCAGAATGTCGATGCCCCGGATGGTGAGTTCAACGACGTTGGTCGAGATCAAATCAAGATCAACCTCTACTTGAATCAATCGCCCTCTGCGTCTCTTGAACCTCTCTTCAATGTCATTGCGTCGATGGTACCGCAGGTTCAAGCGAGCCAAGGACAAATCAAGGCCCTTGCCGCCTCCCTCGATCTGCTGCTGAAGACCCTCGATTCCGAATATCATGCGGGACGGCTATCGGAATCGCAAACATCTGCACCTTTGCAATCTTTAAGGAGGTACGTGGACACTGCCATTCTATCGAACAAACATGCGCTCATCAGAATCGGGCAACGTGGAACAGCCTGTTGAAGGAGATTGCTCAGTTTGTCGAGAAGCAAACATCTAATGAATTTCTCAAGTCATTCTTGACGAGAGAGGATCGCCAAGCGCAGATCGAATCCTATTATCATCAAATCGAAACACATGTTGCCTCGTTCCAGGTATGCTTTCTCCAGAAGGACAGGATATTATCGCATCTCATCGTGTTCTTATATGCATAGATCTCAGCACTTCTCGACATTCAAGACTGCCTGTCGCGAAACGAAAAGGCCAAACGGGACGATCAGATAGCTTTGCACAATCGGCTGAGTGATCTTGAATCAAATCAACGTCGTCTCAGGGAGATGTTTGGTATGTGTCATTGCAAGCTTGATTCTCAGATGTCATTCGTAATACGCCTGTCTATTCCAGATACACAAAACCATAGCCTTATGGAAATGATGATTTCCCTTCAGAGGAAGATCGAAGAACTTCCGCGGACGCACAGAGAGTACCGTTTTCTTTCGCATAGTGTGCAATACCTCTCCACGATCAGCGGAAAATTAATACCAGTGGAGAGCTGGATGATCACATCGTTGGATGTCGAATTTGGGTCCGAGATTGGCTCTGGTGGCTAGTACGTGCTTCATCTTCTGTGATGCTTACTTTGATCGGTCGATGAATCGGCACGATGAATAGTGCAAGGGTGTTTGAGGGAAGATGGTGCAAGGCACGAGTCGCGCTGAAGGTGCTTAAAACAGAGGACGGCGTCACACCGAGCCCCGAAGTAAGTCTACAATGAGCTGTCATGATGACGCAGTTCTCAACATGGTTATCATCGCAGGCAATCAGACGCGAAATTGCGGTGAGTTCTATTCATGATAGAGCTGTTCCACTTATGACGTGGTATCTACAGACTTGGTCCAAACTCTCACACCCTCATGTACTCCGTGAGTTGTACTTCGCACTCTTCCGACTACAAATTGATACGCAGCGTATCAGAATTTCTCGGCGCGAATGTGCTGGGCAACAAGCCATTCCTCGTGACGAGGTATATGGAGAATGGAAATGCACGGTGCTACATTGAAAACAACCCTGACTGCAATCGTTTGAAAGTCGTACGTTGAAATCTTCCGACATGAGTATGCGAGGATTACAACACTCTTATGTCAGCTGTACGACGTATCTTTGGGATTGGTTTATCTTCACTCAAAGAAAATCGTGCATGGTGATCTCAAAGGGGTAACTAGCTTCCACTTCAACATGCAAATCCTCTCTCACGCCACATCTTCTCCAAGCTGAACATTCTCATCGACGATGCTGGTAATGCTGTGTTGTGCGATTTTGGTCTCTCGCGTGTGATAGGAGACATGGCTAGTCGCACAACTGTGGCCAATACTGCAGCTGTCGCTGGCACCCGCAATTGGATGGCCCCCGAACGATTGACCGGAGGTTCACTCAGGAAGCCATGCGACATTTACGCGTTTGGGATGGTCATTTTCGAGGTGAATGGTGGTCGGTATTACGTTTCAGTGCCGGGTGACTGAGCCACGTGAAACAGATCCAAACGAACGAGATCCCTCTGATGGCGTTTACTACTGTCGGATACAATGATTTCGTTCAACTTATTGTTAAGGAAGAGTACAGACCAGAGCGACCCGACGAAGATGAAGCCCCTCAAATGACTGATGTTTTGTGGCAACTCGCGGAGCGTTGCTGGCAGAAGGATCCAAAGGCAAGACCAGACGCCAACGTCGTCTGCGACGGTCTCTCCCGACAATTGGGCGACTCCAAGACCTTTTCTGGAGTAAAACCCAAATTATTTGGTGTAGCGAAACCTATGACCAATATTGTAGATGCCGAGGAAACTAAGATAGAGGAGCCTCGGGGTAAGGACGACGATGCCAACCACGGAGTGGCCAAGCAGCAGGAGCAATATGCGAGGAGGAACGAAGCTGAATTGTCATGTGATGCCAATGAACACCAGAAGCAATTCTCCGTACCCCCAGCATTTCGTGACTCTCCTGCACCCAATCCGATAACCGATGTTGTAGATGTCGATGAAACCAAGATAGAGGAGCCTCGGGGTAAGGACGACGATGCCAACCACGAGGTGGCCAAGCAGCGGGAGCAAGATGCGAAGAAGAAGGAAGAAGAATTTTTATGTCATGCCAATCAATACCCGAAGCAATTCTACGTATGCCAAGAGGAGAGCCTGACACTTTCGATGGCATGCTTCAGACTTATGCGGGATGGGCTGAAATTCAACATTTGCGACCTAGAGACGTCATGTCTTCTAAATCGTGAGGTGGATGGTTTGTCGGAACGAATCAACGCAAAAGTCGCGAACTCCTTGTTGTATTCATGTCGTTTCTGGACCTTTCACTTTCGGGATGCCATCAGCACCCAACGTGACCACGATGCGCTCATAAGAGAAGTCAATGAATTCTTCGACGTTCGTCTCCTTTTTTGGCTGGAAGTCATGAGCTTGGTAGACGAAATCGCCGCGGCCCGTGGAGCATTATCAACCATTGCACCATTGATTGAGGTATGTACGATCCATTTGGCTATTGCCGGTTCATGACAGACCTTTTTACAGACCGTCGATACGAAATTATCAGACTTCATTCAAGATGCCAGCCAATTCATTGTCGCATTCCATATCCCAATGTCAGAAAGTACCCCCCACATCTACGTTTCTGCGCTACCTTTTTCACCTACCGACAGTTTGGTCAGGAATCGTTATGAATCCAAATTCCCAAACATGCTATCTCTGCTCTGCGGGCGTGAACAAAATTGGCCAGCATACATGGGTAGATTTCACGGCCACACTGCCGAAGTCAATTCCGTGGTGTTCTCACCTGATGGGACGCGGGTTGCGTCTGGGTCCCATGACAAGACGATTCGTGTTTGGGATGCCCAGACAGGACAGGTGATCGCAGGTCCCTTGGAAGGCCACACCAGGGGTGTCCTTTCTGTCACGTTCTCGCCTGATGGCACTCGAATTGCTTCAGGGTCTGTGGATACGACAATTCGCATTTGGGATGCCCAGTCAGGTCACATGATCGCAGGTCCCTTTGCAGGCCACACAGGTTATGTTAGTTCTGTCGTGTTCTCACCTGACGGCACGCAAATTGCCTCAGGGTCTGCTGACAAGACAATTCGCATTTGGGATGCCCAGACAGGTCAGGTCATCGCAGGTCCTTTTGAAGGTCACGCCCATAGTGTCACCTCTGTCACGTTCTCGCCCGATGGCACTCGAGTTGCCTCAGGGTCCGATGACCGGACAATTCGCATTTGGGATGCCCAGACAGGTCAGGTCATCGCAGGTCCTTTTGAAGGTCACGCCCATAGTGTCACCTCTGTCATGTTCTCGCCCGATGGCACTCTAGTTGCCTCAGGGTCCTGGTGCCACACCATTCGCATTTCGGATGTCCAGTCAGGTCGGGTCGTCGCAGGTCCATTTCAAGGCCACACCGGTTTGGTTTACTCAATCATGTTCTCGCCCGATGGCACCCGAGTTGCCTCAGGGTCCCAGGACAACACAATTCGCATTTGGGATGCCCAAACAGGACAGGTTGTCGCAGGTCCCTTTGAAGGCCACAGAGGTGAAGTTTGTTCTGTCGTGTTCTCACCTGATGGCACACAAGTTGCCTCAGGGTCCTGGGACAACACAATTCGCATTTGGGATGCACAGACAGGTCAGGTCGTCGCAGATCCTTTTGAAAACCCCATCAATCGCGTCCAATCCATCATGTTCTCGCCTGATGGCACGCGAGTTGTTTCGGCGACCTGTGACGACACAATTCGCATATGGGATGCCCAGACAGGACAGGTTGTCGCAGGTCCCTTTGAAGGCCACTCCTCTTTCATCCCTTCTGTCATGTTCTCACCTGATGGCACCCGAGTTGCCTCAGGGTCCTGCGACACGACAATTCGCATTTGGGATGCCCAGACAGGTCAGGTTGTCGCAGGTCCCTTTAAAGGCCACACCCGTGGTGTCTATTCTGTCACGTTCTCGCCCGATGGCACTCGAGTTGCCTCAGGGTCCCATGACATGACGATTCGCATTTGGGATTCCCAGACAGGAATGGTCGTCGCAGGTCCCTTTGAAGGCCACAGAGGTGAAGTTGATTCTGTCGTGTTCTCACCTGATGGCACACAAGTTGCCTCAGGGTCCTGGGACAAGACAATTCGCATTTGGGATGCCCGGACAGGTCAGGTCGTCGCAGGTCCCTTTGAAGGCCATACCGATTGGGTCAATTCTGTCACGTTCTCGCCCGATGGCACTCGAGTTGCTTCAGGGTCCCATGACCACACAATTCGCATTTGGGATGCCCGGTCAGGTCAGGTCGTCGCAGGTCCATTTGAAGGCCACACCAGTTTGGTTTACTCAGTCATGTTCTCGCCCGATGGCACCCGAGTTGCCTCAGGGTCCCGGGACAACACAATTCGCATTTGGGATGCCCAGACAGGTCAGGTTGTCGCAGGTCCCTTTGAAGGCCACACCGACCATGTCAATTCTGTCACGTTCTCGCCTGATGGCACTCGAATCGCCTCAGGATCCACGGACAAGACAATTCGCATTTGGGATGCCCAGACTTGTCAGCACAATGTCCATTCCGTTCCGCTTGGTGGTACAGAAGTTGCCCTCAAATCCGGAGACTATACCATTCGTACTAATGACCTCAGCAGTGGCAAGCCAAACACAGTGGACAGTGCAGATGTTGCCAGATACCTTCATTCCCCTTATATGATTGGCTACCTGGATAAAATTGTGGAGCGAGGATGGGCAGGTCCTTCGGGCACGAATTCGGTGGAACAACCAGGCGTTCGTTTTTGGGTTCCACCACTTTACCGGTACGGCATATGTGCGATGGAGACACTGGTGATTATTGGCGAGCGCGTTGTTCGGTTGGATCTTCGTCGATTTGCCTATGGCACGGCGTGGACACAATGCTATTCCCCGTTGTAACTGGTAGTCGGATGTTGTTCGATACCCTCACACAGGTCCTCCTTCGAATTCGCATTTCAATCACATCCATGTACTTTACTTTTTCCCAACTGTATGGGAAACAGCAACAACAATCAAAATTTCACCTTCTCATGCGTCGGTTGTGTAGCTATTCAAATGTTTTCACCACAAAAAATATTTATCATAAGTCATAACGATCAATTAGAAACTACTGATAGTCTTCAGTCCAACACGCTCAAAACTCACACGGTTCCTCTCCCAATCTTACCTAGCAAACTCTCAGTTGCGAGTTCTCTCGAAGGATTCCTTCCTCCATCCGCTTCGACCAATCATAATAAGTATACCACTCCTAGCTCGGAAGAGGTAATGAGAACACAAACTCCGTGTTTGCTGCGACTATGGATTCTGGACGACCTAATAAGACAGAGCCTAAATGATTAGGACTCGGAACCTTAGATCCCAATCGCCCGTACTTTCAACCCTACATATTCAAATGACGCAGCTGCACCAATTTACCGCGTGAACATAGTGGCTCATTTTCGAAGGTACGCCATCGGGCGGGTGAGCCCTCCAATCAAGTCCGAGTAGGCCACACTGTCCATCCCTGGAACAATGTGTACACGTCAATCGAAAGGATTATAGAAAAGTAGTCAGCAGAGAGACGCACCTTGTTGGCCCAGGATTATGAATGTCATGTAATTCGGCATGTGCTGACGAGAGGCTATGATACTCAAGATTGCATGAGGGTGAGCCCTTTAATTCAAGGGAAGCCAGTCAAAACATACGATTGAAGACAGCGTAGAGGACTGTTTTAATGAGTTTTGCAGACTTCTCACGAGCGATACCATTCCTCGTTGTCTAATAACCTCTCGATATCTGCGATTTGCGTGTACTGAGAGCTATTAGATGAACTGGAATCTGACTCTAGATCAGCAAATGGTCTATAAAACGGGGTGTGGGCTTGTTTCAGCTCTACAACCAGGAATTAGTTGCAGAAGTAGACGCATTCTGTTGACCTACCGTGTTTCACTCGACACTGTTCTAAATTTACCTTTCGTACAGCGTCAATGACACTCAATGTTAGAGTCTTGCAATAAAAAGCCTACTTTAGCATTAACAAACGCAGCAGGCGCCTTAGCCTTGTCGCCGTTACGAGGGAGCAAATACCCGGGACAAGTGGAATCCACACCTGGCAAGACACCAACAGAATTGACAGGCCAGGTTATACCGATCAGGTCTGCCGTAATCGACGCTATGTTGGCCTGCTCCACGTCAAACCGAAGGAAATCACCAAGGCGCCATAGCTCTGAGTATGAATCATGTGACGATGGGTAGAGGGCCGCGACCCCATGCAATTGAAGGCGTGCGTGTGCTATCTGGGTCTGTGGAGATACATCAGGTTGGCGAGTAGATATTTATTGATTGGCATGAAGAACGCACCGCCGGCACCCTTATTGCCTATGTCAGATATATGCACTAAAAATAGAGCTGGTTTCTTCGTCTTCAAAAAAAAACTTTGAACAGGGATCTGTTTGCTGCACAATGTTGTCTACAACTTGATGCAATGGCGAAGATGAGACCATACACGAGAGTGAGACCAAATCAAATAACTTCACTTTCGAGTGGAATGCCCAGTCGTGTCAAACCCGAGTAGACGTAGAACGAAGACAACTTTGTCACGTCGCAATTATGAATCTAAAGCCGTATCTATTGTAGTGTTATGTAGGAGAGCACTAAGTTGCTCAGAACCCAGACATCTAATGCAGTGGCGTCTGCTATCTCAAGATGGTCAGCACATCCAAGAAAGAAACATTAGCTTCTGTGCTCGATTACCTTTTGTAAAATCCTCCACATCCTCGTTATAGCTCCAAGTCTTGACTTTTCCTGGGGCAGCTCCGCGGGCAAACATGGGCAAGATATCAGGCGAACCGAAAGAAAATGTGAAGCTTGATGGAAATGGAGTCGACCTTCATGGAATCAATCATCATCGACGGTGTGATCAAAGGAAATGGTTACCGGGTTGGTTTTCCAGCGCTGGGGAATGTCTCTTCGTCATTTTCAAACTGAGAAGTATGACATGACCATACCTTAGTGTAGTGGATGCGATTGAATCCATCTCCATAAAGATTTTATGGACAACTCCGAAAGTGAGATCCGGGCCGACTTTCCGTTGGCACACACCTCGAGTTTCCGCCATTGAACGCAGTATGGCGCAACGACTTCTGGACTATCAGGGCTCAGGCCTCAGGAATCGATGGAGAAGCGTTTAGGGAGAAAAGAAGGTCGGCGCGCAATCCATCACCTGTGGGTTGTCCAATTGGGGTTACGGTAGCGTTGACGGTAGGAATAACGCGCACGCTTAGTCTCTGCACTATAGCTGGTCATGAGTAAAGTAGTGTCGAATACACTCGTCACGATAATGCGACGCTGGGACAAGCCAAACGGTGACTTGCTCTCCTCTTCGCCGTCTCTTCGCCTCACTCGACTCGGACACCCAATGCATCCACCGACTCTTTTTCAACCCCGTCGACCTCTCCTTCTCCCCCGTCTTCCTCATCTTCACCCTCCCAGGAAGAGCCACTACCGTACGTTCCAGTTCCCACAAGTACACATTCCTATCACTAACCCATCAACACAGATCTACTCTGAAATACCCATTCCCACAGCTCTCGTCTCATCCAAATCACTCTCCCCCTCCCACCGCACAGCCCTGATCGTCAGTGCCGCCCTCGGCAGCCTCTTCCTCCTCATCCTCGCCCTCTCCCTCTTCTTCCTCTACAAATGCCGATAATCCAAAATGGGCTTCACCGATTCCCTCACATCCCGCCGAAAGCAACAGAAAGTCTCCCGCGCAATGCTTTTTCGCAGCGAGGACCTCGACGACGACAATATGCCAATACCCACTCTATCGCCGCTGCTACCCCCATCGCATCACCCACACTCTCCCTATATGCAAGCCTCGGCACGCGTTCGGTCACCCCGCAGTCTTCCATGACACAGGTCCCGCGGCTCCTACCCGCACGTGGCTCAGAGACCGGCTCCATATTCCACGAGGGCGTGTGGCCGCCCCCAGGGGAGAACGGCAGACTCGTCGACCCGCTCACACAGGCCAGCGGCCAAGTCGACCTCAGCACCATCGTCGACGACGTTATGGGCCCCTCGTCGTCTTCGCAGTCTCACCAAAATACCCGTAACGTGGTGGATATTATTCCTCGCACGGCGATCTATCGCCGACTTTCTCTCTCGATTCCCCCATCACACCCGATCACGATTCTCGTGACCCGTCGGCGTTCACAGCCACCGGACACCCATACGACTGGTCGAATAGCTCTCAGACACCGTTGTGGTCTCCCGCTATTGGAGGAAATAGTGATAATAATAATAACAACAACAACCAAAACATGGTCGTCGCTGGTCAATATCCATCCCAGCACCCGAGGTACCCAAGTCCCCTCGCACGACAAACGCTGGTAATCGACAGCGATCAGTACCGTGTTGATCGTGGAAGCTACGTTAGTGCCTCGACCTCGACGTCATCACCGCCGCCGTCACCTCGCAATTGGCTAGAACGGTCGCCGGCGAAGCAGATATCAAAACAACTGGACAAGGGTGGTTGACGATTGTTGTATGTTTTTATCACCGGAGATTTTTATATTATACCCCCCTTTCGTTTATCTATTTGCAATTTTTTGAACTCTTTTTGTTTATGATTATATTGTCTTGGCTTGGACATGTATGTGTACGACCGGAGTAAATACAATCGGGAATTTGGTCTTGATTTTTGGTTATGTAACTTATAAAGAGATCACGGAGCTATTAGCGCTCTGTCCCAGTCCACTCTAGAAAACCTCGGGCGACGGGAACGAGACCGAGTAACGGGCACTGTCGCTAGTTACGAACACATCGACCACGATGCCAATTTTCCCCTATGCTCAGAATGTCCATACTCCGAATGCTGTGATGAACGACGTTGGTGGAAATCAATACAATATCAAGCTCTACGTGAATCAACCGCCCTCTGCTTCTCTTGAACCCCTCTTCAATGTCATTGAGTCGATGGTACCGCAAGTTCAAGCAAGCCAAGAACAAATCAAGGCCCTTACCGCCTCCATCGATCTGCTCCTGAAGATCCTCGATTCTGAATATCATGCGGGACGGCTATCGGAATCACAAACATCTGCAACTTTGGAATCCTTAAGGAGGTACGTGGACACGACCGCAATTCTATCGAAAAACATCGCTCATCACGATTGGGAACGTGGAACAGCTTACTGAATGAGATCGCTCAGTTTGTCGAGAAGCAAACATCTAGTGGATTTCTCAAGTCACTCTTAACGAGGGAAGATCGCCAAGCACAGATAGAATCCTATTATCGTCAAATCGAAACACATGTGGCCTCATTCCAGGTAGGTTTGTCAAGAAGGACAGGATATTAAGTATCGCATGTCATCGTGTTCTTATCTGCATAGATCTCAGCACTTGTCGACGTTCAAGAGTGTCTGTCGCGAAATGAAAAGGCCAAACGGGACGATCAGATAGCTTTACACAATCGACTGAGTGATCTTGAATCAAATCAACGTCTTCTCAGGGAGATGTTTGGTATGTTATTTTATGAAAGCTCGATTAGCAGATGTCATTCGTAATACGCCTGTCTATTCCAGAGACACAAGGCCATAGCCTTATGGAAATGATGATTTCCCTTCACAGGAAGATTGAAGAATTTCCGCAGACACACAGAGAGTACCGTTTTCTTTCGCACAGCATCCAATACCTCACCACGATCAGTGGAAAATTGATACCGGTGGAGAGCTGGATGATCACGTCGTTGGATGTCGAATTTGGGTCCGAGATCGGCTCAGGTGGCTAGTACGTGCTTCATCTTCGGTCAGGGTTACTTTGACCGATGGATTGGCACGATGAACAGCGCGAGGGTGTTTGAGGGAAGATGGTGCAAGGCACGAGTCGCTCTGAAGGTCCTTAAAACAGTGGACGGCATCACACCAAGCCCCGAGGTAAGTCTGCAATGAGATGTCATCTTGATGGCGTTCTCAACATGTTCACGATGACAGGCAATCAGACACGAGATCGCGGTGAGTTTTTGACGTGGTACAGCGGTTCCTGTTATGAAGTAGTATCTACAGACTTGGTCCAAACTCTCACACCCTCATATACTCCGTGAGTTGTGTTTCACTCCTTTCTGACTAGAATTGACGTCCAACATATCAGAATTTCTTGGCGCGAATGTACTGGGCAACAAGCCATTCCTCGTGACGAGGTATATGGAGAATGGAAATGCACGGTCCTACATTAAAAACAACCCTGACTGCAATCGTCTGAAAATCGTACGTTGAAATCTTCCGACATAAGTACGCGGGGATTACAACACTTATGTCAGCTGTACGACGTATCTTTGGGATTGGTTTATCTTCACTCAAAGAAAATCGTGCATGGTGATCTCAAAGGGGTAACTAGCTTCCACTTCGACATGCAAATCCTCTCTCACGTCACATCTTCTCCAAGCTGAACATTCTTATTGATGATGCCGGTAATGCTGTACTGTGCGATTTTGGTCTCTCGCGTGTGATAGGAGACATGGCGAGTCGCACACCTGTGGCCAACACTGCAGCTGTCGCTGGCACCCGCAATTGGATGGCCCCCGAACGATTGATTGGAGGTTTGCTTAGGAAGCCATGCGACATTTACGCTTTTGGGATGGTCATTTTCGAGGTGAATTGTAGTCCGTATTGCATTTCGGTGTCGGATGACTGAGCCAACTGAAAAACGTGAAACAGATCCAAACCAACGAGATCCCTCTGATGGCGTTTACTACTGTCGGATACAATGATTTCGTTCAACTTATTGTTAGGGAAGGGTACAGACCAGAGCGACCCGAAGAAGAAGATGAAGCTCCTCCAATAACTGATGTTCTGTGGGAACTCGCGGAGCGTTGCTGGCAAAAGGATCCGAAGGCAAGACCAGATGCCAATGTTGTCTGCGACAATCTCTCCCGTCAATTAAGCGACTCCAAGACCTTTTCTGGAGCAAAATCGAAAGCATTTCGTGTCCCCCCTGCACCAAAACCTACGACCAAATTTGTAGATGTCGATGAAACTAAGATAGAGGAGCCGCGGGGTAAGGATGACGATGCCAACCACGAAGTGGCCAAGCAGCAGGAGCAAGATGCGAGGAAGAACGAAGATGAATTGTTATGTGATGCCAATGAACACCCGAAGCAATTCTCCGCACCCCCAGCATTTCGTGACTCTCCTGCACCCAATCCGATAACCAATATTGGAGATGTCGATGAAACCAAGATAGAGGAGCGTTGGGGTAAGGACGGCGATGCCAACCACGAAGTGGCCAAGCAGTGGGAGCAAGATGCGAAGAAGGAAGAAGAATTTTTATGTCATGCCAATCAATACCCGAAGCAATTCTACGTATGCCAAGAGGAGAGCCTGACACTTTCGATGGCATGCTTCAGGCTTATGCGAGATGGGCTGAAATTCAACATCTGCGACCTGGAGACATCATGTCTTCTAAATCGTGAGGTGGATGGTTTGTCGGAACGAATCAACGCAAAGGTCGCGAACTCCTTGTTGTATTCATGTCGTTTCTGGGTCTTTCACTTTCGGGATGCCATCAGCACCCAACGTGGCCAGGATGCGCTCATAAGAGAAGTCAATGAATTCTTCGACGTTCGTCTCCTTTTTTGGTTGGAAGTCATGAGCTTGGTAGACGAAGTCGCCGCGGCCCGTGGGGCATTATCAACCATTGCACCATTGATTGAGGTATGTACGATCAATTTGGCTATTGCCAGTTCATGACAGACCTTTTTGCAGACCGTCGATACGAAATTATCAGACTTCATTCAAGATGCCAGCCAATTCATTGTCGCATTCCATATCCCAATGTCAGAAAGTACCCCCCACATCTATGTTTCTGCGCTACCTTTTTCACCTACCGACAGTTTGGTCAGGAAGCATTATGAATCCAAATTCCCAAACACGCTATCTCTGCTCTGCGGGCGTGAACAAAACTGGCTGGCATACATGGGTAGATTTCACGGCCACGCTGGGGGGGTCGAGTCCGTGGTGTTCTCACCTGATGGGACGCGTGTTGCCTCAGGGTCATTAGACATGACGATTCGTATTTGGGATGCCCAGACAGGTCAGGTCGTCGCGGGACCATTTAAAGGCCATACCCATGGCGTCACTTCTGTCACATTTTCGCCCGACGGCACGCGAGTTGCTTCAGTGTCCATGGATAGAACAATTCGTATTTGGGATGCCCAGACAGGTCAGATGATTGCAGGTCCCTTCGGAGGCCACACCGGTTCGGTCAATTCTGTCATGTTCTCACCCGACGGCACGCAAATTGCCTCAGGGTCCAATGACAAGACAATTCGCATTTGGGATGCCCAGACAGGTCAGGTCGTCGCAGAAGGCCACGGCTATTGGTTCACCGTTCTCACGTTCTCACCCGATGGCACTCGAGTTGCCTCAGGGTCCGTGGACGGCAAAATTCGCATTTGGGATGCCCAGACAGGACAGGTCGTTGCAGGTCCCTTTGAGGGCCACACCAATTCTGTTAAATCCGTCATGTTCTCGCCCGATGGCACTCGAGTCGCTTCAGGGTCCTGGGACAAGACAATTCGCATGTGGGATGCCCAGACAGGACAGGTCATTGCAGGTCCCTTTGAAGGCCACACCGGTCATGTTGAATCCGTCAGCTTCTCGCCCGATGGCACCCGAGTCGCTTCAGGGTCCTGGGACAACACAATTCGCATTTGGGATGCCCAGACAGGACAGGACGTCGCAGGACCCTTTGAAGGACACAGAGGTCCAGTTCAATCTGTCGTGTTCTCACCTGACGGCACACAAGTTGCCTCAGGGTCCTGGGACAACACAATTCGCATTTGGTATACCCAGACAAGTCAGGTCTTTGCAGATCCTTTCGAAATCCCCATCGATCACGTCACATCCGTCGTGTTCTCGCCTGATGGCAAGCGAGTTGTGTCTGGATCCTATGACATGACAATTCGCATTTGGGATGCCCACACAGGACAGGTCATCGCAGGTCCCTTTCAAGGCCACACCGCTCGCGTCACTTCTGTCATGTTCTCACCCGATGGCACTCGGGTTGCCTCAGGGTCTGCGGACGGGACGATTCGTATTTGGGATGCCCAGACAGGTCAGGGTCAGGTTGTCGTTGGAGGCCACACCAGTCATGTCCATTCTTCTGTCACGTTCTCGCCCGATGGCGCGCGAGTTGCCTCAGGATCCTTGGACAACACAATTCGCATTTGGGATGCCCAGACAGGACAGGTCGTCGGAGGTCCGTTTAAAGGTCACACCAGCTATGTCTCTTCTGTCATGTTCTCGCCCGATGGCACTCGAGTTGCCTCAGGGTCCCATGACAAGACAATTCGCATTTGGGATGCCCAGACAGGACAGGTCATCGCAGGTCCCTTTCAAGGCCACACCGATTACGTCACTTCTGTCATGTTCTCGCCCGATGGCACTCGAGTCGCTTCAGGGTCCTGGGACAAGACAATTCGCATGTGGGATGCCCAGCCAGGGCAGGTCATCGCAGGTCCCTTTGAAGGCCACACCGGTTATGTCGAATCCGTCACGTTCTCGCCCGATGGTGCCCGAGTTGCCTCAGGGTCCTGGGACAACACAATTCGCATTTGGGATGCCCAAACAGGTCAGGTTGTCGCAGGTCCGTTTGACTGCCACACCAGCCATGTCTATTCTGTCTCGTTCTCGCCCGATGGCACTCGAATTGCCTCAGGGTCCATGGACAGATCAATTCGCATTTGGGATGCCCAGATTTGCCAGGACAACCCATGTCCCGCGGACAATGTCCATTCCCTTCTGCTTGGTGGTACAGAAGTTGCCTTCAAATCCGAAGACTATACGATTCGTACTAACGACATCAGCAGTGGCAAGCTAAATACAGGGGACTATGCGGATGTTGCCGGATACCTTCATTCCCCTTATATGATTGGCTACCTGGATGAATTTGTTGAGCGAGGATGGGCAGGTCCTTCGGGCACGATTTCGGTGGAACAACCAGGGGTTCGTTTTTGGGTTCCACCACTTTACCGGTACGGCATATGTGCGGCGGAGACACTGGTGATTATTGGCGAGCGCGTTGTTCGGTTGGATCTTCGTCGATTTGCCTATGGCACGGCGTGGACACAATGCTATTCCCCGTTGTAACTGGTAGTCAGATGTTTTTCGATGCCTTCACACAGCTCCTCTTTCGACTTCGCATTCCAATCATACCCATGTATTTCACTTTTTCCCAGCAGTATAATGGGAGACTGCAAAAACAATCAAATTTTGCCTCCCACATGCATTGGTTTTGTGTAGCTATTCAAATGTTTTCACCACAAAAAATATTTATCATAAGTCATAACGATCAATTAGAAACTACTGATAGTCTTCAGTCCAACACCTCAAAACTCACAAGGTTCCTCTCCCAATCTTACCTAGCAAACCCTCAGTTGCGAGCTCTCTCGAAAGATTTCTTATCCACTTTGACCAATCATAATAATTACACCACTCCTAGCTCGGAAGAGGTAACGAGAACACAAACTTGGTGTTTGCTGCGACGGTAGATTCTGGACGACCTAATAAGACTGTGCCTAAATGATTAGGACTCGGAACCTTACATCCCAATCACCCGTACTTCCAACCCTACATATGTCGCAGCTCCAGGACCAGGTGAACATAGTGGCTCATTTTCGAAGGTAGGACATCGGGCGGGTGAGCCCTCCAATCAAGTCCGAGTACAGGCTATACTGTCCACCCCTGGAACAATGTGTACACGTCAATCGAAAGGATTATAGAAAAGTAGTCAGCAGAGAGACGCACCTTGTTGGCCCAAGATTATGAATGTCATGCAATTCGGCATGTACTGACGAGAGGCTATGATGCTCAAGGTTGCATGAGGGTGAAGCCTTTAATTCAAGGGAAGCCAGTCAAAACATACGTTTGAAGATAGCGTAGACCCTCCAGGGCTGTTTTAATGAGTTTTGCAGACTTCTCACGAGCGCTATACCATTCCTCGTTGTCTAATAACCTCTCGATGTCTGCGATTTGCGTGTACCGGGAGCTATTAGATGAACTGGAATCTGACTCTAGATCAGCAAATGGTCTATAGAACAGGGTGCGTGCTTTTTTCAGCTCTAAAACCAGGACTGAGTGGCAGAAGTAAACGCATTCCGTTGACCTACCGTGTTTTACTCGACACTCTTCTAATATTACCTGTTGTACAACGTCAATGACATTCAATGTTGGAGTCTTGCAATGAGAAGCCTACTTTAGAATTAACAAACACAGCATGCGCCTTAGCCTTGTCGCCGTTACGAGGGAGCAAATACCCAGGACGAGTGGGATCCAGATCTGCCAAGACACCAACAGAATTGACAGGCCAGTTTACACCAATGAGGGCTGCCATAAGCGAGGCTATGTCAGCCTACTCCACATCAAGCGGAAGGAAATCACCAAGGCGCCATGGCTCTGAGTATGGATCATGCGACGATGGGGAAGAGCCGGGTAGGGCCTCGGATGCCGCGACCCCATGCAATTAAAGGCGTGCGTGTGTTATCTGGGTCTATGCAGGTACATCAGGTCGGCGAGTAGATATTTATTTATTGGCATGAAAAACCCACTGCCGTCACCGTGATTGCCGATGCCAGACATACCATGGTCTGCAATAAAAATAAAGCGGGTTTCTGCGTCTGGAAAAAAAACCTTGAACAGGGATTCAGTTTGCCGCACAATGTCATCTACAACTTGAATATTATTCATGTATTCCTGCAAGGGCAAAGATGAGACCATACACGAGAGTGAGACCAAAATCGAATAACTTCACTTTCGAGTGGGTCTATATATAGGCATGCCCAGTCATGTCAAGCCCGAGTAGATGTAGAAAGAAGACAATTTTGTCACTTCGCAATTGTCGCCGTATCTATTGTAGCGTTATGTAGGAGAGCATTAAGTTGCTTTAGAACAGACGTCTAGTGCAGTGGCGTCTGCCATAGTCAGCACATCCAAGAAAGAAACATTAGTTTTCGTGCACGATTACCTTTTGTAAAATGCTCCTCATCCTCGTTATAGCTCCAAGTCTTGACTTTTCCTGGAGTAGCTCCGCGGGCAAACATGGGCAAGATATCGGGTGAACCGAAAGAAAATGTGAAGCTTGATGGAAATGGAGTCGACCTTCATGGAATCAATCATCATCGACGTGTGATCAAAGGAAATGGTTACCGGGTTGGTTTCCCAGCGCTGGGGAATGTCTCTTCGTCATTTTCAAACTGAGAAGTATGACATGACCATACCTTAGTCACCGTGGTGTAGTGGATGCGATTGAATTCCTAGTCATCTTTGTACATTCCCCGTAAGATTTTATGGACGACTCCGAAAGTGAGAGAGCGAGGAGCGTACGTGTTCGGGCCGACTTTCCCTTGGCACAAGACACCAACAGCACCTCGAGTTCCCGCAGTTGAACACAGTATGGCGCAACGACTTCTGGAGTATCAAGCTATATCAAGCCTCAGGCCTCAGGAGAAGTGTTTAGGGAGAAAAGAAGGTCGACGCGCAATCCATCACCGGCATCACCTGTGGATTGTCACATTGGCGTTACGGCGACGTTGACGGTAGCATCGACGCGTAGCCTCTGCAGTTCCAAGACTAGGATAAAAATACATCAGTAGTCGTGCGCAACGTTGTATCCTGCCGATAACGCGACAAGCCAAACGGTGATTTGCTCTTCTTTTCTCGCTCGCCGTCTCTTCGCCTCACTCGACTCGGACACCCAATGCATCCACCGACTCTTTTTCAACCCCGTCGACCTCTCCTTCTCACTCGTCTTCCTCATCTTCACCGTACGTTCCACTTCCCACAAGTACACATTCCTATCACTAACCCATCAACACAGATCTACTCTGAAATCCCACAGCTCTCGCCTCATCCAAACCCCTCTCCCCCTCGCGCCGCACAGCCCTCATCGTCAGTGCCGCCCTCGGAAGCCTCTTCCTCCTCATCATCGCCCTCTCCCTCTTTTTCCTCTACAAACGCCGCCAATCCAAAATGGGCTTCACTGATTCCCTCACATCCCGCCGAAAGCAACAGAAAGTCTCTCGCGCAATGCTCTTGCACGGCGAGGACCTCGACCACGACAACATGCCACCCCCCACTCCATCGCCGCTGCTACCCCCATCGCGTCACCCACACTCTCCCTATATGCACAGCCTTGGCACGCGTTCCATCACCCCGCAGTCGACCCAGGTCCCGCGGCTCTTACCCGCACGTGGCTCAGAGACCGGCTCCATATTCCACGAGGGCGTGTGGCCGCCCCCAGGCGAGAACAGCAGACTCGTCGACCCGCTCACACAAGCCAGCAGCCAAGTCGACCTCAGCACCATCGTCGACGACGTCATGGGCCCCTCGTCGTCGTCGCAGTCTCACCAAAATACCCGTAACGGTGGTGGTGGATATTATTCCTCGCACGGCGATCTATCGCCGACTTTCTCCCCCATCACACCCGATCACGATTCCCGTGACCCGTCAGCGTTCACAGCCACCGGACACCCATACGACTGGTCGAATACCTCTCAGACACCGTTGTGGTCTCCCGGTTCCAACGCTATTGGAGGGAGTGATAATAACAACAATATCGTCGGTCAATATCCATCCCAGCACCCGAGGTACCCAAGTCCCCTCGCACGACAAACGCTGATAATCGACAGCGATCAGTACCGTGTTGATCGTGGAAGCTACGTTAGTGCCTCGACGTCGACGTCATCCCCGCCGCCATCTCCTCGCAATTGGCTAGAACGGTCGCCGGCGAAGCAGATATCAAAACAACTGGACAAGGGTGGTTGACGATTGTTGTATGTTTTATCACCGGAGATTTTTATATTATACCCTTTTGATTATCTATTTGAACTCTTTTTGTTTGTGATTATAATGTCTTGGCTTGGCTTGGACATGTACCGGAGTAAATACAATCGAGAATTTGGTCTTGATTTTTTGTTACGTAAAGAGATTACGGAGCTATAGCTATTAGCGCTCTGTCCAAGTCCACCACTGTAGAAAACATCGGCCGACGGGAACCAGACCAAGTAGCAGGCATTGTCGCTGGTTGCGAACACATCGACCAACATGCCAATTTTCCCCTATGCTCAGAATGTCCATACCCCGAATGCTGTGATGAACGACGTTGGTGGAGATCAATACAATATCAAATTCTACTTGAATCAACCGCCCTCTGCTTCTCTTGGACCTCTCTTCAATGTCATTGAGTCAATGGTACCGCAAGTTCAAGCAAGCCAAGAACAAATCAAGGCCCTTACCGCCTCCATCGATCTGCTGCTGAAGATCCTCGATTCTGAATATCATGCGGGACGGCTATCGGAATCGCAAACATCTGCACCTTTGGAATCTTTAACGAGGTACGTGGACACTAGTGCAATGCCTATCGAACAAACAACGCTCACGCAATTGGGTAACATGATGGGACAGCTTGTTGAATGAGATTGCTCAGTTTGTCGAGAAGCAAACATCTAATGGATTTCTCAAGTCATTGTTGACCAGAAAGGATCGTCAAGCACAGATTGAATCCTATTATCATCAAATCGAAACACATGTGGCCTCGTTCCAGGTAGGTTTGTCAAGAAGGACAGGATATTATCGCATGTCATCGTGTTCTTATCTGCATAGATCTCAGCACTTCTCGACATTCGAGACTGTCTGTCGCGAAATGACAAGGCCAAACAGGACGATCAGATAGCTTTACACAATCGACTGAGTGATCTTGAATCAAATCAACGTCTTCTCAGGGAGATGTTTGGTATGTTATCTTATGAAAGCTCGATTAGCAGATGTCATTCGTAATACGCCTATCTATTCCAGAGGCACAAGGCCATAGCCTTATGGAAATGATGATTTCCCTTCACAGGAAGATTGAAGAACTTCCGCGGACGCACACAGAGTACCGTTTTCTTTCACACAGCATCCAATACCTCTCCACGATCAGTGGAAAATTGATACCAGTGGAGAGCTGGATGATCACGTCGTTGGATGTCGAATTTGGGTCCGAGATTGGTTCAGGTGGCTAGTACGTGGTTCATTTTCCGTTAGGGTTACTTTGACTGGTAAATCGGCACGATGAACAGCGCAAGGGTGTTTGAGGGAAGATGGTGCAAAGCACGAGTTGCTCTGAAGGTCCTTAAAACAGAGGACGGCATCACACCAAGTCCTGAAGTAAGTCCACAATGAGATGTCATCTGGATGCCGTTCTCAACATGTCCATGATGGCAGGCAATCAGACATGAGATCACGGTGAGTTCTTTTCATGATACAGCTGTTCCAATTATGACGTCCTATCTACAGACTTGGTCCAAACTCTCACACCCTCACGTACTCCG
Source organism: Hygrocybe coccinea (assembly GCA_963555575.2). Taxonomy (NCBI): domain Eukaryota; kingdom Fungi; phylum Basidiomycota; class Agaricomycetes; order Agaricales; family Hygrophoraceae; genus Hygrocybe; species Hygrocybe coccinea. Next base: position 658,055 of record OY741999.1, read on the forward strand.
TGAGTTGTGTTTCACTCCTTTCTGACTACAATTGACGTCCAACATATCAGAATTTCTCGGCGCGAATGTGCTGGGCAACAAGCCATTCCTTGTCACGAGGTATATGGAGAACGGAAATGCACGGTCCTACATTAGAAACAAGCCTGACTGCAATCGTTTGAAAATCGTATGTCGAAATCTCCCGGTATGATTATGCGAGGATTACAAACTCCCTACGACAGCTGTACGATGTATCTCTGGGATTGGTTTATCTTCACTCAAAGAAAGTGGTGCATGGTGATCTCAAAGGGGTAACTATATTCCACCTCGACATGCAAGTCTTCTCTCACGCTGCGTCTTCTCCAAGCTGAACATTCTTATCGACGATGCCGGTAGTGCTGTGTTGTGCGATTTTGGTCTCTCTCGTGTGATAGGAGACATGGCTAGTCGCACAACTATGGCCAATGCTGCAGCTGTCGCTGGCACCCGCAATTGGATGGCCCCCGAACGATTGATTGGAGGTTTGCTTAGGAAGCCATGCGACATTTACGCTTTTGGGATGGTCATTTTCGAGGTGAATTGTAGTCCGTATTGCATTTCGGTGTCGGATGACTGAGCCAACTGAAAAACGTGAAACAGATCCAAACCAACGAGATCCCTCTGATGGCGTTTACTACTGTCGGATACAATGATTTCGTTCAACTTATTGTTAGGGAAGGGTACAGACCAGAGCGACCCGAAGAAGAAGATGAAGCTCCTCCAATAACTGATGTTCTGTGGGAACTCGCGGAGCGTTGCTGGCAAAAGGATCCGAAGGCAAGACCAGATGCCAATGTTGTCTGCGACAATCTCTCCCGTCAATTAAGCGACTCCAAGACCTTTTCTGGAGCAAAATCGAAAGCATTTCGTGTCCCCCCTGCACCAAAACCTACGACCAAATTTGTAGATGTCGATGAAACTAAGATAGAGGAGCCGCGGGGTAAGGATGACGATGCCAACCACGAAGTGGCCAAGCAGCAGGAGCAAGATGCGAGGAAGAACGAAGATGAATTGTTATGTGATGCCAATGAACACCCGAAGCAATTCTCCGCACCCCCAGCATTTCGTGACTCTCCTGCACCCAATCCGATAACCAATATTGGAGATGTCGATGAAACCAAGATAGAGGAGCGTTGGGGTAAGGACGGCGATGCCAGCCTTCGAGTGGCCAAGCAGCAGGAGCAAGATGCGAAGAAGAAGGAAGAAGAATTTTTATATCATGCCAATCAAAACCCAAAGCAATTCTACGTACGCCAAGAGGAGAGCCTGACACTTTCGATGGCATGCTTCAGGCTTATGCGAGATGGGCTGAAATTCAACATCTGCGACCTGGAGACGTCATGTCTTCTAAATCGTGAGGTGGATGGTTTGTCGGAACGAATCAACGCAAAGGTCGCGAACTCCTTGTTGTATTCATGTCGTTTCTGGGTCTTTCACTTTCGGGATGCCATCAGCACCCAACGTGGCCAGGATGCGCTCATAAGAGAAGTCAATGAATTCTTCGACGTTCGTCTCCTTTTTTGGTTGGAAGTCATGAGCTTGGTCGACGAAATTGCTGCGGCCCGTGGAGCATTATCAACCATTGCACCATTGATTGAGGTATGTACGATCCATTTGGCTATTTCCAGTCCATGACGGACCTTTTTACAGACCGTCGATACGAAATTATCAGACTTCATTCAAGATGCCAGCCAATTCATTATCGCATTCCATATCCCAATGTCAGAAAGTACCCCCCACATCTACGTATCTGCGCTGCCATTTTCACCTACCGACAGTTTGGTCAGGAAGCATTATGAATCCAAATTCCCAAACACGCTATCACTGCTCTGCGGGCGTGAACAAAATTGGCCAGCATACATAGGTAGATTTCACGGCCACACTGGGGGGGTCAATTCCGTGGTGTTCTCACCTGATGGGACGCGTGTTGCCTCAGGGTCTGGTGACATGACGATTCGTATTTGGGATGCCCAGACAGGTCAGGTCGTCGCGGGACCATTTAAAGGCCATACCCATGACGTCACTTCTGTCACATTTTCGCCCGACGGCACGCGAGTTGCTTCAGGGTCTGTTGACAAAACAATTCGCATTTGGGATGCCCAGACAGGTCAGATGATCGCAGGTCCCTTTGAAGGCCACACCGGTTGGGTCAATTCTGTCATGTTCTCACCCGACGGCACGCAAATTGCCTCAGGGTCCACTGACTACACAATTCGCATTCGGGATGCCCTGACAGGCCAAGCCATCGCAGGTCCCTTTAAAGGCCATACCCATTGGGTCACCTCTGTCACATTCTCGCCCGATGGCGCCCGAGTCGCTTCAGGGTCCTGGGACAACACAATTCGCATTTGGGATGCCCAGACGGGACAGGTCATCGCAGGTCCCCTTCAAGATCACACCAGTTCTGTCGTATCCGTCGTGTTTTCGCCCGATGGCACCCGAGTTGCGTCAGGGTCCTGGGACGACACAATTCGCATTTGGGATGCCCAGACAGGACAGGTCATCGCAGGTCCTTTTGAAGGCCACACCGATCATGTCAGTTCCGTCAGCTTCTCGCCCGATGGCACCCGAGTCGCTTCAGGGTCCTGGGACAACACAATTCGCATTTGGGATGCCCAGACAGGACAGGACGTCGCAGGACCCTTTGAAGGCCACAGAGGTCCAGTTCAATCTGTCGTGTTCTCACCTGACGGCACACAAGTTGCCTCAGGGTCCTGGGACAACACAATTCGCATTTGGTATACCCAGACAAGTCAGGTCTTTGCAGATCCTTTCGAAATCCCCATCGATCACGTCACATCCGTCGTGTTCTCGCCTGATGGCAAGCGAGTTGTGTCTGGATCCTATGACATGACAATTCGCATTTGGGATGCCCACACAGGACAGGTCATCGCAGGTCCCTTTCAAGGCCACACCGCTCGCGTCACTTCTGTCATGTTCTCACCCGATGGCACTCGGGTTGCCTCAGGGTCTGCGGACGGGACGATTCGTATTTGGGATGCCCAGACAGGTCAGGGTCAGGTTGTCGTTGGAGGCCACACCAGTCATGTCCATTTTTCTGTCACGTTCTCGCCCGATGGCGCGCGAGTTGCCTCAGGATCCTCGGACAACACAATTCGCATTTGGGATGCCCAGACAGGACAAGTCGTCGGAGGTCCGTTTAAAGGTCACACCAGCTATGTCTCTTCTGTCATGTTCTCGCCCGATGGCACTCGAGTTGCCTCAGGGTCCTTTGACAAGACAATTCGCATTTGGGATGCCCAGACAGGACAGGTCATCGCAGGTCCCTTTCAAGGCCACACCGATTACGTCACTTCTGTCATGTTCTCGCCCGATGGCACTCGAGTCGCTTCAGAGTCCTGGGACAAGACAATTCGCATGTGGGATGCCCAGCCAGGGCAGGTCATCGCAGGTCCCTTTCAAGGCCACACCGATCATGTCACTTCTGTCATGTTCTCACCCGATGGCACTCGGGTTGCCTCAGGGTCCTGGGACAACACAATTCGTATTTGGGATGCCCAAACAGGTCAGGTTGTCGCAGGTCCCTTTGAAGGCCACACCGGTTGGGTCTATTCCGTCACGTTCTCGCCCGATGGCACCCGAGTTGCCTCAGGGTCCGCGGACAACACAATTCGCATTTGGGATGCCCAGACGGGACAGGTTGTCGCAGGTCCCTTTGAAGGCCACACCCGTCGTGTCAATTCTGTCACGTTCTCGCCCGATGGCACCCAAATCGCCTCAGGATCCACGGACAAGACAATTCGCATTTGGGATGCCCAGATTCGTCAGCACAATGTCCATTCCGTTCCGCTTGGTGGTACAGAAGTTGCCCTCAAATCTGAAGACTATACGCGTCGTACTAATGACATTAGCAGTGGCAAGCCAAACACAGTGGACAGTGCAGATGTTGCCAGATACCTTCATTCCCCTTATATGATTGGCTACCTGGTTAAAATTGTTGAGCGAGGATGGGCAGGTCCTTCGGGCACGATTTCTGTGGAACAACCAGGCGTTCGTTTTTGGGTTCCACCACCTTACAGGTACGGCATATGTGCGATGGAGACACTGGCGATTATTGGCGAGCGCGTTGTTCGGTTGGATCTTCGTCGATTTGCCTATGGCACGTCGTGGACACGATGCTATTCCCCGTTGTAACTGGTCGTCGGATGTCTTTCAATACCCTCACTCTTTCGACTTACCCATGTACTGTACTTTTTCCCAATAGCATACTGGAAGACTGCAAAAACAATCAAGTTTTCATTACACACGTCGGTTTTGTGTAGCTATTCAAATGTTTTCACCAGAAAAAATATTTATACTAAGGATCAGTTCGAAACTACCGATAGTCTTTGGCCCAGCGCCACAAATCTCACGAGGTTCTTCTCCCAATCTTACCTAGCAAACTCTCAGTAGGAAGAAATCTTTCGAGAAAACTCGCACCATCCAGTTTGACTAATCATAATAATTATACCACTCCTAGCTCGGAAGAGGTAATGAGAACACAAACTCGGCGTTTGCTGCGATTGTAGATTCTGGACGACCTAATAAGACAGCCTAAATGATTAAGACTCGGAACCTTACATCCCAATCGCCCGTACTTGGACCGGGTGAACATAGTGGCTCATTTTCGAAGGTAGGACATTGGGCGGGTGAGCCCTCCAATCAAGTCCGAGTACAGGCTATACTGTCCACCCCTGGAACAATGTGTACACGTCAATCGAAAGGATTATAGAAAAGTAGTCAGCAGAGAGACGCACCTTGTTGGCCCAGGATTATGAATGTCATGTAATTCGGCATGTGCTGACGAGAGGCTATGATGCTCAAGATTGCATGAGGGTGAGCCCTTTAATGTAAGGGAAGCCAGTCAAAACATACATTTGAAGGGCTGTTTGCAGACTTCTCACGAGCGCTATACCATTCCTCGTTGTCTAATAACCTCTTGATATCTGCGATTTGCGTGTACCGGGAGCTATTAGATGAACTGGAATCTGACTCTAGCAAATGGTCTATAGAACGGGGTGTGGACTTGTTTCAGCTCTAAAACCAGGAATGTGTGGCAGAAGCACACGCATTCCGTTGACCTACGGTGTTTTACTCGACACTGGTCTAAAATTACCTTTCGTACAACGTCAATGACATTCAATATTGGAGTCTTGCAATAAAAGCCTCCTTTAGCATTCACAAACGCAGCATGCGCCTTAGCCTTGTCGCCGTTACGAGGGAGCAAATACCCAGGACATGTGGGATCCAACTTTGGCAAGACACCAACAGAATTGACAGGCCAGTTTATACCGATGAGGGCTGCCATAATCAAGGCTATGTCGGCCTACTTCACGTCAAGCCGAAGGAAATCACCAAGGCGCCATGGCTCTGAGTATCAATCATGCGACGACAGGGAAGAGTCGGGTAGGGCCTCCGATGCCGCGACCCCATGCAATTGAAGGCGTGCATGTGTTATCTGGGTCTATGCAGGTACATCAGGTCGGCGAGTAGATATTTATTTATTGGCATGAAAAACCCACTGCCGTAACCCTAATTGCCGATGCCAGACATACCACGGTCTGCACTAAAAATAAAGTTTGTTTCTTCGTCTTGAAAAAGATCCTTGAACAGGGATTTAGTTTGCCGCACAATGTCATCTACAACTTGAATATTATTCATGTATACCGCAAGGGCAAAGATGAGACCATACACGAGAGGAATGCCCAGTCGTGTCAAGCCCCAGTAGATGTAGAAAGAGGACAACTTTGTCACGTCGCAATTGTGAATCTAAAGCCGTATCTATTGTAGACTTGTGTAGGGGCATTAAGTTGCTCTAGAACCCAGACATCTAATGCAGTGGCACCTCAAGATGGTCAGTACATCCAAGAAACGAACATTAGATTTCGTGCTCGATTACCTTTTGTAAAATCCTCCACATCCTCGTTATAGCTCCAAGTCTTGAATTTTCCTGGAGTAGCTCCGTGGGCAAACATGGGCAAGATATCGTTCACCTGAAAGAAAATGTGGAGCTTGATTGAAATGGAGTCAAAATCGACTTTCAATCTAGGGTTGGTTTTCCAGCGCTGGGGAATGTCTCTTCGTCATTTTCAACGACCCGAAATACGACGTGAGCATACCTTAGTCACCGTGGTGTAGTGGATGCAATACCAATGAGCGCTAGTACGTGTCCGGGCCGACTTTCCGTTGGCACACACCTCGAATTTCCGCAATTGAGCACAGGTATGGCCAACGACTTCTGGACTATCAGGCCTCAGGAATCGATGGAAAAGCGTTTATGGAGAAAAGAAGGTCGGCGCGCAATCCATCACCTGTGGGTTGTCCAATTAACATTACGGCGGTGTTGACGGTAGGGCATCGACAAGATGCTTAGCCTCTGCAGTTCCAAGACTATAGCTAGACATGCCGTGTACAACCGGACTAGTGAAGTAGGTGTCGAATACACCACAACTCGTCTGCATAACGCGATGCCTGGGACAAGCCAAACGGTGATTTGCTCTTCTTTTCTCGCTCGCCGTCTCTTCGCCTCACTCGACTCGGACACCCAATGCATCCACCGACTCTTTTTCAACCCCGTCGACCTCTCCTTCTCCCCCGTCTTCCTCATCTTCGCCGTACGTTCCACTTCCCACATGTAGACATTCCTATCACTAACCCATCAACACAGATCTACTCTGAAATCCCCATTCCCACAGCTCTCGCCTCATCCAAATCCCTCTCCCCCTCCCGCCGCACAGCCCTCATCGTCAGTGCCGCCCTCGGAAGCCTTTTCCTCCTCATCATCGCCCTCTCCCTCTTCTTCCTCTACAAACGCCGCCAATCCAAAATGGGCTTCACTGATTCCCTCACATCCCGCCGAAAGCAACAGAAAGTCTCCCGCGCAATGCTTTTTCGCAGCGAGGACCTCGACGACGACAATATGCCAATACCCACTCTATCGCCGCTGCTACCCCCATCGCATCACCCACACTCTCCCTATATGCAAGCCTTGGAACGCGTTCTATCACCCCGCAGTCTTCTATGACACAGGTCCCGCGGCTCCTACCCGCACGTGGCTCAGAGACCGGATCCATATTCCACGAGGGTGTGTGGCCGCCCCCAGGCGAGAACAGCAGACTCGTCGACCTGCTCACACAAGCCAGCAGTCAAGTCGACCTCAGCACCATCGTCGACGACGTCATGGGCCCCTCTTCGTCGCAGCAGTCTCACCAAAATACCCGTAACGGTAGTGGTGGATATTATGCCTCCTCGCACGGCGATCTATCGCCGACCTTCTCCCTCGATTCCCCCATCACCCCCGATCACGATTCCCGTGACCCGTCGGCGTTCATAGCCACCGGACACGCATACGACTGGTCGAATACCTCTCAGACACCGTTGTGGTCTCCCGGTTCCAACGCTATTGGAGGAAATAGTGATAATAATAATAACAACAACAGCATGGTCGTCAGTCAATATCCATCCCAGCACCCGAGGTACCCAAGTCCCCTCGCACGACAAACGCTGATAATCGACAGCGATCAGTACCGAGTTGATCGTGGAAGCTACGTTAGTGCCTCGACGGCGACGTCATCCCCGCCGCCATCTCCTCGCAATTGGCTAGAACGGTCGCCGGCGAAGCAGATATCAAAACAACTGGACAAGGGTGGTTGATGGTTGTTGTATGTTGTTATCGCCGGAGGTTTTTTTTATATTATACCCCCCTTCGTTTATCTATTTGAACTCTTTTTGTTTGTGCTTATAATGTCTTGGCTTGGACATGTAGGTATGTGTACCGGAGTAAATACAATCGAGAAGTTGGTCTTGATTTTTTATTATTATAATAAAGTCATTGCCGCACTGAGGTTGGGTGGTCGGCGGTCGAAACTAACAAATAAATCAAGGCGGTTTTGCCTTGAAATTTTGGCACGTTTTCTCCTCCGCCTCGTTGCCACCATTCTAGATCTCCTCACACTGCTGACACCGCACTATTTTGGGGGATGCAAAATGATTGCAAAATGATTGGGAGCTTGTTAAAGTTTTGCATATGATTTTAAGCCAAGCAAAATCCAATTAAAATTTCACACATAATAACCTGTGAAATTCTATTTAAACATAAAGATTTGTGGGGATTTATCTCGGCACAAAATTAATCAAATTCAAAAGTATTGCTTTAAGTGAAAATGTAGACGAAAGTGAAAGTTTTCCCACACCTTGTCAGCCTTCAAAATAGTTGCAAAAAATATCAAATTCAATCAATTTTGCAAGATGTCAAAATCTTGTTTATTCAACCTCACCAAATGCAGAATTTTGACGAAGGATTTTGCAAGTCACAACATTCCATATTTCACAATAAGATTTAGCCATTGCAAAATATTTCGGAAATAAAGCATTTTGCATGGCCCACAATGCTTCGCACACTCAAGTGTGTCACTTATTACACACTCAGCACACACTTAGGGGGCACTTGATGTAGAAAAAAATTAATTCACAGCGCGACTGATACAAAAATTGATAAAAAATCATAGCCCCTGGGCTTGGAGGAAAGCAGCGGAAAACTTCGATGTGGCTTTCTTGAACTTGCGAGTTTTGTGGAACCCCCGCATCCGATCTCGCCATTGATTTTGAGGAAGCGGCGGTTCCCCCCGATCAATTCTGGCCAGCCACGTCTGGTAACTTTCTTCGGCCAGCTCAGTCCAGCGCCCATAGTTTTCTCCACTCCACTCATACGTCGAGGGTAGGGGGAACCAAGACACTAAGGCGGTCTGGTCACCGTGGCCTAACAGGATACAGATCAGACCTGGTAAAGTAGGAGCATTACTTGTAGAAATGTACCTGTGTAACAGATATAGGTGCCACAAACTAAATGAATCTCCTCCTCACTCAAGTCATCATCCCACAGACGACTGGCTGACCGTCGATCCTCCACTGAAAACCCATCCCTATGCAGGAGTACCAAGGACGATGGACCTTGTAAAACGGTTTCGAAGCTGGTCTCCTGGACAGCCAGCCGCCACAAGATTCCCCCCCGGAGCAGTGCTGCTCGACCCCCACAGCCACCCAAGACCACAGCCCGCTGGTGCAGATAAGCATCATAATCTCTTTTTGAAAATTTGTACCCAGAGAGTCGAAAAGGAACTATCAAGGGGTCAGAGGACCGTGAACGGGGAATGTCCCTTAGGGGCTGAAGGGTTCGGAATTGGATTCCTCTCTGTAGCAGGTTTCGAGTGATATCAAGTTCGTGATACCCAGCATCCAACCTACAGATGTAAAGCACATCAGCAGGTTCTGGGACCGCGATCTTCCAGGGGACCGTCGCAGCACCTCCAAAGTCGAAGATATAAAGACCAGACGGAAGACGGCGAAGGCGTTTGATGCGACCCGTGAGGGCCAGAGGCTGGCGGCTGTCCCGGTCCAAGTCCCACAAAGACTTTATCGGTTGCCGACCCGAGGCAAGGGTTTGAACAAAATTGAAGGCCACCACACCGATGTCAGTCTTGAAGATGGGATCGTCCCCTCGCTTCAATCCAACCACACGCAGGACATCCTGCACGGCCTGGGGTTCCATACGGTCAGTGTGGCTGGGAACCGGGACAGGCAGGACGAATCCATGATGCATGGATAGCAGGTGCACAATTTCATACATGTCAGGCAACTCATTTGCTGACTGCACGTCGTCTGCGATGGGGGGTGGCGATGGCGACCTCTGAATTCGGATCGGGGGGTCATGATCTGGATCCGGTTGAATGCACTCCTCTTGACGTGGTCCCCAGAAATCCTCGTCGTGACCGTCGACTTCGTCATCATCCCTGTCATCTGGCCCGAACTCCTCGCAGCAGTCCCATTCGTTCCAGAAAGCGTCATACCGTCGCTGGTTCGCACCGTAGTTCTCCAAAGTTTCTGCTCTCGCTCGCTGAAGGACCGCCTTGCGTACCAGCTTTGAAGGAATCTCGTCACTTGGGGCCCATTCAAACACTTTGGCGCTGACGGTGGGCGGGTTACGTTCACGATTCAACCGAGTCTGACGGGCCGAGGGGGTTTCATTCCCCAGCTTCTGAGCGTTCAACTTTTCGCGCTCAGCGAAGAATTCCTTCCAGGTCGGGTGGGCCTTGGCGGGATGGGCGTCAGACGTATCTGGCGTTGCATTGTCCGGTGAAGAAACTGAGGGCGTCCGGGTGATAAAGGTAGTGGCCTCTTGTAATTTATGAGGCGGGGGAGCTAAACTAGCCAGCGAGGACTTCCGGTGGAGAGCTTGTACCTCATCGGCTCCCCAAGGATACCAAACAGGGACGTAGTAGCGACAGAACCATTCCACAGCTGGTTGTGTTTTTTCAGGATCCAATATATCCAGGAAGACTCCCACGCGGGGGGCGAATGGTGAAAAGGTGCGCACAGAAGACGTGGCCACCCCAGCAAGCCAAGACTGGTCCAAGCCAGCCTCTGCCAGCTGGGTAAACCAGTCTGGGATGGGAGCATCGGGGATCTGTGACTCTCCTACTGCAATCAGAAAGGAGAGGCCGGCCATGAGGATGACGAACCAATCCCTGGATATGACGGCACGCTGTCGTGCAATGTAATGACTTCGTTGCCGTTGCCCATATCCCCAAGCGGAGGGGCTCCAAGGTAGTAAGATTGTAGCAGGATATTTCTTCGCCAACACGCAGATCGCGTACTTTAACTTTTGCTGGAGCCGGAACCAACTGCTGGCGAGGGAGGCACTGACGTAGAATCCCCCCTCATCCCTCTCGAGGGGCGGGATGTGGGCGAGGCGGTCGAATGGATAGCCGACGAATGAGGGGTGCATGGGCAAGAAACTCAAATACCCGTACGCCGCGGTCCACCACCGGGGGTGTTGGTACTCCTCCAGGTGACGAGATGATCGGACATGGAAAATACCGCTGGTGAGGAAATGGGGTGGTTTGGGTGGAGGTGGAGATATGCTGCGGGAGGAATTGGGGGAGTAATAAAGCACCCCGTTGAGGAGGTGCGCCCGTCCTTCGGAGTGGTCCAGCGGCCGTGGTGGTGCAGACATGACGTCCAAACGACCAAGACGCGGGTTGAGGTAGTGGATGGCGGGGAAGGTTAGCAAGGGAATGGAAGGAAGCGGGTGACGTGTCTGGGAACCCAAAACACGTTAGGGTGCGTGTCTGGAGACGAAGATCGTGAGCTCAGGAGCGGGACTTCAGCCTAGTAGCCGCTGCGTCTCGAAGCTCGCGGTCCACTCGGTCCCAGGGTTGATCCCTGAGTGGCCCAGCGAGCGGTGAGAGGCCGGCAAGAAGAAAAGGACTCACGCAGGAGGAATGGAGCGAGAAGACCAGTCCTAGGATGCCGAAGCCGCGTAGGGAGGAATCCGGGGGTGCTGACGCGTCTGGAAGCCCAAAAGACGCTTGAAGACCAGCCCTAGGACGCCAAAGCCGCGTAGGGAGGAATCCGGGGGCGCTGACGTGTCTGGGAGCCCAAAACACGCTTGAAGACCAGTCGTAGGACGCCAAAGCCGCGCAACGAGGAATCCGGGACGAGCACTGAGGGTAAAGGAAGTGAGCAACGTGTCTGGGAACCCAAAACACGTCAGGTAGACGACGGAGGAGGTAGTGGGCGCGTGTCTGGGAACCCAAAACACGCTGAGGAGGAGGACAAAAAAAAAAGCCCCAATAAGGCGAGCCCAACCAAATAAAGACAAATAACCAAAAAAGGTCACAACACCGAATCGCCTGCTAAGTCTTCTTCATCAGCGTCTTATGGGTTCCCAGAGACGCTGAGCCTACCACTCTTTCCCTCGTCTTTTGGGTTCCCAGAGACATTCATTATTCACTCCCGTTGAATTGCCGAAGCCGCTGGCCTTACGCCCTCGCTCACCAAGTCTTCGGCGTCTTATGGGTTCCCAGAGACGCTGAGTCGGCTCTCACTCCCTCATCTGTCGCGTTGCCCGGGAACGTTCGCCATTCGCCCTCGTCGGGTCACTCTGAACGCTGGCCTTACGCCCTCGCTCACCAAGCCTTCGGCGTCTTATGGGTTCCCAGAGACGCTGAGTCGGCTCCTCACTCCCTCATCTGTCGCGTTGCCCGGGAACGTTCGCCATTCGCCCTCGTCGGGTCACTCTGAACGCTGGCCTTACGTCCTTGCTCACCAAGCCTTCGGCGTCTTATGGGTTCCCAGAGATGCTGAGTCGGCTCCTCACTCCCTCATCTGTCGCGTTGCTCGGGAACGTTCGCCATTCACCCCAATTGAATCACTCAAACCGCTCTCCTTACGTCCCTCTTTTGCCTCAGCCATGCAAGTGCTTCATCTTCATGTCATGCACTTCAGTACAAGTCATTCTACGCCTCCACGATCTCTGGTGTTTCAATCCCCTCCTTCAATGATCACCTTTCTCAGTCCCAAGAGTTGCCTAAGTTTGTCTTCGTCCATGTTGGCGAACGGTGTCCATGGGTCTTCGAGTTTCTTCTCGAAGACGGGGATTTTGTGCAATTCGAGGCTCTCCTGAATGACGGCGGCGATCGATCCTGCACCCTACCCACGCTGTCAGATCAAGCAAGAGCAAGATGGATCAAATGTACCTGCACCAATGACGGCGTCCAAAAATTTGACGTCAGGTATAGAATCAAGAACAAAACCAACCCATTTAGCATGACCAACCGGTCTGAGAGCGTATCGTCCGCCTTCTTACGTTTATTGGTGGCCTGCTTGGTCTGAGACAGTGAGTACTGAGTGCATATGGGTATACATGGATATTTACTGGTTTCTCCCAGATGCATATGTCGAAACAATTTTCTGACGAGCCGGAGGCAATGAGATGACGCTCAGGAGAGGAGACAGCCTGAATCCAATCCAATGAAGAGACTTAAATTGACGTCTTATTGGTTTACATACCTCAACTGTCTGAACCAACACCTGGCCTGAATTTATCTCCATTCGTTATTGCTGTGCAGTTTGACTGATGAACAACTCACCTCTGTCGTGACGCAAGGTCTGAACCACCCCTTCCGAATTTGTGTTGAAGAGGTAGACTTTACCGTGATCACTTCCACATGCGACCACATTGGCCTGCTCGGCGAAAACCCCCTTCTTCACGTATCTTCGAGTGACTGCCACGCTGAAGGATCGCACGGGAGAAGTCCGAGTTATGTTATATAAATCAAATCCCGTGCTCAAGTTGTCAACGAGGATGAATTTTTCTGATGGGCAGACACTAGCATTCCCTCTATGGAATTCACCTCAGTTTGCGGGACGTTTTTCACATCAGATCACTCACATGCCGGACTTTAACACCTTGGACCATTTCTTGACGGACGTCTCTGCATCTCGACAGGAACTAGACACACGAGGATCAGCAGCACGCCGTGGTCAGTATATATGTTCACTCACACTTCTCCTGACTCCAAACTGAATACCAATAGGTTCTGATAGCCGCTCGTGAAGTGGATAGCGCGAGGGATGGTCACGTCCAGCAAGTGCTTATTCCATAGGCTAGTGAGAGTGCCTATATTTATCTCAGCATTCTTTCAAAATTTCCTTTACTTGGAACTCACCGTTCTTTTCCAGGCAATAAACCTGAACCTGACCGTAGTGACTCGACATTGCGAGTCGGCTGCGTGTTGGATCAAATGCCAGGGCCTCGACGCTGTCGCTAACAGCAAATGCGCGGGTGTTCGACAGCTCCAAGAACTTGCCCTGACCTTCATCAGTGCCACCGTTGAATGAAATGAGGGGTATACTCACCCCAAACCTGCTTTGGCGATATACTGACGCCATTCCTCTTCCAGTTCCGAAGCAAAGTGTTTCGCCCGCGACTCCAGCTTCAGAAGCCAGCCACTTTATACAGGTGATTTGCCCCCACTTTCCTCCGTTGTCATGGATTACCTGGATACATTTGTATTTTTCTAAGATCCAAACCCGAACGGCTTCGTCGTCTCCTACATCAAACGTCATCAGCATTTTGTTCCCAAGTCACTGGTCTCCTTACCTCCACTTGCAAGTTGTTCACCATCGTGAGCGAAGGCAAAGCAGTTGACGGCCGCAGTGTGGCCAGCAAGCCGTCTAGCTAGTCGATATTGCTGTCTGGAAATAAGGCAACGAATAAGCTTGGAGGAACCAGACGTACATCTTTTGGCGCAAAAATTTGATCCCAAATTTCTTGAATGGTTGACGGCATGAAAGAGTATTAGAATTTTCTGCACTGAGGGAGTATTCAGTATATATACTCAAAATATATAATTGTGTTCTCCATCCTTTTGTGAAGATGAACAATATCATTCTGTTGTGACGTCATGTTGGCACGCTTACGAGAACATAACAAGGACACAAATAGTTCACCATTTAGAGAAATATCATACATAGAACAACTCAAAGGGGAACAAGGACCTTAAATAATAAATAGGGTCTCCACGAAAGTGCATCTCAGAAATAATGCAGACTGCTGGTATTATTCGCCGACATCTACCACTCATTACAGGGCGCATTATATTCACAACCCAGAGACTTCCTGACCCACCGATGATCACCCCACGGATCGATTTTTACGCAGAAGAACGAGACTTGACCTCCTTGGCAAAGGAACAAAGTGAATGCAGCGACGAAGCCATGTTGGAATTATCTGTTCTAGAAAGTGATGAGGAACCCATCAGCTGTCACAAAATCCCTAAACCACCAGGCGAGGCAGGCCGCCCAGGCAGTGGCGGTTACAACTTGAAGGATGTACTGGGATGGGCCAAGGCGGAATTTGACCAAGTGCAGGTAGCGTGAATATGGCATGATGAATTGAAAAAAAGGAGTTGACTTCGAGTCGTAGAAATATGTCCGCTCCCAAGCCAACGAGAAGCTGAACCGAGATAAAAGCTACGCACGTCAAAAAGACAGCGCGATACGTGCCATTTGTCTTCAAGTAAGCAACTAACCTCAGCTAAACTTGCCCTCAGGAGCTCACACACTGCACAGGCTTCCAAAAAGTATCCGATTTTAGTCCAATACGTCAGCCATTGGCCGGTCCGGTCTATGCTGAAACTTCACCTCAAGTACACCTCAGAGACGGCTCGACGCACGAAGGAGAAGGCCATCGCCAGGAAGGTGGAGCAAGTCGTTGGAAAGGCGGTCGCCGCGAGAAAGGCCCTTCCCAAAAGGAAAGGAGCAGTGGCAGAGATAGACCAGGAGGACGAGGATGACAATGACAATGACAATGACGATGGCGACGGCGACGACGGCGAGGAGATGGCTTAATTTCTAGAGATCATCATTCAAATTTCTACGATCGGAACTGGTATAGAGAACTGATGAACCCAGCAAAGAAAGAGCTTGGAGCAAAGAAAGAGGTCGAAATACCAGACGTCGTAGGGGCATAGGTCCGTTTCAGAACTAAGTCGAATGAAAATGAAACGTTTGTGGGACTGAGGCAAAGGAGGGATGCAAGGTCAGCGTTCAGAGTGATCCAACGAGGGCGAATGGCGAACGTTCCCGGGCAACGCGACAGATGAGGGAGTGAGGAGCCGACTCAGCGTCTCTGGGAACCCATAAGATGCCGAAGACTCGGTGAGCGAGGATGTAAGGCCAGCGGTTCGAGTGATCTGACGGGGGCAAATGTTGAACGTTCCTGGGCAATCCAAAGGGCGAGGGAATGAATGGTAGGCTCAGCGTCTCTGGGAACCCATAAGACGCTGAAGACACAGTGAGCGAGGACGTAAGGCCAGCGGTTTCGGCAATTCAACGGGGGTGAATGGTGAATGTCTCTGGGAACCCAAAAGACGAGGGAATGAGTGGTGGGCTCAGCGTCTCTGGGAACCCATAAGACGCTGATGAAGAAGACTTAGCAGGCGAGGTGGCGTTGTGACCTTTTTTGGTTGTTTGTCTTTATTTGGGTGGGCTCGCCTTATTGGGGCTTTTTTTTTTGTCCTCCTCCTCAGCGTGTTTTGGGTTCCCAGACACGCGCCCGCTGCCTCCTCCGTCGTCTACCTGACGTGTTTTGGGTTCCCAGACACGTTGCTCAGTTCCTATACCCTCTGTGCTCGTCCCGGATTCCTCGTTACGCGGCTTCGGCGTCCTACGACTGGTCTTCAAGCGTGTTTTGGGCTTCCAGACGCGTCAGCGCCCCCGGATTCCTCCCTACGTGGCTTCGGCGTCCTACGACTGGTCTTCTCGCTCCATTCCTCCTGCGTGAGTCCTTTTTTTTTGCCGGCCTCTCACCGCTCGCTGGGCCACTCAGGGATCAACCCTGGGACCGAGTGGACCGCGAGCTTCGAGACGCAGCGGCTACTAGGCTGAAGTCCCGCTCCTGAGCTCACGATCTTCGTCTCCAGACACGCACCCTAACGTGTTTTGGGCTCCCAGACACGTCGCCCGCTTCCTTTACCTGCAGTGCCCCCCTTCCCAATTTCTCGCTACGGGGATTTGGCGTCCCAGGACTGGTCTTCCTCAGTTTCCCAACCGTGTTTTTGGGCTCCCAAACGCGCCCTCTTTCTTCGCCCCGATTTCGCCAAGCTCATCGATTTCCCCGTTTAATTTCCCCCGACGTGAGTCCCTTTTTCTGCCGGCCTCTTGCCGCTCGTTGGGCCACTCAGGGATCAACCCTGGGACCGAGTGGACCGGCGAGCTTTGAGACGCAGCAGATACTTGGCCAAAGTCCTGCTCTTGAGCTCACAATTGTTGTCTCTAGATGCTGTGGTTTCCCCGAGCTCGACTGGTAAGCCTGCCACCCTTGGGGAAACTCCAGCTGATGTTTCCAGCAGACCTGCTCGGGCAGGCCGTTCTCTCCGTTTGGCATTTCCCCTCTACCCTGCCCAGATTCTGTTGATTTTGGCCGCCTTTTGGAGGAGGCTACTTTGCGCGACTTGGAAGAAATGGAGGAAGAAGGTGCCGAGTTCGATGCAATCGCAGCCACGGCAAAACGGCCCCCCTCTCCCCAAAGGCTCGAAGCGCCCGAGGCGAAACGAGTTCGACAGAACGACCCGCAAGTGCCAGCAGTCTCCACCTCTCGGCAACATGCGAAACGCCGCCGCCAGCGGGAGGCAGCCCGCCAGCTCAATGGACATGTACCACGAGCCAAGACCCTAAAAGCACACGTGCAACCCGCCACCCCCGTCTTCACTGCCCTGGCAACGGAGAGCCTTCCTGCGACCTCTTGTGGCTACCAGGCGGTCCCAAAGAGCTTCCCAGATGCACAGAAAGTCTACACGCTGCCGGAATTGATGAGCTTGGGGCTTCGTTTGATTCGCTGGGATGGCTAGTGAGTACTTGACGCTCTTGCCCTGTCATAGGAGGCTGATTGCACTGCAGTGAGTCACGGCCAATTTACGACCTGCAGAAGCGAATCATTGCATGCCTGGTGGGGCAGCCGCGTGATTCGACCTATGCAGATGCTGTAGAGGCCGTCTATCTATTCTTCATACTTGTAGCTGAGAATGCCCAGCTCAAGCCTTCAGTGCATGCTCGTGGGCTATTTCCTGTCCTCAATGTGGGGATTACACATAGCCTGGGCACAACAAGGCCGGTCAGGGTGAACAATCGTGAGTACACTTGGGTGGCTGAGCAGCTGTTAGGCAATCCACACCTCCAGCGACTGGCAAGCTTTGCCAGCGGTGAGTCCCAGGGACCGTCATCTAGGGAACTGCCTTTTGACCCCATACTCCAGCTGCTTTTGCCCTGTGGGCACCAAAAATTTACCAGTACTACCGAAGCCACTTGGATCAACTTTACTCTCGGATGCCTCATCTCCGCCGGAACTTCAATGGCAGCATCTTCCCAAGCGCGGCCTTCAATTTTGGGCCCAACGTCTGGACATTTAAGCACCGGGATGGCATGAACTGTCCATTTGGATGGTGTGCTATCCAGGCCTTGGGTCACTTTGATCCCAAAGCTGGAGGCCACCTAATTCTGTGGGATCTTGGACTGGTCATAGAATTTCCCCCTGGTGCTCTGATTCTAATCCCATCAGCCACTCTCACGCACTCGAACGTCCCAGTACAGCCTGGTGATACCCGGGTATCCTTCACCCAGTATTGTGCTGGTGGTCTGTTTCGCTATGTCGACAATGGTTTCCGAATGGAGGCCCAATTGCGTGACGAGGATCCTGCTGCCCTGGCTCAGGCACTAGAAATGAAAAAAACTCGCTGGGAAATGGGCCTTGGACTTTTCAGCACCCTGGACGAATTGTTGGCTCAGGTAGATTAGGTCGGTGAAATCAACTGGTTTTATTTCATCACCGTTGACCCTGACTACAGTGGATTTCATGTAATTAATTCAAAAATTTCAAAATAGCAGACGATGAGAGCAATTTCATGAGAATTAGAAGTTAATTAAAGTCGTTTTGAACGAAGGAGAAATCTCTTTCTGAACACCAACCCCTTTGGAAACTGGAAGGGGCATTTCTGCTGAACACATTCCACGAAGCTGAGGTGACAAGGTGAGTGGATGTGAATTAACTAGGAGAAAATAGTTCACCTCTTTACTGCAAAATCCGCCAAGGCTGCATCTCTGCTGCGCATGTTGACTACTGTCTGAGTTTTTCCAAGTCGCATGACGACGATGTCGCCCCTCCAGGGGAAGCCAGGTGCAATTCCTGCCACCACTTCATTGATGGGCAGAAGTCGATGGTTCTTGCAAAATATTTGGAAGGTATAGGCGCAATTGGCTTCATAAATGGTGACCTGACAGTCATGGATGAATGGCTGGGTTCGTAAGTGGGCTAATGCCCCTTCAAGCAGAGGAAACCGGCGCGTGCCGCTTTCATGGGTTGGGATCTTGGTGTAGATAGGATGGCGTGACGATGACGCGTACAGACGTGCCCGTATTTGGAAGTAGCGATCCTACGCTGTATTGTGTACTGACAGGCTTAACGAGCAGCATCGGTGACTTACTTTGCGGGTGGGTGACGTGGGCGTGCGGAATGAGGGCATTTTAATTGATGGAGATGACAACCCGCAGACCGGTTATCGTGGCCCTATAAGCTCGAAATTAACAATTATTACTATGCCCACCGGATCCTATTGTCAATTCCTTTGGCTTGAAGAAAATTTTCTCCTCACAAATAACTGGCACCGAAATGCTCCGAAGAAAAATTTTGATCACAATTAACTTGCAACACAATAAGTCAGCTGTAGAAAAAGGTGATTTTACGACAGGATCATCCTCCGTCCACAATGTTTAACATGTTGAGATTTTCGGCTACTGCTACTACTGCTGCTACTGCTACTGCTACTGCTACACCTGGAACTGCACCGGCTATGGGAACAAGTTCTGGGCCTGACACCGCCCTCCAGGTGAGAACCATTGAATCCACCAGAAATCCAACATATCTGATCAGTCTTCATACCTGCAGCCACCACCGCCCAACGACCCCATCGAGGTAGGTGCCAGTCGTAAGCAGGACCCGTCAGGGATTAATTGGCCACCAGGCCACGCAGATGGATCCAATCAACGGTGGACCCGGCAATGGGACTGCAACACAAGCAGCTGGGCCACAACTTCGACACCCTAGCCCAGCATGGAGAGAATCCGATGGCAGTGGCCGACGACGTGGTCAGGTGAGAAGGGTCTTTCTGGTTCGTTTGCAGTCCGCGCTCAAGGTAGGGGGAAGAGTTCTGCACAGAAGGTTATGCTTGTCGAACGAGAGTGTTTACAAACCCGGAATCGGTTGGCAGAACATGAGGCCACGATTGAACAGCTGCGTTTCGAGGTAAGTTGTGATCCAGTGTTCGGGACGGCAACTCATCAAGGCACTCCAGCTAAAAAAACGTCAAAGCACCGTGCAAGACATCCCGGCGTTCGTTGATGCACTTGAGGAACGATTGAGGGCTGCAGAAAACGCAGCTCAACTGGCTGAAAAACGAGCACAGCAGGCGGAAAAGCTACTTCAGACTCAGCAGACCAGGGGCATCCATCGCGGCGCAGAAATGCCACCGAATATTCGTGATGGCGACGACGTGGTTATGAAAGAGGCTGCACAGGGTGGAGAGGAGCCCCAGGTAGAGTCCGATGATGACAATGATATGGTGAGAACGAAGAAATAAAACTAGCCCATGGCTTATTGGTTGATCCAGGGAACTCAGAATGATAATTCAGCGCAAAATGTGCCGCCGCCGATGCGGTTCTCAAGGCCACGGGCAGGAGCAGGGCCTACCCTCAATGCCACGTTCAAGCCAAAGCCACTCTTTCACCCCTCGCCTTCACCTGAGCCGAATGTGTTGCCACCGAAACAGGTTGGAACCAGGTCTTCAAATTAATCCCTGCTGACGAACTAGCCAATAGCCAGAAACATTAGAGCAGAAGATGGACTGGTTGCTGGCCAGCGTTCAAGAACTAAAGTTTGGATGGCCTCAGCCGGGCACCCCTAGGCCTCGAACAACCCGAAGATTGCCAGCCCGCCGATTTAAGCCAGCACCGATGAGGAATCGCAGCCCCTTAAGAACCGGGAAACTGGTGAGTTGCTTCACACTGCAGGCGATGAAATGCCAAACCAGAACTTGCAGAAAGATGTTCGAACTGCCATGAACAAGCTGTTGGGCATTGAACGCGACAAAGACGCATTGCGCATTCTTCCTCCACCACAAGACGACCTTGACTGGTATGAAGATGACCGGGGTGGACCAGGACCCTCCATATGCCCCATGACCCCTGACTGGGGCGATCTCCGTGGAGAATGGAACTACCGACTATATGAATTGTTCATTGCTTATCTCGAAGCGCCAGCTCCTGATGGCTGTGGATATACCTTGAATGAGGAGAATTGCATCGAAATCCACGAGATGTTCTTTGGGCGCCTGTATCGCCTCAAGCGGGAGATTCGAGCTGCATCCCCCAAATCTGGAGAGAGAGGACACCAAGCCAGGGAACGCCTCGCCCAGGCCAAGAAGTCTGCCTTGGGACGGCAAAGGCCGAACACGAGACGCAAACAGGTGAGTAAATCCTCGCATATGGTGTAGCATAAATGCCAATCAACAGATAGCTGTTCGACACCAGGCTCGAAATCACGCTGAGTAATAGAACGACACCCTCTGGGGAGATTGACCCGGCTTGGAATTGCATGTACGAGGTCGTTGACCAACTCGATGCCCAGGGCATGCGCTCAGACGAAAGCGATAGCGATGAAGCAGGCAGAAGAATCTACGTTGCAAGAAAGAAGGCTTGGCGTGATAAGGAAATTACAAGACTCCTGAGGTTAGTCGATAGGGATTATAACACGAAAAATTGCTACGGCAACACCAGGGCTGGGAATCCCCCCCGCCATCGTGTTGTTCGGGGAGGAAAGGAGAGCAGGCGCGAAGCACCTCCTGGCCTGCCGTTGAATTTCTACGATCGGAACTGGTACGCAGAGCTAACGAACCAAGAGAAGAAAGAGCTTGGGGCGAAGAAAGAGGTCGAGATACCGGAGATCGTGGAGGTGTAGGTCCGTTTCTGAATAATGTTTATTAACTCGTATGAAAATAAAGCATTTGCATGACGGAGGCAAAGGTTACCAGAAGAGGGAATGAGGAACCGACTCGGCGTCTCTGGGAACCCATAAGACGCTGAGGGCTCGGTGAGAATGTAAGGCCAGCGGTTCGAGTGATCTGACGGCAGTGAATGGTGAACATCTCTGGGAACCAAAAGACGAGGGAATGAGTAGGCTCAGCGTCTCTGGGAACCCATAAGACGCTGAAGACACAGTGAGCGAGGACGTAAGGCCAGCGGTTTCGGCAATTCAACGGGAGTGAAGGGTGAATGTCTCTGGGAACCCAAAAGACGAGGGAATGAGTGGTAGGCTCAGCGTCTCTGGGAACCCATAAGACGCTGATGAAGAAGACTTAGCAGGCAAGGTGGCGTTGTGACCTTTTTTGGTTGTTTGTCTTTATTTGGGTGGGCTCGCCTTATTGGGGTTTTTTTTTTGTCCTCCTCCTCAGCGTGTTTTGGGTTCCCAGACACGCGCCCGCTGCCTCCTCCATCGTCTATCTGACGTGTTTTGGGCTCCCAGACACGTTTCCCGCTTCATTTACCACCAGTGCTCCCCCCGGATTCGTCGTTACACGTTAGCGCCCCCGGATTCCTCCCTACGCGGCTTCGGCGTCCTAGGACTGGTCTTATCGCTCCGTGAGTCCTTTTTTTGTCGCCGGCCTCTCACCGCTCGCTGGGCCACTCAGGGATCAACCCTGGGACCGAGTGGACCTGCGAGCTTCGAGACGCAGCGGATACTCAGCTGAAGTCCCGCTCCTGAGCTCACGATCTTTTTCTCCAGGCACGCACCCCGACGTGTTTTGGGCTCCCAGACACGTATCCCTGTTCCTTTACCTTCGGTGCTCCTCCCGGATTCCTCGTTACGCGGCTTCGGCGTCCTAGCTCTGGTTTCCCCGAACTCCACTGGTAGCCACCAGCTTCTTGCAAACTTGAGCTGACATCGCCGGCGGCTTTACTCAGGCATGAATTCTCTGTCTTTGGAGGCGCTGGCGCTTCCGTTGACCAAATGGGTCTATTCGCCCGGCGGCGTTTCCTGGATACTCGCTTCTCCTGCCTTGTGATACTTCCGGACAAGACACCCTTGTCTCTGCAGCAGTGGCTTATTAGCCTGGAGACCAGGTGGGTTTCATTATTCCTCTGGCAGAAGAAGGGATCTGACCGCCTTATAGCTGCAAATCTGCCTGCCCCAATCTTCCCGAGGGCTTCCATTGCTGCATGCGTCGTCGGGGTCTCTCTTCTGAGTCGCCCAAGAACCACCACCTACACCTCATTAGCTCTGCATGCCGACAGGACCCCCGACAACGCCGCTAAATGTTAGATTTTTTTTTGACCATTTTTCGGGTTTGATGTCCGGACAGCTTTTCAGGCTTTCGTGTCCGGATGGTACGCTAGCCTACCTTCGAGGCCGTTTCGTGTCGGGATGATCACAGTGGCCTCAATATTTTCGCCCTACATAGAGACATATGTAAGGAAAACTACTGTAGCCCCACTAATATCACTCTTCGTCTTTTTCCCTGTCCTCTGTTACATTTTTCTTGTGTTTTCGGAGCTGCTTGAGAGCCTCAAATATACGAGCTTTGCCTGCACGAAGACCTCGGAATAGCTGACCATCATCAACTGACACCGCGAGACAATTGTGAGCGAGAATTGGCATGTGAGCGGGAACACATAGGATTGAGTTTGGGGGTAATAAACCATATTGACGTGTTTGAAAGGGGGCTGTCAGCTCTGGTATAGGTTGAAAGTAGTTGTTGACGAGATATTCGTACTGTTGCAGTCCAATGTGGGAAAGTGCCGAAATATTGCTGGCTTCTGTTGTAGCAGCATGCTTGCTATTCTTCCCTGCCGTTTTGGCATAGGCAACAACTGGAACACAAGGTCAGCACGACACAATCCCTCTTAAGGTATCTCCTGACTTTTACCCAGTCCAATCCACTGTTGACAGTTGAATAGGGGAGCTTTGTCGCTGTCAAGGTCAAGCACAACAGAGTTAGGAGCCATGGGGTAGGTGGGAAATATTGTAAATTTTGCTAGTCTTCGACACAAGAATACTAGTACAAAAATTTAGAGTAGCTAAATACCTCTGCGGCTGCCTTGATCATGTCCGGACAAGGCGCTGGCCTCCCAGCTTCATGCCCATTCATGTCTGGATATTACGCTGGGCTAAACAAACTTTTCGGCACCTCATGTCCGGATCAGGCGGTGGCCTTCCGGCCATTTTACCCCCTTTCATGTCCGGATAAAAATATATCATATAGTGGGAATGTCGGGGGTCCTATGCCGACCTGCTTCTGTACCTCCTTTGGGTGTGCCACAAAGGGAGGCCTCGACCCCACGACGAATTCTCCACGAGGAGTGCCAGTGGACCACCGCACCTTCAAATCCCACCAGCTCCAAGACCGTGCCACGATTGCTCGCGATGCCACCAGGCGCGTCTTAGATGCCCGTGACGCCGACATTGCCCAATACATGGCCTCCATGGCCCTCGCAGACCGAGTTTCTGGGGCATTTACTCAACCAGGTGGACGGCTTTGGTCCAAACCCAACCCAGCTTCACAAGGTTCGGCGACGATGCCGCAGAATTTATCACTCGGCTCGTCAGAACCCTCCATCGCAGCAGTCCACTCCCATGTTCGCCCCCATGCTCCGAAAGCGCCCAGCCCCTCCAGTCCTCAACCCTCTCAACGAAGCCGAGTGGATTCCCACATCCGTCGCCTGGTCGGGATCGAGGCGTCCGTGGTGGATTTAGCTGGGAAAGTCTCCCTAGAACTCATGGAACTACGACGTCGTCCTGGGGAACTGCCTTCGCCCCCTCCTTTGACTCAGTGGTCGTCAGCCTGCACCGAGCTCCGAAATCAGCTGGACACCGTCAAAGGGAGGCAAGCTGCGGTGGTTGAAACCAAGAGGTCCATTGGCGAGCGACTGGACGAAGTCCAGCGTCAGCTAGATCAAGGCAAACGAGAGTGGAACAAGAAATTAGCCCAGCACAGCACGGAGGTGGTCCACGAAATGAAAACTGACCATCACTTTACACCCTTTCTTCAGCATGTCGACCTGGTCCTTCAAGTTTCCCTCTTTTTGGTAGTTGCCTGCCAGGTGGTGCTGAATGTTGGGCATCGTGGATGCCATTTCATGCTTGCAATGCTGCAGTACATCGTCCAGCTCACCATGATGAGGACAGTGCCCCACCTTTCACCTCGAGAACAAAAGCTCATGTCGGACTTTCCGGTCGATCCTCGCTCAGCCGTGGACCACTTTAATCTGGACGGGAAGAGCGTCATTTATGCTGTCTGCCCGAATTCGAAATGTCACCGCACGTACAAACCGACCATCGAAGGCGACTCACCCATTGCTCAATACCCCAAATACTGCACTCACAGGGAGTTTCGTGGCGGCCCACGTTGCAAGGAACGCTTGACTAAGCCCCAGGTGGTCATGGGTGAGGAGATCCAGGTTCCCATCAAAACATTCGTTTCCTTCGACTTCAAGGACTGGGTAGCTGGGTTGACTTCTCGACCTGGGTTGGAGGATTGCATGGATTCTGCCTGGAAGAAGGCCGCTGCCGGTGGTATGGATGAAATGCACGACATTTTTGACAGCGCATTCCTTCGCGAATTCCAAGGCCCTGACAAGCAGCATTTCAGTGTTGGGGGTGACGAAGGCCGCTACGTATTTAGTCTTTGCGTCGACTTCTTCAATCCGTATACCAATAAACAGGCTGGAAAGAAAGCTTCCATCGGCCTCATATCTCTGGTGTGCCTCAACCTCCCCCCTGAATTACGTTACAAGCCAGAGAACATGTTTTTGGCCGGTATCATTCCTGGCCCCCAGGAACCTCCACTCACTGCAATCAACCATTACCTGACCCCACTCATCGATGACTTCTTGGATTTTTGGCAGACAGGGGTTAGATTCTCGCGCACTCACCGCCATCCTGGTGGCAGACTGGTACGCTGTGCACTGGTTGCAGTGATCTGTGACCTCCCCGCTGCGAGAAAAGTGGGGGGATTTGCTGCCTTCTCTCATGATCACTTCTGCTCTGTCTGTCAGTGCACTCGAACCACACATGGCTATGGAAACACCGACTGCGATTCTTGGATCCGACGCTCCAACGCCGACTGCCGGGCTTGCGCTGAACGGTATCATAGTGCAGGTGATGAGAAGGCAAGACAAGCACTCTTCGACAAGTCTGGCGTTCGCTGGTCAGAATTACTTCGACTGCCTTATTTTGACATCACCCGCTGTGTGGTGGTTGATGGCATGCATAACCTCTTCCTGGGCTTGATCAAAGAGCATTTTGAAGGGATTCTAGGTATTCGCCTGAAAAAAACGGAGGAACTGCCAGTGGTGCCCATCGAATTTTCTTCCACTTGGCGGGAATTCTCTCTCAATGAACAGAAGAGCGTCAAAAAGCTTCAGAAATACCTCCAAGGCCCCATGGCAGCGGAACTGGCCGCCAACCGTCCGAAGATCGCCAACAAATTCATGAGATGCCACGCACATGCCCTTGAATTTGCATGTGCCGAGCTTAAGTGCCCAGCAGTGCATTTAGACCCGCAACGAAAGGCTTCAAAAATTGACTGGGTTGATGCCATCCTTGCTTGGGTAGGCTGCCCTTCCTGGTGACCTGAACGATTTACTTACCTTCACTCCACAGCGTCAAGCTCAATCAGAAAAGCGAGAGACTGGTGCCAATACATCAACCGCCCATGGCCACGTATTGACGACGGAGGAGATGGAGGAGATCTGGTCTGACATCAGGAATATGGTGACGCCAAGCTGGGCAACTTCGGTTCCCAAGGATTTGGGCTCTTCTACCCATGGAAAGGTTAAGGCAGACCAATGGCGTGTACTGGGAACTACCTATTTGCCGGTGTCCCTCATTCGCCTCTGGACGAAAGTCCACAGCGGGAACGAACGATCAGAACGATGCAGCAAGATTCTCTCGGCCACCATATCCCTTCTTTCAGCCATTGTCATTGTTTCTTCTCGAGTAACTTCCCACCGCCATGCTGGCCTGTACCTGCAGCATTTGCAGTCATACCTCCGTGGGATCCGGGAGTTGTTCCCTGAATACCAATTCCACCCAAATCATCACATGGCGTTACATTTGCATGAGTACCTATTACTCTATGGCCCTCTCCACGCATGGTGGACGTTTCCTTTTGAGCGGATTATCGGTACACTTCAGCGAATTCCTACCAGCAGCAAAATGGGTGAGCAGCACGGCAGTGACCTTTGGGCCTCAAATGTACTGATAAACTCCTAGGCGAATTAGAAGAGACCATGTCGAGGTCATATACTCGGTCAGCGAACCTACGCAGCATCTTATGCAAATCCCAGTGTCCACAAGCCCTGCGACATTGCCAAGCAATGTTTGAAAAGCTTTTGAACCCCCAGGTCCGTGACTCGCTCATCACCGACATGCTCGCTGCATCCGCGGGCTGGGACACCACCCATGAAGAAGAAGTCGCTACTTGGAATGAAAATACGGCCCGTTCTATGCCTGCAAGCCTCCGTCACGCCCTGGCTGCATTCCTAGGCTCTGACCCGCCCCAGAAAGGACAGCTCCTCTCCCATCTGACCATCCACGGCATCACCTACACGGTGTCGTCTAAACACGACGGTAATTCCTGCATTCTTGTGCAGACGGAGGTGGAAAGCAATCCAGTTCCAGCTCGCATTGAATACGTTGTGCAACTGCACACCCCAGAAGGCATTGCTACTCATGTTGCTGTCCGACGCCTTAGGCCGGTACCTGCAGTTGATGATCCGTTTGAGGCCTTTCCGGTACTTCGTGCTCGAATGTGGGGGGTGCAACTGGCTGACCTGGAAATTATCTCCGTCAATCACATCCACGCGCACTTCGCCTACCTATTATCGAACTGGGAGGGGCAGGATGTCACTGTCGTCATATCAATGTCTCGTGTAAGCGGCCACATTCCGTCTTGTTGAATGGTGCTCTGACTCAACTTCAGGTGTATTGATCAGCTGACACCTGTTTCTAGGCCAATCAAAGGGTCATATGTGATGGGTTGGAGGTAGCATTAAGTATTAAGGCATACTGGCATGAATGTTATCATTACGTCACTCAAAGTGTCCTCCCAGCGTTTGCTGAGTGTTTGCTGAGTGTGTGATAAGTGACACACTTGAGTGCGCGAAGCATTGTGGGCCATGCAAAATGCTTTATTTCCGAAATATTTTGCAATGGCTAAATCTTATTGTGAAATATGGAATGTTGTGACTTGCAAAATCCTTCGTCAAAATTCTGCATTTGGTGAGGTTGAATAAACAAGATTTTGACATCTTGCAAAATTGATTGAATTTGATATTTTTTGCAACTATTTTGAAGGCTGACAAGGTGTGGGAAAACTTTCACTTTCGTCTACATTTTCACTTAAAGCAATACTTTTGAATTTAATTAATTTTGTGCCGAGATAAATCCCCACAAATCTTTATGTTTAAATAGAATTTCACAGGTTATTATGTGTGAAATTTTAATTGGATTTTGCTTGGCTTAAAATCATATGCAAAACTTTAACAAGCTCCCAATCATTTTGCAATCATTTTGCATCCCCCAAAATAGTGCGGTGTCAGCAGTGTCATCAGCTCAATGACTCGTAGCAGCAGCCCTGTCATACACGAGTATACCTCACAACCATCGCTATTCCAGGAATACTGAGCATTAATACGTTTTTTTCCAGCGTCCTTCCTCAAGGTCACGTCAACCGCTGGCACTTTTGGTACACTGGCCCCTAGTTCATTGTCTTGGACGTTACCACACCGGACGGGGTCTGTCGTCCTTTCTTCCCTGTCCAATACCATCTGATACCGCCATTCATCTCCTAGTTCCGACCAAATGACTGCTCGAGCATTGAAGGCCATCGGGTTACGATATTGCTTGGCGTCATCATCTCTGCCACGACCGCATCAGTCTTAAAGGACGCCACCCGTGCTCCCAACCTAGCATTAATACGTTTTTGCAGCGTCTCCTTCCGAGTCCTCCAGGTCACGTCACGGTTAACGAAATGCTACTTCAAGGAGGAATACATAGCACCGTCACCGTTGGTGACCTGGGACATTGTGTGTTGGACGTTGCCACACCGGACGGGGTCTGTCGTCTTTCTTCCCTGTTCAATGCCATCTGACACCGCCATTTATCTCCTAGTTCCGACCAAAATCATGATGACTGCTCGAGCGTTGAAGGCCATCGGGTACGATATTGCTTCGCGTCATCATCATCTCTGCCACGACCGGCGTAGAATACGATTCATCAGTCTTGATTTTTGAAGGAACGCGTCACCCGTGCCTAGTGCCCAGTGCCCCTCGTCCTTCATCCCCATTGCCACGGCGATGTCGCCTTCATTTCCACTCGCTAATTGCCGTCAGCTCAAGCTGCATAGGATTTCATCAGGCTGTTTGCCAGCTTATTTATTAATAATTGCAGCCCGTGGCTCGGCTGATCATGGCGCTTGTTTACGCTCGCACGCCGTTGACTTTTTGGCGCTGCGAAAGTGCTTCCATGCGTTTCTTAGATGGAAAACCTGATGTCATGTCTTATCATTATTCGCTTCTGTGCAGCGAAAGCAGAGTTTGGCGTTTGCAATATGGCTGACGCTGAACAGTGGCGTTCATCGTGTGGGATGCTTTTCTCCTGTTTGACAGTTGCATGGACAGACGGTAGGGCAGTGGAAAGGCTTTTGGAGGTGTTGTTCTGGCTTTCTTCTTTCTTGTTCTTCTTTCTCGTATATTTGGTGGATGACGCGTACATAGAGCATAAAGCGAAGTTTTGGAATTTCTGGCACCAAAAACAGTGCATTCCCAAAATGAATTACACCAACTACACGTGCCAGCCCTGGGACAACGTTCTGAAGTCCGAACAGTTACCCAGGGCCGGGATCCAGTCGATCCGAACCTTTTATGGCAAATTCCCGCCCAGCAATCGTGACAAACCTCTGGCAAACATTCTGCGAAATTGTCTTCTAACAAACACGAAGAATAAGTGTAAATTAGAATTAAGTCTATGTACGAATTTGGCAAGTTATGGCGCGTCTGCCCCTCAGCCCAAGCCACTAGCACTTGCCACTCCAAAAGATATTCCCTGCTCAATAGAGCAGATCATCTCTTTTATTTCTCTCCGGAACCATACATCGACTTCTTCTGATGCCTCGAATTCTCATCGATCCTGCACTACTCCAATGTCCCGACTACGTGTCCAACTTTTATGCTCCGACTCGAGCACCCTTCGTCAACGACGACACAACGGAAGCACAAGCGGTACAGCTGCTCACCAATGTCTGGACCGCGGGCAACAATCTGGAGAAGCAATTATGGCAAGACCAACTACACAACGATGCCGCAGATCAAGCAGAACAGTTCTTACAGGACCAAGCAGCCGCGCAACAACACGCTCTCCTAGCTGCCCAAGAACAAGAGGACTTACGAAAAGAGGAAATGAAGAAGAACAAGTCCAAGTACATTCCTATCCCAGACCGCCTGATGCCCTCCATCGCCCCCGTGTTCGCGTCCAACTACGCCACCAAAAAAATGGACAAAGGGCAATACATTGAGCTCTGGTACTACACCAATGATGGCCTAGACGAAGCGATGCAAGCCCACGCCACGGTTGACGATGATGCCATGGTGATGGCCCAAAAATCCGACGGCTCGACATCTTGGGTACCCGCCGCCGCCGCCAGAGACTCCAACAAAGTCCTCGACGACAGAGACATCAAGTGGGAAGACTTCTGTCAAGCCGTCCCCCGGATGATCCTTGCCATGGAGGAGGCTAACTGGCCAGCTGATCGCGTAACGATGCTGGCCTCCTTCTGGGGCAAACTTCAAATCCACGAGATGCGGTCCTCCCGCGACCCCCTCGACCAAAAAGCCCTGCTCTTATACCAGGCCAGACAACGACGGCTATGGCATCTTGCCATCCCCTCGCCCCGTGGCGCCTACAACATCTCTATAATAGATGAATCCGTCTTGCGCAAGGCCAAAGAAGAAGTCTACTGGGAAGATCGGAAACATAGAGACAATAACAGAGACTTCCGCGTGAGTCCACTCTCGTCTCCTTCTAATCGATAATCACTCGCTAACAATTGCCCTCCCTTTCCTCCGCTAACCCCTCACTACTCGTAACCGGCAACCTTCTCTACCCTCCTCTTTGCATCGCGCATGCCTCCCCTTTTGCTCCATGCATGCTCCCCTCCTTTTGCTCCATGCATGCTCCCCATTTGCTCCATGCATGCTCCTTATTTGCTCCATGCATGCCCCTTCTGCTCCTGTGCCCCATGCACCTGTACACTCAGGCTGACCAACAAACTATAACAGCCCACAACGTTACTTCCAACGCCTCCCCCTCCAGGCGCAGCCGAGAGTTCAAGCGATCAATGGACACTCGCAGGAGATCTGGGTCCCCACCCCGGCCTCGCGACAGCCGAGGATGTCCTGAGAAGAGGTCGGATTTTCGATCAGGCGCAAGCAATGGTGGCTACTCTGCCTGCACCGTATGCCTTGGCCGCCACCCCCACAAAATCGTGGAATGCACCGCCACGCGCACCTGGGATGGACTTCACCCCACACTCGCACAACGCCTCAACAAGTCCCTCATACTCCGCGATGGCCGCCCCATCTGCGTCGACTTCCAGCGCGTTGCCGGCTGCACCAGCACCCGTCACGACAATCGTCACCTCTGCTCTGGCTGCAGTCACACCACTCATGGTGCACAAGGCTGCCCTCGAGCGCAGAAGCCATCAAGCCCTCACCCCCTATAAACCAGATGCTTGGGAGGCACTACTCCATTCGACAAACATCTGGCCTCGCTACGATCACCTCCCTCAGAGCATGCGCTACGGATTCGATCTCAACATACCCTGCATTTCCTCCACCCAAACGCCACCCAACAAAGACTCCATCGTTGAACATAATTCCGAGTTTCAAAAAATTATATCCAAGGAGCTATCCAAAGGCCGGTACCTCGGCCCCTTCTCTCAATCAACCCTCGAGGCACTTATTGGCCCCTTCCAAACGGCCCCCTTTGGCATCATACCCAAACCAGGCCGACCAAACCACTTTCGCAACATACAAAACTACTCATTCCCTCATAAGACCTCGCCAAAGTTCCCAAACCCCTCTATCAACTCCCAGATCGACTCCGACCACTTCCCCTGCACCTGGGGAACCTTCCCAGTTATATCCTTACTCATCTCGCGCCTACCCCCCGGTTCTCAGGCAGCCACAAGGGACGTGGCAGAAGCATACCGAACTATCCCCATCCACCCCTCCCAGTGGCCAGGCGCTGTCGTCCGGCTCACCGCCGATGAATTCTGCATCGACACTGCCACCTGCTTTGGAGTTACGCCCTCTGCTGGAGTGTACGGCTCTGTCAGCGATGCAGGCGCCAAGCTATTCAGATGCCATGGCATGGCCCCTCTCTCCAAATGGGTTGACGACCACCTCTTTCTCCGGATCCTTCGAGAACACCTCCCAGAATACAATGCACACCGCAGGAACTGGCATGCAGACATTGCCCCCCACGGCCGTCACCACGATGGTGGTCACCTCTGGTTTGGTGGTAAACTCTTTCCTGATGGCACCCTCGAAGAATTCGATGAAGACTGCTCTTCCCCCTGCCTCGACTTATCTTCCTGCTCACCCCGCTCCCTCGAGGACCAACGCTTCACCTACAACTTCGATGACATCGACCGCCTATCCGATCAGCTCGGCATTCCCTGGGAAAAGTCTAAGGACCTCCCCTTCGCATCAACGACAACCTTCATTGGCCTGGATTGGGACCTGGCGACACTCATGGTCTCCCTCCCACCCAAAAAGAAAACAAAATACCTCGCCTCCCTCCACGAATGGCAGCACTCCCCCACCCACACTCTCAATGACGTACAAAGAATCTACGGGAAGCTCCTTCATGCATCCCTGGTGGTCCCTCCAGGCCGTGCCTACCTCACCGGCCTGGAAAACATGCTCAGCATCTACGGTGACCGTCCTCTCATGCCACGCCATGCCGATCACACGATCCACGCAGACCTCCAATGGTGGTCCACCAAGCTGGCCCAACCATTCCTTGGCTGAACAATCCCAAGCCCTACCCATCTCACGGACATCGACGCCTTCTCAGACGCCAGTTCGGGCATTGGCATCGGAATCGTCATTGCTGGCCGCTGGTGTGCCTGGCGCCTCATTCCAGGATGGAAGACCCTCGATGGTAAACGTGACATCGGCTGGGCGGAAGCCCTTGGATTCGAACTCCTCATTCGATCAATCGCCCGGTTTACGACAACTTGCCAGCACTTTAAACTATTTGGGGACAACATTGGAGTCATTGAAGGCTGGCAAAACAACCGTAACAGGAATACGGCCATCAACAATATCTTCAAACGCATCCACATCTTCATCGAATCCTGTCATTCCATTGACTCAATCCACGCAGCCTATATTCCCAGTAAATCCAACCCAGCTGATGGCCCCTCCAGAGGCATCTACCCTCCCCTCCGTCTCCTCCTACCCCCCGTCGAAATCCCAGCCGGTCTCGACCGCTTCATCATTGACGCCACCCTGCCATATTCAGACCTCGAGCTCAAACTGCTACGAGAAGGCCAATACCCAAAAGCAACCGCAAAACGCATTACAGATTCTCTCAGGAATCCTTGTCCCCCACAACAACCCAATGGCCCCGAGGCCCATCTACAAGCTCTCCGAGACCAATGGTCTGATTAATCCACCCTCCAAGATCCCCCTAGCCCCAATTCCTTCCAGACCACAACCTTATCAACCCGGGATGGCCCCTCTCCCTTCACTCCTTCGTCCTCACTGCCTTGCCCGAGACCGTCTCCGCCTATGGGTCCCAGCTCAAACACGCGGAACACATGACACCACACCCCATATCACAGACGCTGACCTAGACCGAATCCTAGAGGTCATCAGCGTATCCTGGGCTCAAGGCACTCGTGCTGGATATGGCGCAGGACTCCTCGCGTTCCACCGGTTTTGTGATCTCCGCACCATCCCTGAACCTCAACGATGCCCAGCCAGCCTCATACTAATCCTCGCTTTCATTGCTAACTCTGCTGGAGCCTACTCCGGAAAAACTCTGGCCAATTACGTCTTCACCATCCGTGCCTGGCACATTCTCCATGGCCAACCATGGTATGCCAATCACCCCGAGATTAAAGCAGCACTCGATGGTGCCATTCATCTCACCCCCCCCACGTCCATTCGTGCTAAGAGGGAGCCCATCACCACCCAATTTCTAGCAATGGCCAAGGATAAACTAGACCTAACGCTACCTTTCAACGCAGCCTTCTACGCTTGCCTCACGACCACCTTTTACTCACTCTCTCGCCTTGGTGAACTTACAGTTCCCACCCTGAAGGCCTTTAACCCTGACACACATATCAAACGCTCCGACATGACGTGGCGGATGGATCGCAACAATCTTCGAGTGTCAGTCTTCCACATCCCTGTCACCAAGGCCTCACGAAAAGGAGAGGATATATACTGGTCATCACAACCAGGCCCGTCTGATCCAAAGGCCGCCATCGATAACCACTTCAGCATCAATAACCCATCCCCAGCTGACCCTTTATTTGCATGGCGACACCCCCAGGGACTCCGGCCTCTCACCCGATCAGCTTTCATATCATGCTTGAATGATCTCACAAAAATACTTGGGATGCCTCTCTTCCAGGGGCATGGAATCCGCATTGGTGCCACACTCGAGCTCCTACTACGAGGTGTTCCCTTCGAAGTAGTAAAAACCATTGGTCGATGGACCAGCAATGCATTCCTAATATACCTACGCCAACATGCAATAGTCATGGCCCCATATATGCAGGGAACACCAATCCTAGAACCCTTCTTGCGCTATGCAATGCCACCCCCCCGCTAAAAACTGTGAGTAACTCACCCATCTCCTAATCATTGGGAGTTTCCACTTCGCTTAACGCGTCGCTGGGCTCCTAATACCATGGGAGTCGCAGCTCATTTGACTTCTTGATTAGGACTGGACACTGTTTTCGAGTTTGAAAAAACCCCCTTCCGTTTTTTCCCCCAAAAAAACTGAGTTTCTTACTAGATCTCCAATTTGTTTCTTGTAACTACTTTACAAAACAAATTCTTCCTACCAGGAACTTTGCCTGCACGGACATAGACACTGTACCAGCGTTTGCCCAATCCTATTTTTAGATTTGAAAATTTTATTTTTATTATTAATAATGCTACGGTATAATTGTATGTACGAAATTTTACTGGGTTGAGTGCGCTGGCTTACCTATTAGCGCTGGTGCTAATCCCAGTCAGTCTTGGTGCTGGTGCTTGCTAGTGCTGGTGCTGGTGCTGCTGACACCGGTGTACTGGGCTAGTCAGGAGGCTGCTGTCGTCGTCGTGGCGAACTTGGTGTTGGCACACCCCGGTACTGGCGCTGGTGCCCTCGCTGGTGCCTATGGTGGTGCTACTGGTAGTGTCGTGCCTGTTCCAGAGTGGGTGTAGGTTTTGCTGGGTACCGGCGCTGTCACAGAGTGGTGCCGAGCTGGTGAAAGACAAGTGTGAACACCGAACAAACAAATGTAAAGTCGGACTTAGCCCTTTTTTTTACTTGTGTCCGTATTAAGGCTCTTTAAGGTCACGTGAGGCTGGCCAACGTTGTGCCAGCGTTTGACCAGCAGTGGGCCAACATTTCGAACCAGCCCTAAGTCGTTGCTGGGCAACAACGCTGGCCGGGTCATTTCCGAAAACGTTCGCTTCGACCCGATTCAAACGCTGTAACTCGGCTCAAATCCAGGTCATGCAACCCTTTTCGGGCAAATGGCTGTCACAGCCCTGAACCCGTTTGGCGGTGTACATAAAAGCGCCGATCACTGGCACTCTGTCCCTGCCTGTCCCTCACGGTAGAACATTGGGCGACGGGAACGAGACCAAGTAACTGGCACCCGCACTGTTGCTGGTACGAACACATCGACCGCCATGCCATATTTTGCCAATGCTCAGAATGTCCATGCCTCGAAGGGTGTGTTCAACGAAGTTGGTCAGAATCAAATCAACCTCTACTTGAATCAATCGCCCTCTGCGTCTCTTGGACCTCTCTTCAATGTCATTGCGTCGATGGTACCGCAAGTTCAAGCGAGCCAAGGACAAATCAAGGCCCTTACCGCCTCCATCGATCTGCTGCTGAAGATCCTCGATTCTGAATATCATGCGGGACGGCTATCGGAATCGCAAACGTCTGCACCTTTGGAATCTTTAAGGAGGTACGCGGACACTACTGCAATTCTATCAAACAAACATCGCTCACGCACGATCGGGTAACATGGAACAGCTTACTGAAGGAGATTGTTCAGTTTGTGGAGAAGCAAACATCTAATGAATTTCTCAAGTCATTCTTGACGAGAGAGGATCGTCAAGCACAGATCGAGTCCTATTATCATCAAATCGAAACACATGTGGCCTCGTTCCAGGTATGCTTTCTCAAGAAGGACAGGATATTATCGCATCTCATCGTGTTCTTATATGCATAGATCTCAGCACTTCTCGACATTCAAGACTGCCTGTCGCGAAACGAAAAGGCCAAACGGGACGATCAGATAGCTTTGCACAATCGGCTGAGTGATCTTGAATCCAATCAACGTCTTCTCAGGGAGATGTTTGGTATGTTATCTTATGAAAGCTCAATTCGCAGATGATTCACAATACGCCTGTCTATTCCAGATACACAAGGCCACAGCTTTATGGAAATGATGATTTCCCTTCAGAGGAATATTGAAGAACTTCCACGGACGCACAGAGAGTACCGTTTTCTTTCGCACAGCGTCCAATACCTCTCCACGATCAGTGGAAAATTGATACCGGTGGAGAGCTGGATGATCACATCGTTGGATGTCGAATTTGGGTCCGAGATTGGTTCGGGTGGCTAGTACGTGCTTCATCTTCCGTCATGCTTACTTGGATCGGTCAATGAATTTGCACGATGAACAGCGCGAGGGTGTTTGAGGGAAGATGGTGCAAGGCACGAGTTGCTCTGAAGGTCCTTAAAACAGAGGACGGCATCACACCAAGCTCCGAAGTAAGTCTACAATGAGATGTCATGATGACGCAGTTCTCAACATGGTTATCGTCGCAGGTAATCATACGCGAGATCGCGGTGAGTTCTTGACGTGGTACAGCTGTTCCCGTTATGAAGTAGTATCTACAGACTTGGTCCAAACTCTCACACCCTCATATACTCCGTGAATTGTATTTCGCACTCTTCCGACTACAAATTGACGTCCAACGTATCAGAATTTCTTGGCGCAAATGTACTGGGCAACAAGCCATTCCTCGTGACGAGGTATATGGAGAACGGAAATGCACGGTCCTACATTGGAAAAAACCCTGACTGCAATCGTTTGAAAATCGTACGTTGCATTCCTCCGACATAATTATGCAAGAATTACAAAATCCTGTGCGACAGCTGTACGACGTATCTCTGGGATTGGTTTATCTTCACTCAAAGAAAATCGTGCATGGTGATCTCAAAGGGGTAACTAACTTCCACTTCGAAATGCAAGTCCTCTCTGACGCCACGTCTTCTCCAAGCTGAACATCCTTATCGACGATGCCGGTCACGCTGTACTGTGCGACTTTGGTCTCTCTCGTGTGATTGGAGACATGGCTAGTCGCACAACTGTGGCCAATACTGCGGCTGTCGCTGGCACCTGCAATTGGATGGCCCCCGAACGATTGACTGGAGGTTCACTCAGGAAGCCATGCGACATATACGCTTTTGGGATGGTTATTTTCGAGGTGAATTATAAATCTTATTACGTTTCAATAAGTAGCTGAGCCACGTGAAACAGATCCAAACTAACGAGATCCCTCTGATGGCATTTACTACTGTCGGATACAATGATTTCGTTCAGCTTATAGTTGAGGGAGGGCGCAGACCAGAGCGACCCGATGAAGATGAAGCCCCTCAAATGACTAATGTTTTGTGGCAACTCGCGGAGCGTTGCTGGAAAAAGGATCCGAAGGCAAGACCAGATGCCAATGTCGTCTGCGACAATCTCACCCGTCAATTACGCGACTCCCCTGCACCAAAACCTATGACCAATATTGTAGATGCCGATGAAACTAAGATAGAGGAGCCTCAGGGTAAGGATGACGATGCCAACCACGAAGTGGCCAAGCAGCAGGAGCAAGATGCGAGGAGGAACGAAGATGAATTGTTATGTGATGTCAATGAATACCCGAAGCAATTCTCCGAACCCCCAGCATTTCGTGACTCTACTGCACCCAATCCGATAACCGATATTGTAGATGTCGATGAAACCAAGATAGAGGAGCCTCAGGGTAAGGATGACGATGCCAACCACGAAGTGGCCAAGCAGCAGGAGCAAGATGCGAGGAGGAACGAAGATGAATTGTTATGTGATGCCAATGAATACCCGAAGCAATTCTCCGAACCCCCAGCATTTCGTGACTCTACTGCACCCAATCCGATAACCGATATTGTAGATGTCGATGAAACCAAGATAGAGGAGCCTCCGGGTAAGGACGATGATGCCAACCACGAAGTGGCCAAGCAGCGGGAGCAAGATGTGAAGAAGGAAGAAGAATTTTTATGTCATGCCAATCAATACCCGAAGCAATTCTACGTATGCCAAGAGGAGAGCCTGACGCTTTCGATGGCATGCTTCAAGCTTATGCGAGATGGGCTGAAATTCAATATTTGCGACCTGGAAACGTCATGTCTTCTAAATCGTGAGGTGGATGGTTTGTCGGAACGAATCAACGCAAAGGTCGCGAATTCCTTGTTGTATTCATGTCGTTTCTGGGCCTTTCACTTTCGGGATGCCATCAGCACCCAACGTGGCCAGGATGCGCTCATAAGAGAAGTCAATGAATTCTTCGATGTTCGTCTCCTTTTTTGGCTGGAAGTCATGAGCTTGGTAGATGAAATCGCTGCGGCCCGTGGAGCATTATCAACCATTGCAACATTGATTGAGGTATGTACTTGTCCCATTAGCTATTGTCAGTTCATAATAGACTGTCTTTTTACAGGTCGTCGATACGAAATTATCAGATTTCATTCAAGATGCCAGCCAATTCATTGTCGCGTTCCATATCCCAATGTCAGAAAGTACCCCCCACATCTACGTATCTGCGCTGTCATTTTCACCTGCCAACAGTTTGGTCAGGAAGCATTATGAACCCAAATTCCCAAATACGCTATCTCTGCTCTGCGGGCGTGAACAAAATTGGCCGGCATACATGGGTAGATTTCACGGCCACACCGACCAAGTCAATTCCGTGGTGTTCTCACCTGATGGGACGCGGATTGCATCAGGGTCCCATGACAAGACGATTCGTATTTGGGATGCCCAGACAGGTCAGGTCGTCGCGGGTCCCTTTAAAGGCCATACCAATTGGGTCACTTCTGTCGCGTTCTCGCCCGATGGCACGCGAGTTGCCTCAGGGTCTGTGGATAGCACAATTCGTATTTGTGATGCCCAGACGGGTCAGATGATCGCAGGTCCTTTTGCAGGCCACAGACATGATGTTAATTCTGTCGTGTTCTCACCCGACGGCACGCAAATTGCCTCAGGGTCCGATGACAAGACAATTTGCATTTGGGATGCCCAGACAGGTCAGGTCGTCGCAGGTCCATTTGAAGGTCACGCCGATCGGGTCACCTCTGTCACATTCTCACCCGATGGCACTCGAGTTGCCTCAGGGTCCAATGACATGACAATTCGCATTTGGGATGCCCAGACAGGACGGGTCGTCGCAGGTCCCTTTGAAGGCCACACCAGTTATATCAAATCTGTCATGTTCTCGCCCGATGGCACTCTAGTTGCCTCAGGGTCCTGGGACAACACAATTCGCATGTGGGATCCCCAGACAGGTCAGGTCGTCGCGGGTCCCTTTAAAGGCCATACCAATTGGGTCACTTCTGTCACGTTCTCGCCCGATGGCAGCCGAGTTGCTTCAGGGTCTGTGGATAACACAATTCGCATTTGGGATGCCCAGACAGGACAGGTCGTCGCAGGCCCCTTTGAGGGCCACAGAGATGAAATTCATTCTGTCGTGTTCTCACCTGACGGCACACAAGTTGCCTCAGGGTCCCATGATAGGACGATTCGCATTTGGGATGCCCAGAGAGGTCCGGTCATCGCAGGTCGTCTTGAAGGTCACGCCGAACGGGTCACCTTTGTCACGTTCTCACCCCATGGCACTCGAGTTGCTTCAGGGTCCTTGGACCACACAATTCGCATTTGGGATGCCCACACAGGTAATGTTGTCGCAGGTCCCTTTGAACGCCACACCTGTTCTGCCTATTCTGTCATGTTCTCGCCTTATGGCATGCGAGTTGTTTCGGGGTCCTATGACAATACAATTCGCTTGTGGGATGCCCAGACAGGACAGCTCATCGCAGGTCCCTTTGAAGGCCACACCCGTTGTGTCTCTTCCGTCTCGTTCTCGCCCGATGGCACTCGAATTGCCTCAGGGTCCGATGACAAGACAATTCGCATTTGGGATGCCCAGAGAGGTCCGGTCATCGCAGGTCCTCTTGAAGGTCACGCCGAACGGGTCACCTTTGTCACCTTCTTACCTGATGGCACTCGAGTTGCTTCAGGGTCCTTGGACCACACAATTCGCATTTGGGATGCCCACACAGGTAATGTTGTCGCAGGTCCCTTTGAAGGTCATACCAGTTATGTCAAATCTGTCGTGTTCTCGCCCGATGGTACTCTAGTTGCCTCAGGATCCTCGGACAACACGATTCGCATTTGGGATGCCTGGACGGGACAGGTCGTCGCAGGTCCCTTTGAAGGCCACACCGGTTGGGTCTATTCCGTCACGTTCTCGCCCGATGGCACCCGAGTTGCCTCAGGGTCCCGGGACAACACAATTCGCATTTGGGATGCCCAGACAGGTCAGGTTGTCGCAGGTCCCTTTGAAGGCCACACCGACGATGTCAATTCTGTCACGTTCTCGCCTGATGGCACCCGAATCGCCTCAGGATCCAGGGACATGACAATTCGCATTTGGGATGCCCAGATTTGTCAGCACAATGTCCATTCCGTTCCGCTTGGTGGTACAGAAGTTGCCCTCAAATCTCAAGACTCTAGGCTTCGTACTAATGATATCAGCAGTGCCAAGCCAAACACACGGGACAGTGCAGATGTTGCCAGATACCTTCATTCTCCCTATATGATTGGCTACTTGGCCAAAATTGTTGAGCAAGGATGGGCAGGTCCTTCGGGCACGAATTCGGTGAATCAACCAGGCGTTCGTTTTTGGGTTCCACCACCTTACCGGTACGGCATATGTGCGACAGAGACACTGGTGATTATTGGCGAGCGCGTTGTTCGGTTGGATCTTCGTCGATTTGCCTATGGCACGGCGTGGACTCAATGCTATTCCCCGTTGTAACTGGTAGTCGGATGTTGTTCGATGCCCTTACACAACTTCTCTTTCGACTTCGCATTCCAATCATACCCATGTATTTCACTTTTTCCCAGCAGTATGATGGGAGACTGCCAAAACAATCAAAATTTCCCCCTCACATGCATCGGTTTTGTATAGCTATTCAAATGTTTTCACCACAAAAAATATTTATCATAAGTCATAACGATCAATTAGAAACTACTGATAGTCTTCAGTCCAACACCTCAAAACTCACAAGGTTCCTCTCCCAATCTTACCTAGCAAACTCTCAGTTGCGAGTTCTCTCGAAGGATTCCTTCCTCCATCCGCTTTGACCAATCTTAATAATTATACCACTCCTAGCTCGGAAGAGGTAATGAGAACACAAACTCCGTGTTTGCTGCGACTGTGGATTCTGGACGACCTAATAAGACTGGGCCTAAATGATTAGGACTCGGAACCTTAGATCCCAATCGCCCGTACTTCCAACCCTACATATTCAAATGTCGCAGCTCCAGGACCCGGTAAACATAGTGGGTCATTTTTGAAGGTAGGACATCGGGCGGGTGAGCCCTCCAATCAAGTGCAAGTACAGCCTTTACTGTCCATCTCTGGAACAACATGTACATATCAGTGGAAAGGATGATAGGAAAGTAGTCC
Source organism: Hygrocybe coccinea (assembly GCA_963555575.2). Lineage (NCBI taxonomy): Eukaryota > Fungi > Basidiomycota > Agaricomycetes > Agaricales > Hygrophoraceae > Hygrocybe > Hygrocybe coccinea. Next base: position 699,545 of record OY741999.1, read on the forward strand.
GCATAGAGATGCGCCTTGTTGGCCCAAGATTATGAATGTCATGCAATTCGGCATGTACTGACGAGAGGCTATGATGCTCAAGGTTGCATGAGGGTGAACCCTTTAATTCAAGGGAAGCCAGTCAAAACATACGTTTGAAGATAGCGTAGACCCTCCAGGGCTGTCTAATGAGTTTTGCAGACTTCTCACGAGCGCGATACCGTTCCTCGTTGTCTAATAACCTCTCGATATCTGCGATTTGCGTGCTATTAGATGAACTGGAATCTGACTCTTGATCAGCAAATGGTCTATAGAACGGGGTGTGGGCTTGTTTCAACTCTAAACTAGCAATGAGTGGTAGAAGCAAACGCATTCCGTTGACCTACCGTGTTTTACTCGATACTGTTCTAAAATTACTTTTGGTACAGCGTCAATGACATTCAATGTTGGAGTCTTGCAATAAAAAGCCTACTTTAGCATTAACAAACGCAGCAGGCGCCTTAGCCTTGTCGCCGTCACGAGGGAGCAAATACCCAGGACGAGTGGGATCCACATCTAGCAAGACACCAACAGAATTGACGGGCCAGTTCATACCGATGAGGGCTGCCATAATCAAGGCTATGTCGGCCTACTTCACGTCAAGCCGAAGGAAATAAACAAGGCACCATGGCTTTGAGTATGAATCATGCGACGATGGGGAAGAGTGGGTAGGGCCTCGGATGCCGCGACGCCATGCAATTAAAGGTGTGCGTGTGTTATCTGGGTCTATGCAGGTACATCAGGTCGAGTAGATATATATTTATTGGCATGAAAAACCCACTGCCGTCACCGTGATTGCCGATGCCAGACATACCATGGTCTGCACTAAAAATAAAGCGGGTTTCTGCGTCTGGAAAAAAATCCTTGAACAGGGATTCAGTTTGCCGCACAATGTCGTCTACAACTTGGATATTATTCATGTATTCCTGCCAGGACAAAGATGAGACCATACAAGAGAGTGAGACCAAAATCGAATAACTTCACTTTCGAGTGGGGTCTATATATAGGCATGCCCAGTCATGTCAAGCCCGAGTAGACGTAGAACGAAGACAACTTTGTCACGTCGCAATTATGAATCTAAAGCCGTATCTATTGTAGCGTTGTGTAGGGGAGCATTAAGTTGCTTTAGAACAGACGTCTAGTGCAGTGGCGTCTGCCATAGTCAGCACATCCAAGAAACAAACATTAGATTTCGTGCTCGATTACCTTTTGTAAAATCCTCCTCATCCTCGTTATAGCTCCAAGTCTTGAATTTTCCTGGAGTAGCTCCGCGGGCAAACATGGGCAGGATATCAGGTGAGCCGAAAGAAAATGTGAAGCTTGATTAAAAATGGAGTCGACCTTCATGGAATCAATCATCATCGACGTGTGATCAAAGGAAATGGTTACCGGGTTGGTTTCCCAGCGCTGGGGAATGTCTCTTCGTCATTTTCAAACTGAGAAGTATGACATGACCATACCTTAGTCACCGTGGTGTAGTGGATGCGATTGAATCCATAGTCATCTTCATACATCCCGTACGATTCCGAAAGTGAGAGAGCGAGGGACCGTACGTGTTCGGGCCGACTTTCCGTTGGCACAAGACATGGTCCAACAGCACCTCGAGTTTCGCACAGGTATGGCACAACGACTTCTAGAGTATCAGGAATCGATGGAAACGCGTTTAGGGAGAAAAGAAGGTCGGCGCGCAACCTATCACCTGTGGATTGTCCAATTAACATTACGGCGGTGTTGACGGTAGGGCATCGAGACTATAGCTAGACATGCCGTGTACAACCGGACTAGTGAAGTAGGTGTCGAATACACCACAACTCGTCCCGATAACGCGATGCCTGGGACAAGCCAAACGGTGACTTGCTCCCCTTCGCCGCCCCTCCGCCTCACTCGACTCGGACACCCAATGCATCCACCGATTCTTTTTCAACCCCATCGACCTCTCCTTCTCCCCCGTCTTCATCATCTTCACCGTACGTTCCACTTCCCACTTCCCACACATTCCTACCACTAACCCATCAACACAGATCTACTCTGAAATACCCATTCCCACAACGCTCGCCTCATCCAAATCACTCTCCCCCTCCCGCCGCACAGCCCTCATCGTCAGCGCCGCCCTCGGAAGCCTCTTCCTCCTCATCCTCGCCCTCTCCCTCTTCTTCCTCTACAAACGCCGCCAATCCAAAATTCCTTCACTGATTCCCTCACATCCCACCTAAAGCAACAGAAAGTCTCTCGCGCAATGCTTTTGCGCAGCGAGGACCTCGACCACGACAATATGCTACTACCCACTCCATCGCCGCTGCTACCCCCATCGCATCACCCACACTCTCCCTATATGCAAGCCTTGGCACGCGTTCTATCACCCCGCAGTCTTCCATGACACAGAGGTCCCGCGGCTCCTACCCGCACGTGGCTCAGAGACCGGATCCATATTCCACGAGGGCGTGTGGCCGCCCCCAGGCGAGAACAGCAGCCAAGTCAACCTCAGCACCATCGTCGACGACGTCATGGGCCCACCGTCGTCCGTAACGTGGTGGTGGATATTATTCATCCTCGCATGGCGATCTATCGCCGACCTTCTCCCTCATCACACCCGATCGCGATTCTCGTGACCCGTCGGCGTTCACAGCCGCCGGACACCCATACGACTGGTCGAATACCTCTCAGACACCGTTGTGGTCTCCCGGTTCCAACGCCACTATTTGCAACTTTTTGAACTCTTTTTTGTGATTATAATGTCTTGGCTTGGACATGTATGTAGTATGGACGGAGTAAATACAATCGAGAATTTGGTCTTGATTTTTTATTATTTCTCCTCCGCCTCGTTGCCACCATTCTACTAGTAGATCTCCTCATCATCAGCTCGATTACTAGTAGCAGCAGCCCTGTCATACACAAGTATACGTCACAACCATCGCTATTCCAGGAATACCTTAAGAGGTTTTTCCAGTGTCCTTTAGTCCTTCCTCAAGGTCACACAGGCTTAAGATTTGTCATGGAGGTGTACCTAGTTTGGTCGCGTTTCGAGGTGGATTCATTTTTGCAAAACTATTCAGCATTCCCAATGAAGGTAAAGGTGCCGATCATTAGCGCTCTGTCCCTCACTGTAAAACATCGAGCGACGGGAACGAGACGAAGTAACTGAACGCTGTTTCGAGTACGAACACATCGGCCACCATGAGCTTTGCGAATGCTCATAACATCGACGCCTCGAAGGGCTCGTTCATCGACATCGGTCAAAATCAATATAACTTCTACCTGAATCAGTTACTTTCTCCTTCTCTTGAACCTCTCTTCTCAATTTCCAATGTCATTTCGTCAATGGTACCGCAAGTTCAAGCGAGCCAAGGACAAATCAAGGCCCTTGCCGCCTCCGTCGATCTGCTGCTGAAGACCCTCGATTCTGAGTATCATGCGGGACGGCTATCGGAATCGCAAACATCTGCACCTTTGGAATCTTTAACGAGGTACGTGGACACTGCCATTCTATCGAACCAACATGCGCTCATCAGAATCGGGCAACGTGGAACAGCTTGTTGAAGGAGATTGCTCAGTTTGTCGAGAAGCAAACATCTAATGAATTTCTCAAGTCATTCTTGACGAGAGAGGATCGCCAAGCGCAGATCGAATCCTATTATCATCAAATCGAAACACATGTGGCCTCGTTCCAGGTATGCTTTCTCCAGAAGGACAGGATATTATCGCATCTCATCGTGTTCTTATATGCATAGATCTCAGCACTTCTCGACATTCAAGACTGCCTGTTGCGAAACGAAAAGGCAAAACGGGACGATCAGGTAGCTTTGCACAATCGACTGAGTGATCTTGAATCAAATCAACGTCGTCTCAGGGAGATGTTTGGTACGTTATCTTTAAAAGCTTCGCAGATGATTCATAATACGCCTGACTATTCCAGATACACAAAGCCACAGCTTTATGGAAATGATGATTTCCCTTCAGAGGAAGATCGAAGAACTTCCACGGACGCACAGAGAATACCGTTTTCTTTCGCACAGCGTCCAATATCTCTCCACGATCAGTGGAAATTTGATACCGGTGGAGAGCTGGATGATCACGTCGTTGGATGTCGAATTTGGGTCCGAGATCGGCTCAGGTGGCTAGTACGTGGTTCATCGTCCGTTAGGGTTACTTTGACCGGTCGATGAACAGCGCAAGGGTGTTTGAGGGAAGATGGTGCAAGGCACGAGTCGCTCTGAAGGTGCTTAAAACAGAGGACGGCATCACACCAAGTCCTGAAGTAAGTCCACAATGAGGTGTCATCTTGATGCCGTTCTCAACATGTTCATGACGGCAGGCAATCAGACATGAGATCACGGTGAGTTCTTTTCATGATACGGCTGTTCCAGTCATGACGTCCTATCTACAGACTTGGTCCAAACTCTCACACCCTCACATACTCCGTGAGTTGTGTTTCACTCCTTTCTGACTACAATTGACGTCCAACATATCAGAATTTCTCGGCGCGAATGTGCTGGGCAACAAGCCATTCCTTGTCACGAGGTATATGGAGAACGGAAATGCACGGTCCTACATTAGAAACAAGCCTGACTGCAATCGTTTGAAAATCGTATGTCGAAATCTCCCGGTATGATTATGCGAGGATTACATACTCCCTACGACAGCTGTACGAGGTATCTCTGGGATTGGTTTATCTTCACTCAAAGAAAGTCGTGCATGGTGATCTCAAAGGGGTAACTATATTCCACCTCGACATGCAAGTCTTCTCTCACGCTGCGTCTTCTCCAAGCTGAACATTCTTATCGACGATGCCGGTAGTGCTGTGTTGTGCGATTTTGGTCTCTCTCGTGTGATAGGAGACATGGCTAGTCGCACAACTATGGCCAATGCTGCAGCTGTCGCTGGCACCCGCAATTGGATGGCCCCCGAACGATTGATTGGAGGTTTGCTTAGGAAGCCATGCGACATTTACGCTTTTGGGATGGTCATTTTCGAGGTGAATTGTAGTCCGTATTGCATTTCGGTGTCGGATGACTGAGCCACGTGAATAACGTGAAACAGATCCAAACCAACGAGATCCCTCTGATGGCGTTTACTACTGTCGGATACAATGATTTCGTTCAACTTATTGTTAGGGAAGGGTACAGACCAGAGCGACCCGAAGAAGAAGATGAAGCTCCTCCAATAACTGATGTTCTGTGGGAACTCGCGGAGCGTTGCTGGCAGAAGGATCCAAAGGCAAGACCAGATGCTAATGTCGTCTGCGACAATCTCTCCCGTCAATTAGGCGACTCCAAGACGGCAAAACCCAGAGCATTTCTTGTCTCTCCTGCCAATATTGTAGATGCCGATGAAACTAAGATAGAGGAGCCTCGGGGTAAGGACGACGATGCCAATCACGAAGTGGCCTTGCAGCAGGCGCAGGATATGCAGAGGAGCGAAGATGAATTTTTCTATGATGCCAATGAACACCCGGAGCAATTCCACGTACCCCCAGCATTTCGTGACTCTCCTGCACCGAATCCGATAACCAATATTGTAGATGTCGATAAAACGAAGATAGGGGAGCCTCAGGGTAAGGACGACGATGCCAACCACGAAGTGGCCATGCAGCAGGAGAAGGATGCGAAAAGGAAGGAAGATGAATTTTTATTTCATGCCAATCAACACCCGAAGCAATTCTACGTATGCCAAGAGGGGAGTCTGACACTTTCGATGGCATGCTTCAGGCTTATGCGAGATGGGCTGAAATTCAACATCTGCGACCTGGAGACATCATGTCTTCTAAATCGTGAGGTGGATGGTTTGTCAGAACGAATCAACTCAAAGGTCGCGAGCTCCTTGCTGTATTCGTGTCGTTTCTGGGCCTTTTACTTTCGAGATGCCATCAGCACCCATTGTGACCAGGATGCGCTCATAAGAGAAGTCAATGAATTCTTCGACGTTCGTCTCCTTTTTTGGCTGGAAGTCATGAGCTTGGTCGACGAAATTGCTGCGGCCCGTGGAGCATTATCAACCATTGCACCATTGATTGAGGTATGTACGATCCATTTGGCTATTTCCAGTTCATGACGGACCGTTTTTTTACAGGTCGTCGATACGAAATTATCAGACTTCATTCAAGATGCCAGCCAATTCATTGTCGCATTCCATATCCCAATGTCAGAAAGTACCCCCCACATCTACGTTTCTGCGCTACCTTTTTCACCTACCGACAGTTTGGTCAGGAAGCATTATGAATCCAAATTCCCAAACACGCTATCTCTGCTCTGCGGGCGTGAACAAAATTGGCCAGCATACATAGGTAGATTTCACGGCCACGCTGGGGAAGTCTATTCTGTGGTGTTCTCACCTGATGGGACGCGTGTTGCTTCAGGGTCCAATGACAACACGATTCGTATTTGGGATGCCCAGACAGGTCAGGTCGTCGCGGGACCATTTAAAGGCCATACCCATTGCGTCACTTCTGTCACATTCTCACCCGATGGCAAGCGAGTTGCTTCAGGGTCCTGGGACAACACAATTCGCATTTGGGATGCCCAGACAGGTCAGGTTGTCGCAGGTCCCTTTAAAGGCCACACCAGCCATGTCTATTCTGTCACGTTCTCGCCCGACGGTGCCCGAATTGCCTCAGGGTCCAATGACAAGACAATTCGCATTTGGGATGCCCAGACAGGACAGGTCATCGCAGGTCCCTTTCAAGGCCACACCGCTTATGTCACTTCTGTCATGTTCTCGCCCGATGGCACTCGAGTCGCTTCAGGGTCCTGGGACAAGACAATTCGCCTGTGGGATGCCCAGACAGGGCAGGTCATCGCAGGTCCCTTTGAAGGCCACACCGGTTATGTCGAATCCGTCACGTTCTCGCCCGATGGTGCCCGAGTTGCCTCAGGGTCCTGGGACAACACAATTCGCATTTGGGATGCCCAAACAGGTCAGGTCGTCGCAGGTCCCTTTGAAGGCCACACCGGTTGGGTCTATTCCGTCACGTTCTCGCCCGATGGCACCCGAGTTGCCTCAGGGTCCTGGGACAACACAATTCGCATTTGGGATGCCCAAACAGGTCAGGTTGTCGCAGGTCCGTTTGACTGCCACACCAGCAATGTCAATTCTGTCACGTTCTCGCCCGATGGCACCCGAATCGCCTCAGGATCCACGGACAAGACAATTCGCATTTGGGATGCCCAGATTTGTCAGCACAATGTCCATTCCGTTCCGCTTGGTGGTACAGAAGTTGCCCTCAAATCTGAAGACTATACGCTTCGTACTAATGACCTCAGCAGTGGCAAGCCAAACACAGGGGACAGTGCAGATGTTGCCAGATACCTTCATTCCCCTTATATGATTGGCTACCTGGATAAAATTGTGGAGCGAGGATGGGCAGGTCCTTCGGGCACGAATTCGGTGGAACAACCAGGCGTTCGTTTTTGGGTTCCACCACCCTACCGGTATGGCATATGTGCGGCGGAGACACTGGTGATTATTGGCGAGCGCGTTGTTCGGTTGGATCTTCGTCGATTTGCCTATGGCACGTCGTGGTCACAATGCTATTCCCCGTTGTAACTGGTAGTCGGATGTTGTTCGATACCCTCACACAGCTCCTCTTTCGAATTCGCATTTCAATCACATCCATGTACTTTACTTTTTCCCAATTGTATGGGAGACTGCTACAACAATCAAAATTTCACCTTCACATGCGTCGGTTTTGTGTAGCTATTCAAATGTTTTCACCACAAAAAATATTTATCATAAGTCATAACGATCAATTGGAAACTACTGATAGTCTTTAGTCCAACACCTCAAAACTCACAAGGTTCCTCTCCCAATCTTACCTAGCAAACTCTCAGTTGCGAGTTCTCTCGAAGGATTCCTTCCTCTATCCGCTTTGACCAATCTTAATAATTATACCACTCCTAGCTCGGTCCTTGTTTGCTGCGACTATGGATTCTGGACGACCTAATAAGACTGGGCCTAAATGATTAGGACTCGGAACCTTAGATCCCAATCGCCCGTACTACATATTCAAATGACGCAGCTGCACCAATTTACGGCGTGAACATAGTGGCTCATTTTCGATGGTACGCCATCGGGCGGGTGAGCCCTCCAATCAAGTCCGAGTACAGGCTATACTGTCCACCCCTGGAACAATGTGTACACGTCAATCCAAAGGATTATAGAAAAGTAGTCAGCAGAGAGACGCACCTTGTTGGTCCAAGATTATGAATGTCATGTAATTCGGCATGTGCTGACGAGAGGCTATGGTGCTCAAGATTGCATGAGGGTGAGCCCTTTAATTTAAGAGAAGCCAGTCAAAACATACGATTGAAGACAGGTTTTAATGAGTTTTGCAGACTTCTCACGAGCGCGATACCATTCCTCGTTGTCTAATAACCTCTCGATATCTGCAATTTGCGTGTACCAGGAGCTATTAGATGAACTGGAATCTGACTCTAGATCAGCAAATGGTCTATTGAACGGGGTGTAGGCTTTTTTCAGCTCTAAAACTAGGAATGAGTGGCAGAAGCAAACGCATTCCATTGACCTACCGTGTTTTACTCGATACTGTTCTAAAATTACTTTTGGTACAGCGTCAATGATATTCAATGTTGGACTCTTGCAATAAAAAGCCTACTTTAGCATTAACAAATGCAGCATGCGCCTTAACCTTGTCGCCGTCACGAGGGAGAAAATACCCAGGGCAAGTACATCTGGCAAGACACCAACAGAATGGACAGGCCAGGTTATTCCGATCAGGGCTGCCATAATCGAGGCTATGTCGGCTTACTCCACGTCAAGCTGAAGGAAATCACCAAGGTGCCATGGCTCTGAGTATGAATCATGTGACGATGGGTAGAGGGCCGCGACCCCATGCAATTAAAGGTGTGCGTGTGCTATCTGGGTCTGTGCAGATACATCAGGTCGGCGAGTAGATATTTATTTATTGCGATGAAAAACGCACTGTCGCCACCATGATTGCCGATGTCAGACATACGATGGTCTGCACTAAAAATAAAGCGGGTTTCTTCGTCTTCGAAAAAATCCTTGAAACGGGATCAGTTTGCTGTACGATGTCGTCTACAACGATGCAAGGGTGAAGATGAGACCATACACGAGAGTGAGACCAAAATCGAATAACTTCACTTTCGAGTGGGTCTATATATAGGCATGCCCGGTCATATCAAGCCCGAGTAGATGTAGAAAGAAGACAATTTTGTTCCTTCGCAATTGTCGCCGTATCTATTGTAGCGTTATGTAGGAGAGCATTAAGTTGCTCTAGAACCCAGACATCTAATGCAGTGGCACCTCAAGATGGTCAGTACATCCAAGAAAGAAACATTAGTTTTCGTGCTCGATTACCTTTTGTAAAATCCTCCTCATCCTCTCCAAGTCTTGAATTTTCCTGGAGTAGCTTCGCGGGCAAACATGGGCAGGATATCAGGTGAACCGAAAGAAAATGTGAAGCTTGATTGAAATGGAGTCGACCTTCATGGAATCAATCATCATCGACGGTATGATCGAAGGAAATGGTTACAGGTTTGGTTTTCCAGCGCTGGGGAATGTCTCTTCGTCATTTTCAAACCCAGAAGTATGACCATAGTCACCGTGGTGTAGTGGATGCGATTGAATTCCTAGTCATCTTTGTACATTCCCCGTAAGATTTTATGGACGACTCCGAAAGTGAGAGAGCGAGTACGTGTTCGGGCCGACTTTCCGTTCGCACACACCTCGAATTTACGCAATTGAGCGCAGTATGGCGCAACGACTTCTGGAGCATTAGGAATTGATGGGAAAGCATTTAGGGAGAAAAGAAGGTCGGCGCGCAATCCATCACCTGTGGATTGTCCAATTAACATTACGGCGGTGTTGACGGTAGGGCATCGACAAGACGCTTAGCCTCTGCAGTTCCAAGCTTAAGACTATAGCTGGCCATGCCGTGTACAACCGGACTAGTGAAGTAGGTATCGAACACACCACAACTCGTCCCGATAACGCGATGCCTGGGACAAGCCAAACGGTGACTTGCTCTCTCACTCGACACCGAATGCATCCACCGACTCTTTTTCAACCTCACCGTCTCTTTCTCCTTCTCACTCCTCTTCCTCATCTTCACCCTCCCCATCTTTCACAGGAGCATGCATCACAACCGCGATAGTGACAACCATAGGCGGAAAAGCCACTACCGTACGTTCCACTTTCACAAGTACACATTGCTATCACTAACCCATCAACACAGATCTACTCTGAAATACCCATTCCCACAACTCTCGCCTCATCCAAATCCCTCTCCCCCTCCCACCGCACAGCCCTGATCGTCAGTGCCGCCCTCGGCAGCCTCTTCCTCATCATCCTCGCCCTCTCCCTCTTCTTCCTCTACAAATGCCGATAATCCAAAATGGGCTTCACTGATCCCCTCACATCCCGCCGAAAGCAACAGAAAGTCTCCCGCGCAATGCTTTTGCGCAGCGAGGACCTCGACGACGACAACATGCCACTACCCACTCCATCACCGCTGCTACCCCCATCGCATCACCCACACTCTCCCTATATGCAAGCCTCGGCACGCGTTCTGTCACCTCGCAGTCTTCCATGACCCAGGTCCCGCGGCTCTTACCCGCACGTGGCTCAGAGACCGGATCCATATTCCACGAGGGCGTGTGGCCGCCCCCAGGCGAGAACAGCAGACTCGTCGACCCGCTCACACAAGCCAGCAGCCAAGTCGACCTCAGCACCATCGTCGACGACGTCATGGGCCCATCCTCATCTCACCAAAATACCCGTAACGGTGGTGGTGGATATTATTCATCCTCGCACGGCGATCTATCGCCGACTTTCTCGCTTGATTCCCCCATCACACCCGATCACGATTCTCGTGACCCGTCGGCGTTCACAGCCACCGGACACCCATACGACTGGTCGAATACCTCCCAGACACCGTTGTGGTCTCCCGGTTCCAACGCTATTGGAGGAAGTGATAATAGTAATAATAACAACAATAACGATATGGCCGTCGGTCAATATCCATCCCAGCACCCGAGGTACCCAAGTCCCCTCGCACGACAAACGCTGATAATCGACAGCGATCAGTACCGTGTTGATCGTGGAAGCTACGTTAGTGCCTCGACATCGACGTCATCGCCGCCGCCGTCACCCCGCAATTGGCTAGAACGGTCGCCGGTCAGATATCAAAACAACTGGACAAGGGTGGTTGACGCTTGTTATTGTGTTTGTTGTTTTATCACCAGAGAGATTTTTATATTATACCCCCCTTTCGTTTATCTACTTGCAACTTTTTGAACTCTTTTTTCAATGTTTTGACTTGGACATGTATGTACAACCGAGAATTTGGTCTTGGATTTTTTATTACACACTACGAACAAGCTTAAAATGCGAGCCTTTGCAATGTACATTTTCTCCTCCGCCTCGTTGCCACCATTCTAGATCTCCTCATCAACTCAACAGCAGCCCTGTATACGAGTACACGTCACAACCATCGCTATTCCAGGAATACAGAGCATTAATACGTTTTTTCCAGTGTCCTTCCTCAAGGTCACGTCAACCACTGGCTCCTTTGGTACCCTGGCCCCCGGGTCATTTGTGGGACGTTACCACGCAGGACGGGGTCTGTCGTCTTTTCTTCCCTGTTCAATGCCATTCATCTCCTAGTTCCGACCAAAATGACTGCTCGACTCGGAGCAAGGCCACCAGGTTACGATATCGCTTAGCGTCATCATCTCTGCCACGACCGCATCAGTCTTGAAGGACGTCACCCGTGCTCTCATCCTAGCATTAATACGTTTTTGCAGCGTCTCCTTCCGAGTCCTCCAGGTTACGTCACGGTTAACCAAATGCCACTTCGAGGAGGAATACATAGCGCCGTCACCTTTGGACATTGTGTGTTGGACGTTGCCACAGCCGGATGGGGTCTGTCATCTGTTCAATATTGTCTGACACCGCCATTCATCTCCTAGCTCCGACCAAGATGACTGCTGCTCGAGCATTGAAAGCCATCGGGTTACGATATTGCTTCGCATCATCATTATCTCTGCCACGACCGGCATAGAATACGATTCATCAGTCTTGATTTTTGAAGAAACGCGTCACCCGTGCCTAGTGCCCGGTGCCCCTCGTCCTTCATCCCCATTGCCACGGGGGGTCGCCTTCATCTCCACTTACTAATTGCCATTAGCTCACACTGCATGGGATTTCCTCAGGCTATTTACCAGCTTATTTAATTGTAGCCCGTGGCTTGGCTGATCATGGCACATGTTTTCCGCTCGCCGTTGACTTTCAAGTCTGTTTGGCGCTGCGAAAGTGCTTCCATGCGTTTCTTAGATGGAAAACCTGATGTCATGTCTTATCATTATTCGCTTCTTTGCAGCGAAAGCAGAGCTCGGGATTTGCAATATGGCTGACGCTGGGCAGTGGCGTTCGTCGTGCCCTTGTTTGCATGCTATATTATCAACATACTTTTCTCCTGTTTGACAGTTGCATGGACAGACGGTGGACGCGTTCCGGCAGTGGGAAGGCTCGAGATTTATCTTGGAGGTGTCGTTCGGGCTTTCTTCTTGCTTTTTGTTCTTTCTCGTAAGTTATATTTGGTGGATGGCGCATCTTGAATTTACACAAAGCATAAAGCGAAGTTTTGTAATTTCTGGCGCATTCCCAAAATGAATTACATAAAAGCGCCGATCACTATCCATCACCGTAGAACATCGGGCGATGGGAACGAGACCAAGTAACTGGCACCCGCACTGTTGCTGGTACGAACACATCGACCGCCATGCCATATTTTGCGAATGCTCAGAATGTCGATGCCCCGGATGGTGAGTTCAACGACGTTGGTCGAGATCAAATCAAGATCAACCTCTACTTGAATCAACCGCCCTCTGTTTCTGTTGAACCTCTCTTCAATGTCATTGCGTCGATGGTACCGCAAGTTCAAGCGAGCCAAGAACAAATCAAGGCCCTTACCGCCTCCATCGATCTGCTGCTGAAGACCCTCGATTCTGAATATCATGCGGGACGGCTATCGGAATCGCAAACGTCTGCACCTTTGGAATCTTTAAGGAGGTACGTGGACACTACTGCAATTCTATCAAACAAACATCGCTCACGCACGATCGGGTAACATGGAACAGCTTACTGAAGGAGATTGTTCAGTTTGTGGAGAAGCAAACATCTAATGAATTTCTCAAGTCATTCTTGACGAGAGAGGATCGTCAAGCACAGATCGAGTCCTATTATCATCAAATCGAAACACATGTGGCCTCGTTCCAGGTATGCTTTCTCCAGAAGGACAGGATATTATCGCATCTCATCGTGTTCTTATATGCATAGATCTCAGCGCTTCTCGACATTCAAGACTGTCTGTCGCGAAACGAAAAGGCCAAACGGGACGATCAGATAGCTTTGCACAATCGACTGAGTGATCTTGAATCAAGTCAACGTCGTCTCAGGGAGATGTTTGGTATGTTATCTTTTAAAGCTTAGTTCGCAGATGTCATTTGTAATACGCCTGTCTATTCCAGATACACAAAACCATAGCCTTATGGAAATGATGATTTCCCTTCAGAGGAAGATTGAAGAACTTCCGCTGACGCACACAGAATACCGTTTTCTTTCGCATAGTGTGCAATACCTCTCCACGATCAGCGGAAAATTGATACCGGTGGAGAGCTGGATGATCACATCGTTGGATGTCGAATTTGGGTCCGAGATCGGCTCTGGTGGCTAGTACGTGCTTCATCTTCCATGATGCTTACCTTGATCAGTCGATGAATCGGCACGATGAACAGCGCGAGGGTGTTTGAGGGACGATGGTGCAAGGCACGAGTTGCTCTGAAGGTGCTTAAGACAGAGGACGGCATCACACCAAGCCCCGAAGTAAGTCTACAATGAGATGTCATGATGACGCAGTTCTCAACATCATCCCAGGCAATCAGACGTGAGATCGCGGTGAGTTCTGTTCATGATAGAGCTGCTCCACTTATGACGTGGTATCTATAGACTTGGTCCAAACTGTCACACCCTCACATACTTCGTGAGTTGTATTTCACTCCTTGCCGAATACAAATTGACAGTCAACGTATCAGAATTTCTCGGTGCGAATGTGCTGGGCAGCAAGCCATTCCTCGTGACGAGGTATATGGAGAATGGAAATGCACGGTCCTACATTGAAGATAACCCTGACTGCAATCGTTTGAAAATCGTACGTTGTTAAAATTTCCCGATATAATTATGCAGGAATTACAAAATTCTTGTGACAGCTGTACGACGTATCTCTGGGATTGGTTTATCTTCACTCTAAGAAAATCGTGCATGGTGATCTCAAAGGGGTAACGACCTTCCACTTCGACATGCAAGTCTTATCTCACCTCACGTCTTCTCCAAGCTGAACATTCTTATTGACGACGCTTGCAATGCTGTACTGTGCGACTTTGGTCTCTCTCGTGTGATAGGAGACATGGCTAGTCGCACAAGTGTGGCCAACAATGCAGCTGTCGCTGGCACCCGCAATTGGATGGCCCCCGAACGGTTGATTGGAGGTGCACTCAGGAAGCCATGCGACATTTACGCTTTTGGGATGGTCATTTTCGAGGTGAATTGTTGCCTGTGTTACGTGTCAGTGTCGGGTGGCTGAGCCAACGTGAAACATGAAACAGATCCAAACCAACGAGATCCCTTTGATAGCGTTTATTACTGTCGGATACAATGATTTCGTTCAACTTATAGTTGAGGGGGGGCGCAGACCAGAGCGGCCCGAAGAAGATGAAGCCCCTCAAATGACTGATGTTTTGTGGCAACTCGCGGAGCGTTGCTGGCAGAAGGATCCAAAGGCAAGACCAGATGCCAATGTCGTTTGCGACAATCTCTCCCGTCAATTGGGCGACTCCAAGACCTTTTCTGGAGCAAAACCCAAAGCATCTCGTGTCTCTCCTGCACCGAAACCTATGAGCAAAATTGTAGATGCCGAGGAAACTAAGATAGAGGAGCCTCGGGGTAAGGACGACGATGTCAATCACGAAGTGGCCATGCAGCAGGAGAAGGATGCGAGGAGGAATGAAGAAGGAATTTTATGTGATGCCAATGAACACCCGAAGCAATTCTACGTACCCTCAGCATTTCATGACTCTCCTGCACCCAATCCGATAACCAATGTTGTAGATGTCGATGAAACGAAGATAGAGGAGCCTCTGGGTAAGGACGACAATGCCAACCACGAAGTGGCCAAGCAGCAGGAGCAAGATGCGAAGAAGGAAGAAGAATTTTTATGTCATGCCAATCAACACCCGAAGCAATTCTACGTATGCCAAGAGGATAGCCGGACACTTGCGATGGCATGCTTCAGGATCATGCGAGATGGGCTGAAATTCAACATTTGCGACCTGGAGACATCATGTCTTCTGAATCGTGAGGTGCATAGTTTGTCGAAACGAATCAAGGCAAAGGTCGCGAACTCCTTGTTGTATTCGTGTCGTTTCTGGGCCTTTCACCTTCGGGATGCATTCAGCACCCATTGTGACCAGGATGCGCTCACAAGAGAAGTCGATGAATTCTTCGACGTTCGTCTGCTTTTTTGGTTGGAAGTCATGAGCTTGGTAGATGAAATCGCTGCGGCCCGTGGAGCATTATCAACCATTGCACCATTGATCGAGGTATGTACGATCCTTTTGGCTATTGCCAGTTCATAACAGACCTTTTTACAGGTCATCGATACGAAATTATCAGACTTCATTCAGGATGCTCGTCAATTCATTGTCGCATTCCATATCCCAATGTCAGAAAGTACCCCCCACATCTACGTTTCTGCGCTGCCGTTTTCACCTACCGACAGTTTGGTCAGGAAGCGTTATGAATCCAAATTCCCAAACACGCTATCTCTGCTCTGCGGGCGTGAACAAAATTGGTCAGCATACATGGGTAGATTTCATGCCCACGCTAGCCAAGTATATTCTGTGGTGTTCTCACCTGATGGGACGCGTGTTGCTTCAGGGTCCATTGACAAGACGATTCGTATTTGGGATACCCAGACAGGTCAGGTCGTCGCGGGTCCCTTTAAAGGCCATACGCATTGGGTCACTTCTGTCACGTTCTCACCCGATGGCACGCGAGTTGCTTCAGGGTCTGTGGATAACACAATTTGCATTTGGGATGCCCAGACAGGTCAGATGATCGCAGGTCCCTTTGCAGGCCACAGAGGTAATGTTAATTCTGTCGTGTTCTCACCTGATGGCACGCAAATTGCCTCGGGGTCCGATGACAAGACAATTCGCATTTGGGATGCCCAGACAGGTCAGGTTATCGCAGGTCCTTTTGAAGGTCACGCCGATCGAGTCACCTCTGTCACGTTCTCGCCTGATGGCACTCGAGTTGCCTCAGGGTCCAAGGACAACACAATTTGCATTTGGGATCCCCGGACAGGACAGGTCGTTGCAGGTCCTTTTGAAGGCCACACCAGTTATGTTCAATCCGTCATATTCTCGCCCGATGGCACCCGAGTCGCTTCAGGGTCCTGGGACAACACAATTTGCATTTGGGATGCCCAGACAGGACAGGTCGTCGCAGGTCCCTTTGGAGGCCACACCAATTATGTCTATTCTGTCATGTTCTCGCCCGATGGCACCCGAGTTGCCTCAGGGTCCCGGGACAACACAATTCGCATTTGGGATGCCCAGACAGGTCAGGTCGTCGCAGGTCCCTTTGAAGGCCACAGAGATGAAGTTCATTCTGTCGTGTTCTCACCTGATGGAACACAAGTGGCCTCGGGGTCCCATGACAGGACAATCCGTATTTGGAATGCCCAGACAAGTCAGGTCGTCGCAGATCGTTTTGAGGGCCATATCGATGGCGTCCAATCCGTCATGTTCTCGCCCAATGGTATGCGAGTTGTTTCGGGGACCCATGACTGCACAATTCGCATGTGGGATGCCCAGAGAGGACAGGTCGTCGTAGGTCCCTTTGAAGGCCACATCGGTTCTCGCTCTTCTGTCATGTTCTCGCCTGATGGCACGCGAGTCGCTTCAGGGTCCTGGGACAACACAATTTGCATTTGGGATGCCCAGACAGGACAGATCGTCGCAGGTCCCTTTGAAGGCCACACCAGTTATGTCTCTTCTGTAATGTTCTCACCCGATGGCACTCGAGTCGCTTCAGGGTCCTGGGACAAGACAATTCGCATGTGGGATTCCAATTCAGGTCAGGTCGTTGCAGGTCCCTTTGAAGGTCACACCGATTATGTCGAATCTGTCACGTTCTCGCCCGATGGCACCCAAATCGCCTCAGGATCCACGGACAAGACAATTCGCATTTGGGATGCCCAGACAGGTCAGGTTGTCGCCGGTCCCTTTGAAGGCCACACCAGTTATGTCTCTTCTGTAATGTTCTCACCCGATGGCACTCGAGTCGCTTCAGGGTCCTGGGACAAGACAATTCGCATGTGGGATTCCAATTCAGGTCAGGTCGTTGCAGGTCCCTTTGAAGGTCACACCGATTATGTCGAATCCGTCACGTTTTCCCCCGATGGCACCCGAGTTGCCTCAGGGTCCCGAGACAACACAATTCGCATTTGGGATGCCCAGACAGGTCAGGTTGTCGCCGGTCCCTTTGAAGGCCACACCGACCATGTCAATTCTGTCACGTTCTCGCCCGATGGCACCCAAATCGCCTCAGGATCCACGGACAAGACAATTCGCATTTGGGATGCCCAGATTCGTCAGCACAATGTCCATTCCGTTCCGCTTGGTGGTACAGAAGTTGCCCTCAAATCTGAAGACTATACGCGTCGTACTAATGACATTAGCAGTGGCAAGCCAAACACAGTGGACAGTGCAGATGTTGCCCGATACCTTCATTCCCCTTATATGATTGGCTACCTGGTTAACATTGTGGAGCGAGGATGGGCAGGTCCTTCGGGCACGAATTCGGTTGAACAACCCGGGGTTCGTTTTTGGGTTCCACCCCCTTATCGGTACGGCATTTGTGCTGCGGAGACACTGGTGATTATTGGCGAGCGCGTTGTTCGGTTGGATCTTCGTCGATTTGCCTATGGCACGTCGTGGACACAATGCTATTCCCCGTTGTAACTGGTAGTCGCATGTTTTTCAACACCCTCCCACAGCTCCTATTTCGAATTCGCATTTCAATCACATCCATGTACTTTACTTTTTCCCAACAGTATGGGAGACTGCAAAAACAATCAAATTTTCACCCTCACATGCATCGGTTTTGTGTAGCCATTCGAATGTTTTCACGACGAAAAATATTTATCCTATCCTAACCATCAATTAGAAACTGACTAACTAACTAACTACTGATAACTACTGATAATCTTTAGTCCAACACCACACAACTCACAAGGTTCCACTCCCAATCTTACCTAGCAAACTCTCAGTTGCGAGTTCTCTCGAAAGATTTCTTATCCAATCATAATAACTCCACTAACTCCACTACTCCTAGCTCGGAAGAGGTAATGAGAACACAAACTCCGTGTTTGCTGCGACTGTGGATTCTGGACGACCTAATAAGACTGGGCCTAAATGATTAGGACTCGGAACCTTACATCCCAATCGCCCGTACTTCCAACCCTACATATCCAAATGTCGCAGTTCCAGGACCGGGTAAACATAGTGGTTCATTTTCGAAAGTAGGACATCGGGCGGGTGAGCCCTCCGATCAAGTGTCCATCTCTGGAACAACATGTACATATCAGTGGAAAGGATGATAGAAAAGTAGTCAGCACCTTGTTGGTCCAAAATTATGAATGTCATGTAATTCGGCATGTGCTGACGAGAGGCTATGGTGGTCAAGATTGCATGAGGGTGAGCCCTTTAATTTAAGAGAAGCTAGTCAAAACATACGATTGAAGACAGCGTAGAGGACTGTTTTAATGAGTTTTGCAGAATTCTCACGAGCGCTATACCATTCCTCCTTGTCTAATGACCTCTCGATATCTGCTATTTGCGTGTACCGGGAGCTATTAGATGAACTGGAATCTGACTCTAGATCAGCAAATGGTCTATTGAACGGGGTGTGGGCTTTTTTCAGCTCTAAAACCAGGAATGAGTGGCAGAAGTAGACGCGTTCCATTGACCTACCGTGTTTTACTCGATACTGTTCTAAAATTACTTTTGGTACAGCGTCAATGACACTCAATGTTAGAGTCTTGCAATAAAAAGCCTCTTTTAGCTTTAACAAACGCAGCAGGCGCCTTAGCCTTGTCGCCGTCACGGTGGAGTAAATACCCGGGACAAGTGGAATCCACATCTGGCAAGACACCAACAGAATTGACAGGCCAGGTTATACCGATCAGGGCCGCCGTAATCGACGCTATGTCGGCCTGCTCCACGTCAAACCGAAGGAAATCACCAAGGCGCCATAGCTCTGAGTATGGATCATGCGACGATGGGGAAGAGCCGGGTAGGGCCTCGGATGCCGCGACCCCATGCAATTAAAGGCGTGCGTGTTATCTGGGTCTATGCAGGTACATCAGGTCGAGTAGATATTTATTTATTGGCATGAAAAACCCACTGCCGTCACCGTGATTGCCGATGCCAGACATACCCTGCTCTGCACTAAAAACAAAGCTGGTTTTTTTGTCTTGAAAGAAATCCTTAAACAGGGATTCAATTTGCCGTACAATATCGTCTATAGGGTGAAGATGAGACCAGACACGAGAGTGAGACCAAATCGAATAACTTCACTTTCGAGTGGGGTCTATAGGAATGCCCAGTCGTGTCAAACCCGAGTAGATGTAGAACGAAGACAACTTTGTCACGTCGCAATTATGAATCTAAAGCCGTATCTATTGTAGTGTTATGTAGGAGAGCATTAAGTTGCTCAGAACCCAGACATCTAATGCAGTGGCACCTCAAGATGGTCAGCACATCCAAGAAAGAAACATTAGCTTCTGTGCTCGATTACCTTTTATAAAATCCTCCACATCCTCGTTATAGCTCCAAGTCTTGAATTTTCCTGGGGTAGCTCCGTGGGCAAACATGGGCAAGATATCAGGCGAACCAAAAGAAAATGTGAAGCTTGATTGAAATGGAGTCGACCTTCATGGAATCAATCATCGACGGTATGATCGAAGGAAATGGTTACCGGGTTGGTTTCCCAGCGCTGGGGAATGTCTCTTCGTCATTTTCAACGACCCGAAATACGACGTGACCATACCTTAGTCACCGTGGTGTAGTGGATGCGATTGAATCCATAGTCATCTTTGTACATTCCCCGTAAGATTTTATGGACGAGAGAGCGAGGGACCGGGCCGACTTTCCCTTGGCACAAGACACCAACCGCACCTCGAGTTCCCGCAATTGAACACAGTATGGCGCAACGACTTCTGGACTATCAGGCCTCAGGCCTCAGGAATCGATGGAAAAGCGTTTAGGGAGAAAAGAAGGTCGACGCGCAATCCATCACCGGCATCACTTGGCGTTACGGCGACGTTGACGGTAGCATCGACCAGACGCGTAGCCTCTGCAGTTCCAAGACTAGGATAAAAATACATCAGTAGTCGTGCAACGATGTATCCTGAGTCGTCGTGAAGCCGATAACGCGACAAGCCAAACGGTGACTTGCTCTTCTTTTCTCGCTCGCCGTCTCTTCGCCTCACTCGACTCGGACACCCAATGCATCCACCGACTCTTTTTCAACCCCGTCGACCTCTCCTTCTCACTCGTCTTCCTCATCTTCACCGTACGTTCCACTTCCCACAAGTACACATTCCTATCACTAACCCATCAACACAGATCTACTCTGAAATCCCACAGCTCTCGCCTCATCCAAATCCCTCTCCCCCTCCCGCCGCACAGCCCTCATCGTCAGTGCCACCCTCGGCAGCCTCTTCCTCCTTATCCTCGCCCTCTCCCTCTTCTTCCTCTACAGACGCCGCCAATCCAAAATTCCTTCACTGATTCCCTCACATCCCGCCGAAAGCAACAGAAAGTCCCTCGCGCAATGCTCTTGCACGGCGAGGACCTCGACGACGACAATATGCCACTACCCACACCCTCGCCGCTGCTACCCCCATCCCGTCATCCGCACTCTCCGTATATGACGCGTTCCATCACTTCGCAGTCTTCCATGACACAGGTCCCGCGGCTCCTACCCGCACGTGGCTCAGAGATGACACAAGCCAGCAGCCAAGTCGACCTCAGCACCATCGTCGACGACGTCATGGACCCATCCTCGTCGTTGCAGTCTCACCAAAATACCCGTAACGGTGGTGGTGGATATTATTCCTCATCGCATGGCGATCTATCGCCCACTTTCTCCCTCGATTCCCCCATCACACCCGATCACGATTCTCGTGACCCGTCGGCGTTCACAGCCACCGGACACCCATACGACTGGTCGAATACCTCTCAGACACCGTTGTGGTCTCCCGGTTCCAACGATATTGGAGGAAGTGATAATGGTAACAATAACAACAACATGGCCGTCGCCGGCCAATATCCATCCCAGTACCCGAGGTACCCAAGTCCCCTCGCACGACAAACGCTGATAATCGACAGCGATCAGTACCGTGTTGACCGTAGAAGCTACGTTAGTGCCTCGACATCGACGTCACCCCGCCGCCAGCCCCTCGCAATTGGCTAGAACGGTCGCCGGTGAAGCAGATATCAAAACAACTGGACAAGGGTGGTTGACGATTGTTGTATGTTTTTATCACCGGATATTTTTATATTATACCCCCCTTCGTTTATCTATTTGAACTCTTTGTTTGTGCTTATAATGTCTTGGCTTGGACATGTAGGTATGTGCACCGGAGTAAATACAGTCGAGAATTTGGTCTTGATTTTTTATTATTTCTCCTCCGCCTCGTTGCCACCATTCTACTAGTAGATCTCCTCATCATCGGCTCGCATCACGAAATCATTTGGAAGCTGGTAGCGGTTGGCGGAGTTTGTCATCGATAAGACAACGCTGACAGTGGTGATCAAGTATTGTCCCATTTTATAGGAAATATGCAATTAGACCAGCAATTGTAATATAATATCTTGCTGTACAATTTGGACAGATTTGCAGCAAGATATATATTAATGATGGGCAAAGGCACATCCATGGCCCAGTCTCAGCAGCATAAGGTGTCACAGGTAGTGTGTGGGCCAGCATTTATAATATAATACCATTCATTAGCATTACGACAGTTCTGCAGTATAGATATATATTAATGACAGGCAATGGCACATCCATGGACTAGCTTAGCAGGCATCACAAGTAGTGGGTGGCCCTGCATTCAAGTTTATAATATAATATCTGGTACGAACATCTTCATGACAAAGTAATGTACTATGTCACAGTTAGTTTGTGGGCCATTAGAAACCAGGAGAAGTAGTTGTTTTGTCTTATTCCTGAAGCAAATAGTATCGTTTTGAATAATCAAATTTACACCTCATATCCTGTTATCTGGTCTACTGTACATGTTGCACTGGTGGGGAAAGAATGATTTGGAACATTTCAAAACTAAGTCATAATACATTTATATATGACCTCCACTCCATGTTATGCACAAGTCCATTGACTTGTGTTCATGCTGATGAGGTGTAGTGGAGTCAAAGCCCAGGACGGGCAGCAGTTATCTCACCCACTGTGAACAAAACATCAAAGTGCTGCTTGGGGTGTTTTCTTGTGCACAAGCACCTCCTCTTCATTGTCCATTGCCTCTCTGACTTCACCATTTATCCTGCCTCTCTTACCCACCTCTACCTCCACAGCCCATTCCCACCTTCTACATTGTATCATTGCCTCCATCATTACAGAATGCCGAAATCCAGTGTGAGTCTGATTTCTTGTACTAGTATACTTATTCATCCTGGTCTTCACAGTCTGCTCGACTTGCAGCCACTACTCCCATTGTCCCAAACGTCGCAAACGGTCACTTCCAGGTATGTGATTGAGCCAATTGGACACGCATTGTATTGACGTCAGCCATGGCAGACAGGGGACTCTGTCAAAGTTCATTTTGGCAACGAGTGGTATTTGGGGATGTACGTGAAGCTTCTGAATTGGGTCAGTTTTTTTCCTGATAGCTCATTCTGATGCTCACTGTGCTTGCAAGGGAAATCACCGTGTTGAAATTCAGGTGGAGACTTTAGGTGATGTCATTGTAGATGTTTCTCGCTATGACGTGAAAAAATTGTAGTTGTTTCATTGTCAAGATAATATCTGAGCCATCTCAATGTTGAACAAGTGATCATTAGATCGATGAGTTCATTGGTCCAAATTCTCCAGACTCCATTGACGGACCGTATTCAGTAAAGGTCTCAAAGTCCTTAATGTTGCTAATGGGGACAAGACGGACGGTTTCGCTCTGCACATCCAGTGGTAGTAAAAATGGTGTGTGTGCGATAGTGCAAACTGCACATAGTTCGGCCCCACCTGGATCCTGTCCGATAAACTTTTATTGACCCATTGATGACCTGGTGCCCCCATAAGATTGGAACCAGAAAAACAGAAAAAGAAAAAGTACATTTGACCTTTTCAACACAATGCCATTGAGTGAAGAAGACCGGAACAGTGTCGTGCCTCTACTGACTTTCCTTGGCACCTTGCGCATTGCATCCACAACCCTTGAATTGCATGTCACAGGCATGACTGGCAACGTAAATTGGTTTTGGTGGACTGAGGGTCAATCAGTGTTAAATGGAAGGATACTTGATAGGACTTACTTTTCGTGCTACAGATGATGAAAGGAGATGTGTGAAGGCAAATGAGAACTCAAGTGTGTACTGAGTGTCGACGGAAACGGTCAAAAGACAACCTCACACCCCTACCTTCATAGAGTTGAAATGAATGTAGATATTGCATCATAGATGGACATTATTACATAAACCACCACAATTCTAAGTGTCGAAAGGTGTGAGAAGTCAGTTCCATATTATGCCCAGTCAATAGGCTTCCTTTACAGAGTGACCAAGTAGCAAGAGTTTGCCAAAAAGAGTCTACGTGTTACTATCTGCACACATGCCTGGGTGAATACAATGCGAGATGGATTAACGGCAGTGTCATTCATTATCCCAGTTAAAATTTTAAACCGTTTGTTTTGCATTGGAACAAAGAACGACCACTTGTTACTCTGGTGGCTATCTGGAAAAGTGAGGTCCTGTGGGAATAAGTCAGATAAGTGGATCATGGGTTGTTGTAGAATGTCTCACTCTGGTGAACACAAAAAAAAACTTGTTAGCAAGGACAATAGCATTCAATACATAGATGACAGGCAGTCAGCATGTGCGAGAAGGAATGGAATGAAGATGTGTGGGTAGAGGGATGAGTAGTATAAAGCAAAGAAGTGAAACACTTACACCATCAGTATTGACCAGATCAATCATACACTTCATAGTTTTGTAGGTCGCCGTACATCTCATCAAATGCCAAAGCATCTACATCAGAGTAAGCTTCCTCCATGTCCTCAGAATCTCTGCTGTCACAGTCAGACTGGAATTCCATGTCACTATCATCATCTGACACAACATTATGCTCCACTGTGGACATATCTTCTTCCTGGCATTGATCAACCCCATCATCTACCAAGTCGTTGTTCATAGCTCCGTCGATGTCACTCATGTAAGGCGAATTAACCCCACTTCCGTCGTGTGGTTCTGATCGCTGCTGAGCATAAACATGACCCACTGCAAAGCCCCAGTGATAGCGCATCACCATATCTCGATCAACAAAGCTGGGGGACAAATAAGGTTTTGTTGTTCTGTTTGATGACTACTCACCGGCCCACATAATATTAACGCCAGTCCTGGGAATCCCGAGCGCACTCCGATATCCCCTTGCCACCCGCATGTTGTCTTCCCATCGCAAAGCGTGGCATCATGTGAGCGCCACGCAACACGCTGGCGGGATCAACAAACCCAAAAGCATCTTCAGAATTGATGGGTAGAAGCCGTAAACAATCGAGTTGCCGCCTATCCCAGCTTCTCTGCACTGGCTCATCGATTGTGTTTATGAACCACCGAACCCATAGAAATTCCATTCGTTGGGCCTGAAAATTCGACGAGCGGGATCCAGCATATATAACATTTACGTGGTAGATGTCGACGACACGAGCATAGGCGTACTGGTGATTTTGGGAGCCGGGATCCTCTGCAGAGAGCATTATTATGTCTCTATGATCTGTGTTGGGGTTGATGGTATCCTGGGCACGCCGTACATCATATGTGGTATAATTAATCCTCATGATGTTGTGTTTATACATGCAATCTTTTTTGAAGAAAAGTCTGTCTAGTTCTGTGGTGGAATTGGCCTCAGAGACATATCGTTGGCCAGCAGATGATGGATCAAGATCTGCCTGTGCAGCTTTGATTCGAGATAACAAATGTTTCTTAAGCTTCATCCAGAAGTCCTGCTTGAAGGTTGGTACATTATTATTGTATTTGAATGAGTAGTGCCTACCGATACTGCTGGATCACCATCGTGTGATCGGAAAAATGAACCAAAATGCTGCGGACAATTTTCTGTGATACCAATGTGATGGTGGGCCTCAGGATTGATCGGGACACATTCCGCTCCCGCGACGGAGGATGATGCTTCAACTATCTTCTGTCGAAGAAATCTGATATGCTTTTGTCGTCGCTCAATTTGAGTTAATTGCCGCACAAAGTTCTTTTTGCTTGTCCTCTTGAATCTTCCTTTGGAGTTTCGGTGTTCCAGCTCACCCTGCGGTTACAGTGACAGTTAGCCTTCCAAAGCTTGTAATTGGTGGATAACTCACGATTGCTGATGTAAAGGAATCTGTAGTACCAAGATGCTTTATGGTGGATACGTAGTCTCCCAATGAGTGGGCTTTGTAAGTCTGCAGATTAAACCCCTTGGGTCGGCGCCCTCTGGCATTCTGCTGGTGGGTTGATGAGCTGGTTTTCTTTCTTTCACGGTGTTCCCTGGCCTTCATCTCACGCATGAGTTCGTGGGTCTGATAGGTGGAACAAGTAGTTGATTGGAAGTCGCGAAGCTGATTGCCTAGTGCTGTCGTTTCATTGTCAAGTATTGCAAGTGTGGAATCGGTGTGCATCCGCAACTTCGCCAAGCCATGCCAGTGCGCGAACGTGAACAAAAGTCGAAGAACTTTTTTGTTGTGTGGTTCAGGCAGAAGGCCCTCAAAAACCGGGATGGCACACTTCCAAAATGATTAGCAACTTCTCCAAGTAAATATGGTGTGACCTACCTGCAGAAAATCCTCATAATTCCTCGCTGCCATTTGCTTCAATTCGGACGTATTGGATCTGAAACGCCAAATTGTATCTCTCCCAAATGTCGGCACCAATCGAAAGCTGCTAGGCTTAATATAAATCACCATTAGAAATAGCAGTAAACTAACCGTCTGTCAAGTTCATGCAAAAGGTTCTCATCAACAGCCTCCAGGATCCGGAGAATATGGATGAACAGGGCCTTCCATACACCCAGTTCAACCTCGTGCAAGAAATCAACTACAAATATCATAAAAAAGTTGAACTGAAATTTGGACAGCTTATCAGAAAATGCATTCTACAGCAAACAAATTCAGAGTGACAATCAATCTTACAAAGGTCAATTCCTTACAGAAGTGGGCACTAGAGATTGCGGTTTCAGCATGCGTTCTATGGGTGCACTGTCAACATCAAAGTTCTGCTGGTAAATAGCCTTTCGTGCGGCTGACACTAGTTGTTGGCGTTGAGGACTGTCAATGCGAGCCAGTTTAGTCCTGGCTATCCGGTCTCGTTTTGTGCCAACTAAATGGGTCTTTGATAACGGTGTGGTGCATCGAGGGCATGGACATAGTCCCCTGTTTCGAATAGTAGCCATAAGAATCCTGGGACCATCAATAAGTTAGATAGATAGAAATTGCAGGAGCAAATATTTCACTTTTCAGGATAGTCTGCTGAGTACGAAAAGATGCGAGGATAAAACCTGCGCCATTCACCATCACAGCACTTGATCACAATGCCGTGCTCATAGGCATTGACAAAGTCATCATCCAGAAGTATTACCCACTGAGCGTGTGTAAGTTCACGATGACAGTGGGCCATGAAGTGTGACTTCAGCTTCTTGTTGCCTGTGTACATGGTGGCAAAGTCTTTGAAAGAATCAGGCAGCTACGCACAATGAGAATGAAATTTGTGAAGAACGTAGAGTGCGAACCGTTTCAAAATAAGCCACATGTTCACATAAGTTGCAGGATGGTTTTCCCCGACGGTATTTCGATTCATTACCAAAGAACATGTACAGAGGCCACAGTTTTGCTTGTCCAAAATTTGTCAGGTGAGTACTGTCTGACCAGAACATTAGAGCAACGATAACGCGAGGGAGTTCACAGCCCGGTTCACCGGGAGAATCCTGTAATGTATTATGAGCTTCTATAAATGCCGGTGACGTGTATAATTCGCCATGGATGCGAACAGGATCTTGGTTGTCGTGAGGCTGCCAGAGAAGTTCGTAGGGGTCAAAGTGGAAATGGGCGGTGTCATTCTCATTAGAGAGTTTTTCCCGTATGACTGACACTAAAGAACGATGGTGGAAATTGGCGGTCACGAAATTTCGGGGTCCAGGATTCTGTAGATAACGATGAAATGGTACAGAGATATTTATAGGTGAAGTCACCCATCCAGCCATGTCATCGACCCATTCACCTGTGTCACAATCTCCTTCCACCAACTGTTGGTTGATTTTGTCCCAATTTGTAGATCGAATTTCCGATGGTTGAAAATCAACATCGCCAATGATGTTCACCAGCTCCTTAAAGTCTGCCTGAGACTTCTGAACACCATGATTCCAATACCACTCGCCTAAGCGGAACGAGCTCTTGTTGAGATATGGGCCATAAGTCAGGATTGGCGGTTCTGTTTCAGCGCTAATGATATTTGAAAGGCTTGAGATATCGACCTCACTTTCAGGATCATGAGATGGAAATTGTTGTGAAAAGTATCGTTGAAATAAGCCAAAGGAATTGCGACTTGTCTCCAGCACCCTGCGAAGTCCTCCGATTAATCCAGTAGATGGACCCCGACATGACTCGGAATTACTACTTGAGCCACCAGGCAAAGAGGAGGACCCGGACGGTTGTATTTGCGATGCTTGTTGGGACGTTGACGCTACGATTTCCCAGCCTGCAGGAGGGAGTGCAGGCGGTGGCTGGGGGAGAACATCCTGGAGTTTTTTATGGTGCATTTCTAAACCAGGCATACGGAAACGGCTTGGAAGCTGTCGACGGCGTTTCGCAGGCCTTAGTTCATCAGGGGGATCACTTGCACAGGACAACGCTGGAACCTGGACAGAGTAAGCTTTAATGGGAACTATGTTGAAAGGACGTTGTTCAACTTCACCTCCGCAAATTCAGAGTTCAGTATGAAATGGTCTTTGCTGACATCCCCATGTACAGCTCCTGATTCAGTGGATGTTTCTCTCCGTGTCCTTCCCGCGATGAGTTCTTTTGCTTTGGCTAAGGCGTTTGCCAATCTCTTTTTGCTCTTTTTGCAAGTCTTCTGATGGTTCCTCAGAGACCCAGGCTGTGTAAACACCCTTCCGCAGGAGCAGACCTGGCCGAAAGAGGAACCACGATCCATCTGCGTGGGCCAAGATAGTGTGAGTGGACTTCAAGTTAGAATTGTAGAGTGGATCTACATACTGGAGAGTGGAGCAAATCTATGCACAGTTTGTATTAACCCAGCTGCACCTACAAATCGACTACTGACTCGCATTTAGTGTTGATACATATAGCAAACTACCAATACAATCAGATATTGTTATACTAGTTCATGAATGTTCAGTTGTGTTACGGTACCGGAAAAAGAGTAATCATGTGAACTTTCTTGCACTTTATAGTGAACTGAGTCATACAATTCCCACGCGGCCAAGAAATGAAAATAAATTCAACAAAATTGTAAAAAAATCAAGCAAATTTTGCATTCAAACTAGCTGCGATAAGGCATGGGGCTCTTGCGAGAATTAGGTAACAGGGTGTATAAACCATATGGACTCTGGACGATGATTCTTGGAACTCCGTTCACTTTATATGGTTGACAAATCCGCTTATGTAAAACTTTTCGCACTTCAAGTTGCTTCCACTGTCCCGGGCACAAGCCTGAGCCTACAGCATACTGTACAAGAGTTACATCTACGCGGGGTGAGTTTCTGTTGAATTTGATGAAGTCTTTGACTTGAGGAATTGAGATAAAATTGTGGCATGGCCAAACGTTATCATTTCAAGTTTACAGTGCATGCCGCAAGAAGCCAATAAGATTTATGGAAGAATTTAAGCCAGGACAAAGAAGGGACGAGAGGAACAATTGGAAATGAAACAGAAAAGGAGGCGAGATGGGAAATGGAGGAAAGGGAGAGATGAGGGTCTCTCCAAATATAGATCGCTGTCGTGGATGACACCCGGGCCCAAGAAGGCAGAAATGTGGTTAAGCAGCATGGTTTGATTGACTAGCAATCCTAAGAAGGAAATGAAGGTGGTGGAATGCAGATAGAAATTCAAAGTGGTTATGAGCTGGGTGACAATGCAGATGTCTTCGACATCCAAATCAATCACCACTGGCACCAGTTAGATCGATGACAACTTCAGCTGGAGGGGATTCCCTGGGGCGGCCCTGGCACTCGTGCTCCTGAGCTGACCCTCTGGTCATATACGTGCGGCAGACTCGACAGTACGTAAAAAGACCACGAAACTGGGCTTCCGATAGGCCCGTCCCGTGCAAGGAAAGCAGTAATAAGAATTCATATTTTTTCCTTAGCGCAGGGGAAGAGGGCTGGAATGATTGGATGGTCGGATTGATATCTATAAGTATTTCATTCAAATAAGTGCATGTTTTCATTGATGATGGACGAACCGTAGTAGGAGTGGTTTCCCACACAACTGAGATCATCGCAAGGGGTGGCTTTCGTTGTTTCAGCTGCACATAAATATCCGCAATGATTTAACTAACCAAGATCTGACAAAAGCAGACTTACTATGTTGGCCATGAAAAGTCACAGCAGAACCCAAGTTTTGAGCAGGGTTGTTGTTATCCTCACGAAGAGGCTGCAACTGTTTAGTTCATTAGCATGGGCATGTGCATTCAGGTTCTTGATTGGTCTTACTGTGCTCAAAGTAAAGATCGTACTGGGATTCCTCCGTAGGATTCGATTGGGTCGACATCGCAATGTAGGTGACTCAGGTGTGTTGGGGCGCGTTTTTGTACCATGATTCGAAGCCAAGAATCTTCCGATTCATTGCGGACGAGGGGGTGTGGGGGCGGCGCGATTTCGTACAAGAGGCATCTGTTTTAGAATGATGGAGGGGAATGATGGAGGGGAAGCTCATCCGCATAACTGTGACCTTTTAAGGCCCTGGGTTCAACTTGAAGTCCTAGAATTTTCAGTTGGTAGGGAAGGACTCACCATCACATCCCAGATAAGCCCATACCAAATGTAGGACACAGCGAACACAGACTCAATTGAAGGAACCCTGAAAGTAAGTGCTCAATATGTTGCCATGCAGTGCTGATCGCTATATATATGCATAAGTTGATGCTTATGATGAATGTACTGACCGTAGTAGTACTGGAACAATGCACGTGAGGAGTGTGATTCGCTATAAAAGGAATAATTGTGGGGAGTAATGATGCCTCAGCTCCATTTGGTAGTAAGGTAAGATTGCTGTGATTGAAAGTTGAATATTGAAGGCTTGATCATCTTTTGCATCGATGGTTCCCCACACAAATATCATTAATGTCTTTGTCAGGCGAGGATCATGTCGTATTCAAAATTTTGGGCTGGAACGCAATTGCCGTATCTCCCTCAGGGCAATGTCACACTTTATCCACTATCTGTTTGAACCATTCATGTCTTGTGGACTGATGACAGCAGAGCACTGTTTTTCACACTTGAGAGGCAGAGACCACTTGGTGAAATGAAAAGAGCAAAATTCATAGCAAAAATTACATAATAATAAATTCTATCATGATAACATGTATTCATGGCCCATCCAACCATTCCTATCCTCTGCCCAGCTCTTCCCAGCACGATCAGAATGTAGGACAATAGATGCTCTGATACCCTTGTAGTGAAGATTAAAGTGAGTGATGCGTCCCGATGGGAAAATTGCTATGTCTCCATTTCGCAGACGCAACAACAAGCCTGGCTCCAATAAGCCTAGCTCCCCACCCACATGTTCGCCTATGACAAGAACTAGGCAAACTCCAAGGTCCTTAACGTCACGGTGACAACGTGTGACCACGTTGATGTTGAGAACAAAGCCGCCAAATGGATGAACAGGGGAAGCCTCATTCCCAGGGAAGACATCAGCAAACACAGACAGGTCTTCATAGATATCGGGAAGCACTTCAAGTAACTGAAAAGGGATCACATTGGCACAAGTCAATAAAGTAAAAGTGGCTAGTACCTTTTCTTCAACCCAGATAAAGAACTCCTCAAATGAATTACAGAGATTTGTGTACTCTCTAGTGTGTTCCATGAGTTCCTTCGAAACGCGTGGTATGAGTTGATAGTAGTTTGTCCTTGAAAGTCCCTTGCATTGCATCATGTGGGGGTGCACATCAGAGGGTGCATCGTCTCCCTAGTTGAATGGTTTAGTGATGACACTTAAATTGTTGAAAGCTAAGCACATACACGTGTTCCATGCCTCGCATACATGTCGAAATGGATTGCTGGAAATTTATGCCCATTTGGAGCCACAGAACTATCAGTATTGACCAATGAAGAGCCACTTTCGACTAGTAGGGCGTTACGGATGTTACTGTTACGATTTTCACCTTTTTGCCCCTGTCTTTTGCTTTGACAGCACGTGATACCCATACATTCCCACGAAGATGTGCCAAGTCCCACGCTCTGATTGGACGATACCTTGTTACCGAACTCTCAGGTTGTCCCCATGTCCTCATTGGATGATTTGACGGTGCATAACCATTCATGCACAACCAGGAGCTGAAGGAACCTAAAGATGATACAATCCGAACCTGACCATTCCATTCTTGTCACAACCCATGACCGATGTGCATACCTGGAGACAAGAATACTCCATGACCCAACCACCGATCATACCCAGCAATCGGAATACTCTGGTTCTCCGCCGACCGATCATATGTCCACACCCATATGCTCATGACATTGTTATTGTTCTTTCACAATTCACCGACATGGTTCCTTGTGCCTGTCACAGACGAATGAATAGCCTTGTGCCTGATGACCGATCGACTTTCCTATTTTGAAGAAGAC
Organism: Hygrocybe coccinea; assembly: GCA_963555575.2. Lineage (NCBI taxonomy): Eukaryota > Fungi > Basidiomycota > Agaricomycetes > Agaricales > Hygrophoraceae > Hygrocybe > Hygrocybe coccinea. Next base: position 731,741 of record OY741999.1, read on the forward strand.
CAACACGTCATCCCGATCCTCATGGTTACCTTTGACGCCCAGCTCATCGCCACGATTGTCATATGTTCTATTGGCATCTCCACCCTTGTGGGCGTCTATATCTATGCAACCTATATTCGGATAACACAACCTCCCCACAATGACTCAGACATCGGATCCGTCATAGTTGCCGGCAACCGATGACTCCTTTGACCTACCTTGGCCGACCATCTTGTTCTTCTTCACATGTCACCTCCACATTCATTCGCTTTCTTCTCATCAGCTGACCGCCGGTGCTCAGCTAACAACCCGAACTCGCATGTATGACAAGTTCCCTTGATGCTCCACAAAGACTTGCATTCCGACATGTTTCATCACCTTTGTGTACCAGTCCACTGGTCGAGAATAACCACACCTAGTCGACATCCCAGTCATCCAGTACCCTGTAGCCAAGAAGGGTTATATGAAGCACCCTTGCTTATCGTACTGCAGGAACCACAGTCACTGGTGTATGATTACCAGTGTTCATTGCATCACCCCCATCATGGTTCTTCCCCATTCAGTGATTCACCTTCTCCCCTGCCTCCAATGATGAAACATCATGTTCACCTTTCCATCCCGATCCCGCATACACATATTCATAGTCGTATGCTGCTATTGGCCAGGCATCCACTGCCAATGCAAACCATCAGGAAGACGAACCAATCTCATCATTCCCAAACTAGGAACTCAGCCACATGACATCCACATGGCCGCCTCATGTTCATCATGTGCTCACTGACACATCCACTCATGGATTGTTCCACCTCCTTGCCATGAGGCAACCATGAGGCGCAGGGTCTGGACCCTTGATTGCTCCGAACCATTTCCTTGCAATCACTACTTGAAACACTGATGGACATGCTGTATCTGCAGGACAGCCTTATTGTTCTTACATTTCTCTCGGTTTGTACATACAGACCCGGTAGTCTGTCTTTCATGGCATTTCCCTAACTTCTTTGTATTTAAACCTTCATCTTCGAACTGTTCCTCTTTTTCCCTTCCCTTTCCTCACGTTTAGTCTGGTTTCCATCCCCTGGTTCGCTTACCTAGCCTTCCCCCCTCCCCTGGGCTGCTACTGGTTGTATAGTAGTAGTTGACCATGAATACACTTTATTCCTTGTGTTTCCTCTGGTCTGATCTCGACTCAGTTTAGTTGGTTGTTGCTGGAGCCCGCTGATCTAGCGATCCATAACAAAAGACTAAACGTTTCCCAACTCCCCCAATGACCAACTCTTGATGAAGAAGCTTGACCGCATTACCTGTGATTCTCTGAGACTGAGTCTTGGACAATACATGCGCAAGCCCCCAACTCTGACTGCAGTTACTGCGTTTGTCATTGGTTTATCCAAGACAAAGCCTGCACAGACCGAACCCGAATCCAATGACAATCCTTGACTGACGTCACCACACGAACTGGCCGTCCTGCCAATGATCCGAATTACGAATGACTGAGACTTGTACTTGTTGTACAAAGACAAGTCTCACCTGACACCCAACCTCATGGGACCACTGCTACAAGCAATCGATGTTGTAACTGGTTTATCCAATGCATGCTACAATAGTAGTCTCCCTGAATTAAATATGTTCTGGATGTTCCAGACATATTCCGACCTCTCCCCTCTGTCAAATCGAATCGAATGGACTCATTGAACCGCCCTCCCTCACCCCTCTCAAACATCTCAATTGTGGAAAGCCCCGAGAAAGCCAGTACACACGCCCGAACCCCGAAATATTCGATTTGCAGAAAAGGAATGACCTATTAGTCAATTAAGGGGAAGTGGTTGATCCTAGTACTCTGGTCTGAGAGACAGAAGAACGGGGACCCTCCTTATTGTGGCTATTGGGCTCATTAGAATCCTGTTGCCATACAGGAATTGACGGATTACATTGTTTGAAGTCACTCAGACATGTATATGACCATAAATGGACGATCTTCCCTTATCTCCTAAGACATTCTACACATCGCCTCCCTTTTCCCACAGTTTGGAATTCTGACCACGTGTGGGGATGAAAGTAGAACCCGGAATTAAAAGAATGCCGGAATTGAATGGAGGCCGGAACCGAACAAGGACTCAATCATGCATATATGGAATTGTTCCTTGGGAATCCATCAAATATAGATGACAAATCATCGGCATCTCATGTAACATCCCGCGTGCCACCCTTTTTTCTAAGAAATCCGTGTCCCGATCGTGTACACGAGGATGTCAACCAAATTTGGAACTAAATAGGAATCTATTGAGGTCGAGACCAAGGGATCTAATCTGAATATGGAACCTCTGCTCACGTGAATGAATGAAGCCCAAAGAAAGCTTGTTTTTGTCTATAACACCACTCGTCGATACCACCAAGTTCTCCGCACTGGCTAACTTCTGTGCACCAGACCACCCATATCCTTGGCCTGACCGGCGTTGGTGGCACGACCCATACGCTTGGGTTGTCCTCAACAGGCCTGACAACTGGGTTGAATACATCAGCTGGAGTGACCGACGCATCCCTCAGCTCTTTATTACTCAGGAGCTCATAACTCCAGTTCTACGAGAACTTCATCGATTACAGAACAGGTTACGACCCACGGAACAAAGAAATCGACGTGTCCTAATCCTCATTGAACATCTCAATCACCTCCTATACATCGAGCTTCCATATCATCGTCTTGTTGTACGTATCCCAGCTCCTCGTCTTCCTCCACTTCCACGAAACCATCGAGACATACGTATTGTCTATCATCCCCGGCACCGTCCGCATCCTCAATACCGACAATGACAGACAATGAACCCCAACTATCGATGACCGAGAAACACGATCTACTCGATATCTATGGTGTCAAATGCCCTACCCCCGATGATCTCGACAAATATATGAACTGTGTACCAGACATCCCCAATGTTCCAAAGCCAACAGCTCGTCCTCTCATATACGATGACAAGATGGATAAAGACTTCTTTTTGTGGTTGAATTCCCTATCCTCAACCTCAACAGTGATGTACAACAAATCCGAACTCGATATAAATGATGAAATGAAATATAACTCTCTCAATATACGAGGTGTCGAATATCCAATCCCAGAAAACGACTTTGACACATATATGGCCAATCTTCCGATCCACCCCCAACCACCGCAAGAATTGCCCAGTATATGGGAAATCGAAATGGACAATAAATTCCGAAACTGGTTACTTTCACCACCCCAAGATCGCAAAAGTCATCCACCTGGCCAATCACCACTTGTCCCTCTCCAATACAGAAAGAAACCCAACCAGGTAGACCATTCAGATAACTCTACCAAGAAAGATGATCGTACCCATTATCCCCATGGGGAGAAAATGTCGAATCATCGTCGTTCTGCATTGCTCAATGCAACATATGGTCGGATAGAAAAGACAAGAAGGAAGGACATCAATTATTGGTCTTGGAAGATGAAGTTGTACAAGAAAGGTTGTGATCTTGTGTTGTATGGTCATAAATGAAGAGACATCAGGATAGGATCTCAAGTGTTCTTGTAAATTCTTTATCCCATTCATTCACCACACAGAACAGGTCCTGCCTTATCCTCCTCACAGACTTCCAGGAGGAAGTCCTGATGATGGTACCATGGAACTTGTGATGATTCGGAGGGGCCTGAGATGTGTAGCTGATGGGGTAAAGAATGGGAAGAACAGCTGGCCCTCCTCCTTCCAATCCGGTTAAAATGTCCTGCACGACATTAAACTGTAACTACAAAAATCGATGGTCCGAAATGACTTGTTAAACTAGTACGAACCCGAAGCAGGATGCCTGCTCCAATGAACTCGAAAGTCCTGATTCCTGGATATGGAGCCAACCATATGACAAAGCAAGACCCAGAGAACGCATGCATGATCGCTATAAGCCGTTGAAAGAACCTGATGTCTGTTGACATCTGAACCAAAACAGAAGGACACTGTGCAAACCAACCACCTTGTTCTCATTGCTATGATGAACCTCATATGCTACTGACTTGTATAGCAGTTTGCATCAGAATGAACGATGGATTGAACGAACCCCCTCCCTTTCCCCCTTCGAAATCCTCATTGCCAAGAGTATAACTTGAAATTGGCAGTTCTCCAACATCCCATCTCTCAATATTTTTTACCCTTCAGATGCTGTTAGTATAACTTGAAACCAGCTGATGAATTCCGGAACCCTCTCCTCTCCCAGACTCTTTGTCAAGAGTATAACTTGAAATTGGCAATATCTGGATATCCACTGCATCTCTATCCAGAAACTGTTAGTATAACTTGAACGCAGTTGATGGAACCGAAATCCTATAACCTCAAAACACTGATCCGCACCCCGAGTGTCCGCAATGACGATAAACTATGATGACGATTCCCCCGAATGTCTGTAATGACAATAAACTATGATGACGATTTCCCTGAATGTCCGTGATGACACAAAACTAGTCACCCATCCCGGAACCCCAGACTTCCCTCTACCCGAAATATGACCCCGTTGCATTCATGGCATATGAAGAAATCTCGCACACCACTTGAGTGTAGGAAATCCACGATCAGTCAACAAGACCGATATCCGGAACGATATAAAACTAGACAAGCTGAAGAGCTTAAAACTTCGAATGTCCGGAATGACATGAAACTAGAAACACCCCTGACTCAGGACTGTGATCATCCCAAGTCCTTTGTCATGACCAGATAACCGAAATGTTATAAAACTTCGAAACCCCTGATGTCTTGCATGACATCAAACTGAAGATGGACATGAACACCCACCCCAATCGCTGACCCCATCCTCAATGACTTGTCCACAGTTGCTGTGATTGTTCTGAGTTGTACTCTAGACAATGCCAGCACATGGAACCTGAAACTGGATGTCGATCCTCCTGAATCCTCAACCCTGACCCGATAACCGGAATGTTATAAAACTACGAAGTACCTGATGTCTGTTATGACATCAACCGAACCCAGATATCCCTCTCCGACACCTGATGCTGTTAGTATCACTTGAACACAGCCGAAGAATCCATAACCCTCAAACTCCCTCTTAACCTCGATTGTCCGAAATGACGCTATAAACTAGAACCTGTCGCATTCATGGAATATGAAGAAACCTCAAGCATTATTCAAATGCAAGGAATCCACGCTAAGTCGACAAACACTGACCCATGCTCAAATATCCGGAATGATATAAAACTAGCCAAACCAAAAGTCTGAAATGACTGTAATCTATGAACCTCTTGAATCCGAAATCCCATCACCCCTAGAGACCGTACATCCGTAATGATGTAAAACTTCTGATCCTCCAAACCAACCCCTTTGGACCCCGATGTCTGAATAGACAATAAACTAGAAGAACCATCCGTAACGATGTAAAACTTCTGAAGCTGATACATATGTTTGCTGATGCTGTTTGATGTGGAAATCTCTGCATCATGAATGACCTGGACCCAGTTGAAACCCTTCGTGGAAGGTTTTCGGTGATTCTCCCCACCCCCACCACCCTTATCGACCTGTGGTTATCAGTATAACTCGAACGTAACCAATGGAACCCCCAAATATCGAGAGTATAACTTGAAATCGATCCTCAACCCCCGCTGTAGTCTGGAATGACTTTAATCTATGACGATTAACTGTTCGAATCAGTTGCCCCGTCCTCTTTGTTGGATCCTGACCCCCAATAATCATGGATTTGATTGTTGTCATGTACGTTGCACATGGCAATGGTCTACGACGTCCGGTATGACGTTAAACGTACGCTGTTATGACATGGAACCCTCTTGATGATGTTTCATTGTCCCTATGTTCTCCTCCTTGTTCTTTTGCTTATTCGCGCGGACGCGAATCTTGAAAGGGGGGTATTGTTACGATTTTCACCTTTTTGCCCCTGTCTTTTGCTTTGACAGCACGTGATACCCATACATTCCCACGAAGATGTGCCAAGTCCCACGCTCTGATTGGACGATACCTTGTTACCGAACTCTCAGGTTGTCCCCATGTCCTCATTGGATGATTTGACGGTGCATAACCATTCATGCACAACCAGGAGCTGAAGGAACCTAAAGATGATACAATCCGAACCTGACCATTCCATTCTTGTCACAACCCATGACCGATGTGCATACCTGGAGACAAGAATACTCCATGACCCAACCACCGATCATACCCAGCAATCGGAATACTCTGGTTCTCCGCCGACCGATCATATGTCCACACCCATATGCTCATGACATTGTTATTGTTCTTTCACAATTCACCGACATGGTTCCTTGTGCCTGTCACAGACGAATGAATAGCCTTGTGCCTGATGACCGATCGACTTTCCTATTTTGAAGAAGACCAACACGTCATCCCGATCCTCATGGTTACCTTTGACGCCCAGCTCATCGCCACGATTGTCATATGTTCTATTGGCATCTCCACCCTTGTGGGCGTCTATATCTATGCAACCTATATTCGGATAACACAACCTCCCCACAATGACTCAGACATCGGATCCGTCATAGTTGCCGGCAACCGATGACTCCTTTGACCTACCTTGGCCGACCATCTTGTTCTTCTTCACATGTCACCTCCACATTCATTCGCTTTCTTCTCATCAGCTGACCGCCGGTGCTCAGCTAACAACCCGAACTCGCATGTATGACAAGTTCCCTTGATGCTCCACAAAGACTTGCATTCCGACATGTTTCATCACCTTTGTGTACCAGTCCACTGGTCGAGAATAACCACACCTAGTCGACATCCCAGTCATCCAGTACCCTGTAGCCAAGAAGGGTTATATGAAGCACCCTTGCTTATCGTACTGCAGGAACCACAGTCACTGGTGTATGATTACCAGTGTTCATTGCATCACCCCCATCATGGTTCTTCCCCATTCAGTGATTCACCTTCTCCCCTGCCTCCAATGATGAAACATCATGTTCACCTTTCCATCCCGATCCCGCATACACATATTCATAGTCGTATGCTGCTATTGGCCAGGCATCCACTGCCAATGCAAACCATCAGGAAGACGAACCAATCTCATCATTCCCAAACTAGGAACTCAGCCACATGACATCCACATGGCCGCCTCATGTTCATCATGTGCTCACTGACACATCCACTCATGGATTGTTCCACCTCCTTGCCATGAGGCAACCATGAGGCGCAGGGTCTGGACCCTTGATTGCTCCGAACCATTTCCTTGCAATCACTACTTGAAACACTGATGGACATGCTGTATCTGCAGGACAGCCTTATTGTTCTTACATTTCTCTCGGTTTGTACATACAGACCCGGTAGTCTGTCTTTCATGGCATTTCCCTAACTTCTTTGTATTTAAACCTTCATCTTCGAACTGTTCCTCTTTTTCCCTTCCCTTTCCTCACGTTTAGTCTGGTTTCCATCCCCTGGTTCGCTTACCTAGCCTTCCCCCCTCCCCTGGGCTGCTACTGGTTGTATAGTAGTAGTTGACCATGAATACACTTTATTCCTTGTGTTTCCTCTGGTCTGATCTCGACTCAGTTTAGTTGGTTGTTGCTGGAGCCCGCTGATCTAGCGATCCATAACAGTTACGCTCCAGTGAGGAACGCATGGCCACAGGCATATCTCCCCAGACAAAAACTCCCAATGATCCATCAGAGCAATTAAGCCTAACCTCTTTCCTGAAAAGCCAGGAAACATCAGCAGGCCTGTAATTCCGAGAGAAGAACAATATACACACTGATCAAAGATGTTCTCATCCATCAAAATATATCTATCTCCGATTTTCACACCATCCTCATCATATAACTCGGTCATCTAACAAAAGAACAACATTAGATATGCCACTCCAATATCAAGTTCAATATGCCATACCATTCGGGCAAAGTCAGCACTATCCTTTGGAACCTGGGCACTGGTAGCATATACCCTTTGCATATCTGTCCATTTCCTCCTATCTTCATCGTCCCGTGGATAAGGAACCTTCTTGTTCTGCTCAGCATCAATATTGAACCCAGTATCAAGTGCCATGTAGTTTGGACGTTTTTTGTTGGGAAACTGAAATGAGCCCATTGGTAGAGGCACCTGCATGTCATCATCATCGTTACTCAAACTTAGCTGAGGTTTGTCACAGTCCTGGATGTCATCGTCGGAATCAGAGAAAGGTGACGGTGGACGCCGCGATGCACTGATTGACATGAGTAGATTCTGATTCATGACATGAAGAGGTATTGGCTCATCTCTCATTTCCTGATACTTCAGGCACACCGCCCAGATTTGGCGGTTCCTAGTCAATGCCATAAAAGAGCTTGTAAAATAATTATATCACAATGTGGTCTACCTTGAAAACAAACCACTTACTTTGTTCGAATGCTGTCAAAAAATTTATCTGAAGCATCCAAGTCACCACAGTCTATGTCTCTAGTCAAACCTAAGTCGTTGAGAAGTGGCCTGGAGAACATGGTTGAAAGCTTCAAAGGAATTTGTTGACGTATGTGGGCAATAAGAGGAATAAGGTGATTGCATATATCCTGTCCCATGTCTGTCTCTGAGGTCATAGTTGTTAATAAAGAGGGAATTGTTACAAATGGACATAGCAAGACTTGCTTGGGTCAGGCCAGTGAAGTGCGTTACATATGGCATAAATCTCATCAAATTTTAACTGTGAAATATCAGCCCTCTTTTTTCTGGCTGCAATGATCATCAGCAAGTATATGGATCCTGTGAAATGATATTAGCCACCATAACCATAACAATGGACAGTGGTGCTCACCAGCCCCAGCAATTGAAGCAAACTTAGTACCAATTCCTACCCATTTGCGAAAAGTGGATGGCTGTGGTGCACCATCCATGCCTGCAATGCAGTCATTAAACACACAGGTAACTGACTTCAATTTATTGATGCGCATAATGCTACAGGAATTCCATGAGAGTAGTAGTCAATAATAACAACTGGACATACCTGTCTGACTTTGCTGCCAGCTGCAGCATATTAATCATCGTCACAAGCTCCAGCCCAGCAGCTATCTCAAGGCTCCTTTTGCACCGAAGCACAATGGACTGTAAGGAGTTCGTCACAAAAGCCCCATTCTCGTCAACCCATTCCTGCCCTACTACTAACACCTTCATGGACTGGATCCACGCTTGGCATGACGGATTCGATATGTTGCTCATTGCACCTTGCGATAAATTTGAGATAGCCTCCGCAGCCCTTGCTCCTGCAGTGCATGCAGGTTGATCCATAACCCCCCAACGTTCGTCTTCATCAGCCTGCCGTTCCTTCCCTTTCCTTGTTTTCTTCCGTTTCTTATGCTTCACGCCTCCACGTCTACAAGGATCCTCGCCCTGGTTATTCACATTTCTACCCCTCTCCGCCCTATCATAAGGATCCTGGTCTCTCCGTTCCTCAATTCGATTCGACCGTCGTAGCGTTATTCGTTCTAACTGGTTTTGTGCTGCGGGTACATCGGAGGCAGCAAAATCGGAGGCAGCAAAATCGGCGTCAACAATCGCGTCGGTGGCAGCAAAATCGGCGTCGACAATTGGGTTCAAGTCCACGCCAAGATTTGCAGCATAGGCATTGAGGCCTTGGGAGAAGGTGTTGTTCAGCTGTTCATTTGTGTGGACAGTCAGTTGTTCAAGTCAATGTCTGATTCAAGTTCAAGTTGTACCCACCAGATTGCTAGCGGTTTGAGTCCCATCGTCGATGCCTGGCCGCTGACCAAGACGGGAACTACATGCAACTCCGGGAGTAAAAGGGTGCGGAGGTGTTTCAGGTTGAGGAGTAACAAGGGGGGTTGGGTAGGCCAGTGGCACTGAGGATCCTGCCAGTGAATCATGGCTAGTACTAGCCTGCCGGTGACTAGGAGTAGGATCTTGAAAAGATTCTATTTTCTTATAAATTAAGAAAATCTCAGGCGGAAGATTGTGAGCACATTGATGTAGGTAAATAAGCAGGTCCGAAAGCTCCTTTTGAGAGAAGTCCATCAAAATACGCTGCACTGGCAAGTGTCCGCGTTGGTGTCCTAAAGAGGCATACGTTTTATCACCATAAAATGGACACCTTTTTTGGAAATAGTGATTGCAGTTGTGTCACGTGACGTTCAACTCAGGCCGGTCATTGCAGTCACGGTGGCAGGCTCAGGCTTGCCAGTGAAATCGGGTTAGGCTGTTCCAAAATTCTCTAAATTAGCTGTCAACTTGAAGTTGTTGCAGAAATACCAGTTCAAGTTCGCACGTCAACTTGCCAGTGAAAGTCCACAGTAATGGCAACTCTGGAGACGTTCATCCCAGCCATGCACTTTCCTCTACCTCCTGGGCATGAATTTCGAAAGTCCTCCACATCAACCACCACAGCTCCATACAATCTTGGTATACCACAGCCGAGTCAGGAAGCACGACCAGCTTTCATAATTTATGACCCATCCTTGCCGAATCGCATGCTGGAATCCCTCAGAATCTACCTTCAAACAGCACCACGGCGAAATCTCGAACCCTCTGTAGTTCTTGTTCAAGCTCTTGCTGGCCTGGGTAGGTCCCTCAGGAATTTTCCTCTGGGCCATGAATCTACATCCAGTAGCCTCTTCAGCCAAGTTTTCACCCCGATATGCCATGCTGTTGAGGAAGTAGACGCAAATCCGACACAGCCAGAGGCTACTGCTCAGCGTACAGCTTATAATCAGACTCCTGATGCAGTCTACTGTCCTCGTCAGGGCGGTGATCCACAGCTCCATGTTGAGTTCAAAAGCTGGACGGCATTCTCACATCACGCTGGAAATATATTACGTCTGGGCCAAAGTCGTGCCATTCTGGAGCTGGCTCCCTCTGAAACAGGACATCGATCAATAATCTTCAAAGTGCGTTGGTCTTGTTTGTGTCGCATCCTTCTACTCATCCGAGTCATCACCAATTTTGTTGTATAGATTGGTATATCTATGCTGTCAGGACCGACTACGATCCCATATGCAGTTCTCTTCGGTGGAGATCAGTACATGCTCTTTGCACTTTACCCAGTCCCAGGTTCACAGCTGCATGGCCTCATTTGCTCCAACATTCTTTTGATCCTTGACTCAACTCTGCCATTCATGCCAATTATTATTTTCTGCCTTTTGCGTGCAGGTGCAGCTGTGGTGCTTCCACGGCAACACATTGACATTCCTGCCGTTGAAATACATCCACCATTGTCCCGAACGCGACTGGCTGCAAAGAATGCGCGTCAAGATGCTGGTTCTAATCTGTCTTTTAATGTGCCGTCGAGTGGCAGCACACTCTCCAATGTCAGCACCTTCTCTCTTCTAACGTCTTCTAATTTATGACACATTCTTTAGTCCAAAACTTTGCAGCTGACATTTGATATCCATTGCTGCATTCCAGCCAAGTATGAGCTGAGACGACAAGAAGTGGCAGCTCCTCCTCCACGCCGAAATGACACCTTTTCCTGTACTTCAAACATCATGGCACTCCTCTTTTCGGCCATTATCCATTGGGTGTGGTTTATTTCCACTTTTCTGTCCAACTCGCGCCGAGAACTGCATCTGATGAAGTATCTGGGAAGTGGTTCCGTTGGGAATGTGTACCTGGGGAGCTATCGTGACATGCCAACAGACTACTGCGTAGCAAAAGTCGCCGTGCATCCGACGTCGCAGGTGCTGCTCCAACACGAAGCCCAAATATATGTGATCCTCTCATCACTGCAGGGTTCTGCAATCCCCAAAGTGTATGGTCTATTTATCAGTGAGAGTTTTCATGTGCTGGTTATGCGATATGCAGGTGAATCCATCACCTCATTCTCCACTCTTTCTAGCCGCCAACGGTCCGTCGCCATCATTCTCCCCAATGGCCATTTCCTTTATGCTGGCTTACTTCATTTGGTTTACATATAGATCAGATCTTTGGACTGCTATACAGTCCCTTCACGCTGCTGGAGTAAGCCATCAGGACTTACGCCCCGACAATATTTGTTTATCTACCACAGGTGGAGTTACAATACTCGACTTCTCTCATGCTGTTTGCCATAACTGCACTGGAATAAGCAGATGTATTGAACTTCAGACAGTATCTCAGGCATTGGCAGTAGCAATTTGATGTGTACTATAGATCATGATGTACATTTGTATACGTATGGACAACACTGATTGGCTGATATAAACACATGTGACGGCTTTACCAATACGTGTCAACTTGAACTTGAACTTGAACTTCAAAAACGTTACAACATACTCATGAGCATATCGTTTAACCTCTGCAGGACACCAGGGCTGACGTATCATCAACTTGAAATAGCCCACTGCTGCCGCCGCGACTTATGGCCTCAATAACTTGAAGGTGGCTGGTGAGCAGAAAGTTGTATTCTTCGACCTTCAATTGGCGGAGGAACTTTTGATGTGTCCCTTCTGACCATTGAATAGGGCATCTTCAAGGCGAAAGTGATACTCGGGAGGCGAAGACTTCGATAATCGTCTCGTCCAGGAATTCAAGCTGAAACACAAAGAGGGTATGTATCGATTCTGTTTATGCTAGCTGACTTTATTGATGATGAACACTCGAAATGATTAGATTTGTCATCCGAACGTGCTAAACGTACACTCTCCTCTGCCACTCAGACGTCCATCGAGATCGACTCTCTGTATGATGGCATTGACTTCTACACCCCTCTGACTGGTGCCCGCTTTGAAGAACTCTGTCGAGATCTCTTCCGCAGCACCCTTGAGCCCGTCGAGAAGGTCCATCGCGACTCCGAGATCGACAAAGCCAACCTCCACGAGATTGTATCGTTTGGCGGCTCCACTCATATAGTCGAGCTCATGTCCGACTTCTTCGATGGCGAGGAGCCGAACAAGAATATTAATCCCGATGAGGCGGTTGCAAACGGCGTAGCAGTCCAGGCTGCCATCTTGTCGATACATCAGAAAAGACACAGGATATCACTCCATTGTCTCTTGGTATGTAAAACCCATTTATACCGTCCTGGCCATGTTTCTGACGTCAAAAAATGTAGAATTGAAACTGCTGGAGGAGTCATGAATACGATCATCAGGCGCAACACTACGATTCCTTCTCGGCGTATTCGGCCAATCAACCTGGCGTTCTCATCCAGGTTTACGACAATCTCCTCGGAAAGTTCGACTCTGGAATCCCCCCTGCTCCTCGTGGCGTTCCTCAGGTTGAAATTACGTTTGATATTGACACCAATGGAATCTTGAATGTGTCAGCTGCCGTCAAAACAGTATTACCATTACGAATGATAGAGGTCGTTTGTCCAGGGAAGGGATTGATCGCATGGTCAACGAGGCTGAGAAATATAGAGGTAAGTTTACACTTTTTCGTACTATTCAGCTGAAGACGGGCTCGAATCGTATGCTTACAACCTCCGCAATTCATTGACCGACCACTGCAATCTCTCAGCACCCAACGCCTGGCCCTGCACCCCCTTTGCACTGCCCTCGGCTTCCCTACATTCCTCTCGAACCTCTCTATACTGCTCCTTACGCCTCTGCTGTCTCCCCCACCCATACGCATACCTTCCTTAATCACACACCCACCATCTTAGTGCCCTTACACAATATTTAGACATGACAATTTGATATTACAACTGTACATTTATTTCAATACTGGGTCCCGTCCAAGCTGCATACATTTATTTAAGGTTTGATTATTGTAACTCCGTTCAAGTCCGTTCACTATAAATGCAGCATTGATGGATCATGTGAGACTTCTTCGCCTTACACTGATCCCTCAGCGTCGCGACCAGCCCAAATACTTTATACACAGAAAAGAGTACATAAACGCGTTTTGAACGGGGAGGTAGGAGGTTGAAAAACAGTGGTGAGCTCAGACTACGTATTTGGAGAAAGTGACTAAGGGGTGAGGCAAAAAACAGGTAAATGTATCAACATACTCGAGGACAAGAGGAGAAAGCAAAGGGGACGTCCTTGAAAAATGGCAGGTCATACAAAATGGAGGGATCGTGCGGCTGATCCAGGAGAGAGTGCCGGAGGCAGAGAACAATAAAGACTTGAGCGTCATGTAAACAAACTTTATGAATGACTTTGTTGAGAGCTCAGGTTGGTTCCGAGTTTATGTTATGGATCGCTAGATCAGCGGGCTCCAGCAACAACCAACTAAACTGAGTCGAGATCAGACCAGAGGAAACACAAGGAATAAAGTGTATTCATGGTCAACTACTACTATACAACCAGTAGCAGCCCAGGGGAGGGGGGAGGGCTAGGTAAGCGAACCAGGGGGTGGAAACCAGACTAAACGTGAGGAAAGGGAAGGGAAAAAGAGGAACAGTTCGAAGATGAAGGTTTAAATACAAAGAAGTTAGGGAAATGCCATGAAAGACAGACTACCGGGTCTGTAGGTACAAATCGAGAGAGATGTAAGAACAATAAAGCTGTCCTGAGGATACAGCATTTCCATCAGTGTTTCAAGTAGTGATTGCAAGGAAATGGTTCGGAGCAATCAAGGGTCCAGACCCTGCGCCTCATGGTTGCCTCATGGCAAGGAGGTGGAACAATCCATGAGTGGATGTGTCAGTGAGCACATGATGAACATGAGGCGGCCATGTGGATGTCATGTGGCTGAGTTCCTAGTTTGGGAATGATGAGATTGGTTCGTCTTCCTGATGGTTTGCATTGGCAGTGGATGCCTGGCCAATAGCAGCATACGACTATGAATATGTGTATGCGGGATCGGGATGGAAAGGTGAACATGATGCTTCATCATTGGAGGCAGGGGAGAAGGTGAATCACTGAATGGGGAAGAACCATGATGGGGGTGATGCAATGAACACTGGTAATCATACACCAGTGACTGTGGTTCCTGCAGTACGATAAGCAAGGGTGCTTCATATAACCCTTCTTGGCTGCAGGGTACTGGGTGACTGGGATGTCGACTGGGTATGGATATTCTCGACCAGTGGACTGGTACACAAAGGTAATGAAACATGTCGGAATGCAAGTCCTTGTGGAGCATCAAGGGGGCTTGTCATACATGCAAGTTCGGGTTGCTAGCTGAGCACTGGCGGTCAGCTGATGAGAAGAAAGGCGAATGAATGTAGAGGTGACGTGTGAAGAAGAACAAGATGGTTGGCCAAGATAGGTCCAAGGAGTCATCGGTTGTCGGCAACTATGACGGATCCGATGTCTGAGTCATTGTGGGGAGGTTGCATTATCCGAATATAGGTTGCATAGATATAGACGCCCACAAGGGTGGAGATGCCAATAGAACATATCACAATCGTGGCGATGAGCTGGGCGTCAAAGGTAACCATGAGGATTGGGATGACGTGTCAGTCTTCTTCGAAATAGGAAAGTCGATCAGTCATCAGGCACAAGGCTATTCATTCGTCTGTGACAGGCACAAGGAACCGTGTAGATGAATTGTGAAAGAACAATAACAATGTCATGAGCATATGGGTGTGGACATATGATCGGTCGGCGGAGAACCAGAGTATTCCGATTGCTGGGTATGATCGGTGGTTGGGTCATGGAGTATTCTTGTCTCCGGGTATGCACATCGGTCATGGGTTGTGACAAGAACGGAATGGTCAGGTTCGGATTGTATCGTCTTTAGGTTCCTTCAGCTCCTGGTTGTGCATGAATGGTTATGCACCATCAAATCATCCAATGAGGACATGGGGTCAACCCGAGAGTTCGGTAATAAGGTATCGTCCAATCAGAGCGTGGGACTTGGCACATCTTCGTGGGAATGTATGGGTGTCACGTGCTGTCAAAGCAAAAGACAGGGGTAAAAAGGTGAAAATCGTAACAATACCCCCCTTTCAAGATTCGCGTCCGCGCGAATAAGCAAAAGAACAAGGAGGAGAACATAGGGACAATGAAACATCATCAAGAGGGTTCCATGTCATAACAGCGCACGTTTAACGTCATACCGGACGTCGTAGACCATTGTCATGTGCAATATACATGACAACAATCAAATCCATGATCATCGGAAGTCAAGATCCAACAAACAGGACAGGGCAACTGATTCGAACAGTTAATCGTCATAGATTAAAGTCATTCCAGACTACAGCGGGGGTTGAGGATCGATTTCAAGTTATACTTTCGATATTCGGGGGTTCCATCGGTTACGTTCAAGTTATACTGATAACCACAGGTCGGCAAGGGTGGTGGGGGTGGGGAGAATCACTGAAAACCTTCCACGAAGGGTTTCAACCGGGTTCAGGTCATTCATGATGCAGAGATCTCCACATCAAACAGCATCAGCAAACATATGCATCAGCTTCAGAAGTTTTACATCGTTACGGATGATTCTTCTAGTTTATTGTCTATTCAGACATCGGGGTCCAAAGGGGGTTGGTTTGGAGGATCAGAAGTTTTACATCATTACGGATGTACGGTCTCTAGGGGTGATGGGATTTCGGATTCAAGAGGTTCGTAGATTACAGTCATTTCAGACTTTTGGTTTGACTAGTTTTATATCATTCCGGATATTTGAGCATGGGTCAGTGTTTGTCGACTTAGCGTGGATTCCTTGCATTTGAATAATGCCTGAGGTTTCTTCATATTCCATGAATGCGACAGGTTCTAGTTTATAGCGTCATTTCGGACAATCGAGGTCAAGAGGGAGTTTGAGGGTTATGGATTCTTCGGCTGCGTTCAAGTGATACTAACAGCATCAGGTGTCAGAGAGGGATATCTGGGTTCGGTTGATGTCATAACAGACATCAGGTACTTCGTAGTTTTATAACATTCCGGTTATCGGGTTGGGGTTGAGGATTCAGGAGGATCGACATCCAGGTTCGGGTTCCATGTGCCGACATTGTCTAGAGTACAACTCAGAACAATCACAGCAACTGTGGACAAGTCATTGAGGATGGGGTCAGCAATCAGGGTGGGTGTTCATGTCCATCTTCAGTTTGATGTCATGCAAGACATCAGGGGTTTCGAAGTTTTATAACATTTCGGTTATCTGGTCATGACAAAGGACTTGGAATGATCACAGTCCTGAGTCAGGGGTGTTTCTAGTTTCATGTCATTCCGGACATTCGAAGTTTTAAGCTCTCCAGTTCGTCTAGTTTTATATCGTTCCGGATATCGGTCTTGTTGACTGATCGTGGATTTCCTACACTCAAGTGGTGTGCGAGATTTCTTCATATGCCATGAATGCAACAGGGTCATATTTCGGCAGGAGGGAAGTCTGGGGTTCCGGGATGGGTGACTAGTTTTGTGTCATTACGGACATCCAGGGTAGTCATGATAGTTTATTGTCATTACAGACATTCAGGGGAATCGTCATCATAGTTTATCGTCATTGCGGACACTCGGGGTGCGGATCAGTGTTTTGAGGTTATAGGATTTCGGTTCCATCAACTGGGTTCAAGTTATACTGGCAGTTTCTGGATGGAGGTATGGTAGATTTCAGGAAGCTGTCAATTTCAAGTTATACTCTTGACAGGAGTCTGGGAGAGGGGAAGGTTTTGGAATTCATCGGCTGGTTTCAAGTTATACTAACAGCATTTGAAGGGTAAAAAATATCGAGGGGTGGGATGTTGGAGAAATGCCAATTTCAAGTTATACTCTTGGCAATGAGGATTTCGAAGGGGGAAAGGGAGGGGGTTCGTTCGATCCATCGTTCGTTCTGATGCAAACTGCTATACAAGTCAGTAGCATATGAGGTTCATCATAGCAATGAGAACAAGGTGGTTGGTTTGTACAGTGTCCTTCTGTTTTGGTTCAGATGTCAATAGACATCAGGTTCTTTTAACGGCTTATAGCGATCGTGCATGCGTTCTCTGGGTCTTGCTTTGTCGTACGGTTAGATCCGTATTGGGGGATCGGGATTTCGAGTTCGTTGGAGCAGGTATCCTGCTTTGGGTTCGTACTAGTTTAACAAGTCATTTCGGACCATCGATTTTTGTCATTACAGTTTAACGTCGTGCAGGACATCCAATGGAGTTTGAGGAGGAAGGAAGAGGACCTGCTGTTCTTCCTATTCCTTACTCCATCAGCTACACATCTCAGGCCCCACCGAATCATCACAAGTTCCATGGTACCATCATCAGGACTTCCTCCTGGAAGTCTGTGAGGAGGATAAGACAGGACCTGTTCTGTGTGGTGAATGAATGGGATAAAGAATTTACAAGAACACTTGAGATCCTATCCTGATGTCTCTTCATTTATGACCATACAACACAAGATCACAACCTTTCTTGTACAACTTCATCTTCCAAGACCAATAATTGATGTCCTTCCTTCTTGTCTTTTCTATCCGACCATATGTTGCATTGAGCAATGCAGAACGACGATGATTCGACATTTTCTCCCCATGGGGATAATGGGTACGATCATCTTTCTTGGTAGAGTTATCTGAATGGTCTACCTGGTTGGGTTTCTTTCTGTATTGGAGAGGGACAAGTGGTGATTGGCCAGGTGGATGACTTTTGCGATCTTGGGGTGGTGAAAGTAACCAGTTTCGAAATTTATTGTCCATTTCGATTTCCCATATACTGGGCAATTCTTGTGGTGGTTGGGGGTGGATTGGAAGATTGGCCATATATGTGTCAAAGTCGTTTTCTGGGATTGGATATTCGACACCTCGTATATTGAGAGAGTTATATTTCATTTCATCATTTATATCGAGTTCGGATTCGTTGTACATCACTGTTGAGGTTGAGGATAGGGAATTCAACCACAAAAAGAAGTCTTTATCCATCTTGTCATCGTATATGAGAGGACGAGCTGTTGGTTTTGGAACATTGGGGATGTCTGGTACACAGTTCATATATTTGTCAAGATCATCGGGGGTAGGGCATTTGACACCATAGATATCGAGTAGATCGTGTTTCTCGGTCATCGATAGTTGGGGTTCATTGTCTGTCATTGTCGGTATTGAGGATGCGGACGGTGCCAGGGATGATAGACAATACGTATGTCTCGATGGTTTCGTGGAAGTGGAGGAAGACGAGGAGCTGGGATACGTACAACAAGACGATGATATGGAAGCTTGATGTATAGGAGGTGATTGAGACGTTCAATGAGGATTAGGACACGTCGATTTCTTTGTTCCGTGGGTCGTAACCTGTTCTGTAATCGATGAAGTTCTCGTAGAACTGGAGTTATGAGCTCCTGAGTAATAAAGAGCTGAGGGATGCGTCGGTCACTCCAGCTGATGTATTCAACCCAGTTGTCAGGCCTGTTGAGGACAACCCAAGCGTATGGGTCATGCCACCAACACCGGTCAGGCCAAGGATATGGGTGGTCTGGTGCACAGAAGTTAGCCAGTGTGGAGAACTTGGTGGTATCGACGAGTGGCGTTATAGACAAAAACAAGCTTTCTTTGGGCTTCATTCATCCACGTGAGCAGAGGTTCCATATTCAGATTCAATCCCTTGGTCTCGACCTCAATAGATTCCTATTGAGTTCCAAATTTGGTTGACATCCTCGTGTACACGATCGGGACACGGATTTCTTAGAAAAAAGGGTGGCACGCGGGATGTCACATGAGATGCCGATGATTTGTCATCTATATTTGATGGATTCCCAAGGAACAATTCCATATATGCATGATCGAGTCCTTGTTCGGTTCCGGCCTCCATTCAATTCCGGCATTCTTTTAATTCCGGGTTCTACTTTCATCCCCACACGTGGTCAGAATTCCAAACTGTGGGAAAACGAAGGCGATGTGTAGAATGTCTTAGGAGATAAGGGAAGATCGTCCATTTATGGTCATATACATGTCTGAGTGACTTCAAACAATGTAATCCGTCAATTCCTGCATGGCAATAGGATTCTAATGAGCCTAATAGCCACAATAAGGAGGGTCCCCGTTCTTCTGTCTCTCAGAGCAGAGTACTAGGATCAACCACTTCTCCTTAATTGACCAATAAGTCATTCCTTTTCTGCAAATCGAATATTTCGGGGTTCGGGCGTGTGTACTGGCTTTCTCGGGGCTTTCCACACTTGAGATGTTTGAGAGGGGTGAGGGAGGGCGGTTCAATGAGTCCATTCGATTCGATTTGACAGAGGGGAGAGGTCGGAATATGTCTGGAACATCCAAAACATATTTAATTCAGGGGAACTACTATTGTAGCATCATTGGTTTGTCAAGCAGTGTCCTTCTGCTTCAGGTATTGCATTGGATAAACCAATTACAACATCGATTGCTTGTAGCAGTGGTCCCATGAGGTTGGGTGTCAGGTGAGACTTGTCATTGTACAACAAGTACAAGTCTCAGTCATTCGTAATTCGGATCATTGGCAGGATGGCCAGTTCGTGTGGTGACGTTAGTCAAGGATTGTCATTGGTCCATTCGGATTCGGGTTCGGTCTGTGCAGGCTTTGTCTTGGATAAACCAATGACAAACACAGTAACTGCAGTCAGAGTCGGGGGCTTGCGCATGTATTGTCCAAGACTCAGTCTCAGAGAATCACAGGTAATGCGGTCAAGCTTCTTCATCAAGAGTTGGTCATTGGGGGAGTTGGAAAACGTTTAGTCTTTTGTTATGGATCGCTAGATCAGCGGGCTCCAGCAACAACCAACTAAACTGAGTCGAGATCAGACCAGAGGAAACACAAGGAATAAAGTGTATTCATGGTCAACTACTACTATACAACCAGTAGCAGCCCAGGGGAGGGGGGAGGGCTAGGTAAGCGAACCAGGGGGTGGAAACCAGACTAAACGTGAGGAAAGGGAAGGGAAAAAGAGGAACAGTTCGAAGATGAAGGTTTAAATACAAAGAAGTTAGGGAAATGCCATGAAAGACAGACTACCGGGTCTGTAGGTACAAATCGAGAGAGATGTAAGAACAATAAAGCTGTCCTGAGGATACAGCATTTCCATCAGTGTTTCAAGTAGTGATTGCAAGGAAATGGTTCGGAGCAATCAAGGGTCCAGACCCTGCGCCTCATGGTTGCCTCATGGCAAGGAGGTGGAACAATCCATGAGTGGATGTGTCAGTGAGCACATGATGAACATGAGGCGGCCATGTGGATGTCATGTGGCTGAGTTCCTAGTTTGGGAATGATGAGATTGGTTCGTCTTCCTGATGGTTTGCATTGGCAGTGGATGCCTGGCCAATAGCAGCATACGACTATGAATATGTGTATGCGGGATCGGGATGGAAAGGTGAACATGATGCTTCATCATTGGAGGCAGGGGAGAAGGTGAATCACTGAATGGGGAAGAACCATGATGGGGGTGATGCAATGAACACTGGTAATCATACACCAGTGACTGTGGTTCCTGCAGTACGATAAGCAAGGGTGCTTCATATAACCCTTCTTGGCTGCAGGGTACTGGGTGACTGGGATGTCGACTGGGTATGGATATTCTCGACCAGTGGACTGGTACACAAAGGTAATGAAACATGTCGGAATGCAAGTCCTTGTGGAGCATCAAGGGGGCTTGTCATACATGCAAGTTCGGGTTGCTAGCTGAGCACTGGCGGTCAGCTGATGAGAAGAAAGGCGAATGAATGTAGAGGTGACGTGTGAAGAAGAACAAGATGGTTGGCCAAGATAGGTCCAAGGAGTCATCGGTTGTCGGCAACTATGACGGATCCGATGTCTGAGTCATTGTGGGGAGGTTGCATTATCCGAATATAGGTTGCATAGATATAGACGCCCACAAGGGTGGAGATGCCAATAGAACATATCACAATCGTGGCGATGAGCTGGGCGTCAAAGGTAACCATGAGGATTGGGATGACGTGTCAGTCTTCTTCGAAATAGGAAAGTCGATCAGTCATCAGGCACAAGGCTATTCATTCGTCTGTGACAGGCACAAGGAACCGTGTAGATGAATTGTGAAAGAACAATAACAATGTCATGAGCATATGGGTGTGGACATATGATCGGTCGGCGGAGAACCAGAGTATTCCGATTGCTGGGTATGATCGGTGGTTGGGTCATGGAGTATTCTTGTCTCCGGGTATGCACATCGGTCATGGGTTGTGACAAGAACGGAATGGTCAGGTTCGGATTGTATCGTCTTTAGGTTCCTTCAGCTCCTGGTTGTGCATGAATGGTTATGCACCATCAAATCATCCAATGAGGACATGGGGTCAACCCGAGAGTTCGGTAATAAGGTATCGTCCAATCAGAGCGTGGGACTTGGCACATCTTCGTGGGAATGTATGGGTGTCACGTGCTGTCAAAGCAAAAGACAGGGGTAAAAAGGTGAAAATCGTAACAGTTTATCGTATGGATAGTCTTTTGGAGGCGGCCATTTTATTTCTTGTAGGGCCTAAATTAGTGAAGTTTTCATACAGAAGGACAACCATCTGTTTCGTGTTATATCCTGGTATGGTCTTCCTGTCAACATGAATGGGACTTGATCATCACTGTTCCTTTTCAGAAGGTAGTTCCGACTATGATGGTGTGGACCCATGCCAAGAAGTGTACAAAGTTGGGGAAGCAAGATCACTCTAAAATACACTTGAAAAGATGCCAAGTACATCCAACAAGACGGACGTGGCATAAACCTTACCCTGATGGCAGCCGCGTTCCAACAAGCAGCAAGTCAAATTTCGACCTCTGGCTGGTCTGCATGAGCCTGGAGTCTTTTTTGTGGCTAAATGTGAGTGTCGACGGTGGACTTCCTGGAGGAGAATACCGAGGGGGTGAAGTGTGGACGTTTTGCAGTGGTGGAAGAGAGTGGATGGGGGAGGCAGGGTGGATGGCATATCCAGGAGGACCTATGGCTGCTGGAGAATTTTCAGAAAACAGCGACGAACAGCTCTACTAGCACAGTCGTCATAATTTCTACCGTGGACTAAATGAACTGGTTATCTTCTTGAGAGGCGAGTAGTTATTTCGGAGGAACGGTCAAATCAACCGCAGTGCCGGCGGCACATGGGTTCTGTATACGAGAAACAGTCCAGAGATGACTCCCTACTAAACCATTTGTAGCGATTCAATGTGTGGGAATTCCGCCTCTCGTGTCATGTGAATGAATTCAATTCACTACAAAAGGAAACTTCATTATTATAGTATGTTCTCCGTACTGTTGGAAGTGCTTACTTTTGTGATTAAAATTTTCATGTTCTGCATGACCGTAATTATGTTGAGTTGCAATGGCCCTTTTTTCCGACAAGAAATTTGTGGGGAAATTGGTATTTAAATAGATGACAGGTGGGGCGATCACTACAGGCTAGTATGTTTCCCAACCGTGACTCTAACCTGGACTCCACAAGTTTTGCGCATGGGATCGACGACGACTTCGACTTCACCGGTACGTCCTGTGCATCCAAGTCTATATTCACCAGTTGCCAGCATTCAACGACATGTCACAGAGTTTCTCAATCAACAAATCGACTTACAGAATGTCGATACCAACCCTGCATTCTCGGCGCAAACAAGAACAAACCAATCCCAGAATCCGATGGCATATGACACAACATTTCAGTTGTCTACTAGTACTGGGTGTGTCGATGGTTCGACGTTGACCCCAAATACGTCATCAACATTCATGCCCCTTGTTGGTAAGAATCTTACTAGCATTCCCTGGCGCTGATCTGACCTCAGAGCAGCATCGGTATTCTCCACACAAAACGGGCCGAACTATCACAATGATATGGGCTTCATGACATTCTCAGGTCAGCTACGTTCACATTATCGGTTTTGCCAACTGAATCCACAGAGGGTTTTCCAGAGAACGCAATGACCTGTCACACGCCATTGTTCATGGCGCCCAATGGTATCTATCCTACTTATCTTGCTATTCATGATCTGACCACCAAAGCAGATTCGCTGTTCTCCACCCAATCCGGACCACACAACCAGCGATCCTCAATTGCCCCTTACCGACCTGACGTCATGGGCTCTACCACAAGCTCCTCTTTGCCCATGGGGGGATTCTGGCCGCACGCACAACGATTCATTGATGATAGGCCTCCCAGTATGTACTTACATAAGTTTGAATGAACGCTGATCTGACTACAGATTCAGCGTCTGTTCCCTCCATGGCTATACATGGACCATCCGTTCCTGGATCATCGTCGACGCTGTATCCTCCGCAGCGATCGATATCTTCTGCTGGTACCACACCACAGCTTTCCTTAATTCATGAATTGACCAAATTTATTTCAATATAGGGCCCAGCAAAGTTCGCAAAACACGACATCAATTTGCTGGTTCTTTAGGGGATGGCTGGGATTTGTTACAATACAAAGTGTCTGAAATCGCTAGCGAGAGATGGCCACTTCGTACCATCTGGCCATCAGATGACGAACTACAACTTACCATAAATAGGGATATTCCGGATGCTCTCGCATTACTGAGGAACGAGAAACAGGATCGTGCTTGGATTCCTGATAGTGAGTAGCATTTCATGTGGTGTACACGATCTGATACTTTCATTTCTATGTGACAAGAATATATTACACCTGGAGGGAAAGAGTACATGCTTGGAGGCACATCGAAACTACCCAACGCCATCCTGGACCAGTTCGCCATACATACAAGATCGGCCCTTCAAAAGGCGCGAAACACGTTGAGGACAAAACTTGAAAGGAAGTTTGTTTCCCGTATACAAGAGGGAGAGTTTGGCGACTTCGCTGGGTTGTTGGAACAACTTACGACTGGCCACTTCCTTGACTTACTAGACAAGAACGTTTCTCCAGTCAAGGTTACTTCATGGGGAAGTCCATTGTTGGCTGCTGTAGTCCGACTGTTCACCGGGAAGGAAAGTTGTTTTTCCGTTCAGTCTTACCTCTATGGTAATAGGCTCCATCCCAATGTATTGCGAACTGCTTCCCTTTGTGCAAGTATTCTCACCATCCACTGGCACGTATACCACTCTGTTAACTATCCTGCAGGTTTATTATCTTCTCATTGCTACTCAAAAGGCGGCTGAGGGGGGATATGAAGCTTCCATGGAATTTAGTTTTTCACAGGGTTCACTAGAACCCATGTACAATGTCTTAGAGAATCTGGTGCGGTATGTCCCAGTTCCGGCGACCGTGGAAGCAAGTTGGTTTTGTGACTAGATAACAAGTTTGCTTCTGGTATCCGCGATTAGAATATAAAGCCATCTATAAAGACCAGAACTAAAAGGGTTGAGGAAATATCTCCCAGAGATCTGACAAGATAACCAAAAATATCTACGGAAAGGTGGTGATTTCAGGAGACAAGGCCTACACAACAACCTGTTCTTCTTGGTCATATCGAATTTGAGATTTTATTGATTTCAACAATGCCCCTGCTTGCCCTTCCTTGCTGTTCTCAGAACCACTCACGTTTCTGCTCCACCCAGGCTCCGCTTTTCCTATTACATAGACTAAGATGAGGCAGGCACACTCCCTACCTTATGACATGCGAATACGCGGTGTCCTCTCAAATGAACGACATGCAGTATTCATGAGGAAGGGTTAGGTGGCGGGGTGGATGACAGGAAGTGATAACCGCAGGCTGACTGCCAGTGGATGGTACTTGCTAGTCCACCGTATTATATTCAAAGTACCGTGACCTGTATCAAATTTGAATATACCAAATTTGGATATTTTCAAGAAAGTATATTTTGTAGATTCAGAAAGTGTCAGAAATTCCTGAAAACTCTGTAAGTATGGTGAGGATATCCCAGAATAAATTTAGTACCGTTGTATATGTTGAAAGTATTTAGATGGAGAGCACTTCACAGACACAAAAACATTCATATTAATGTCAAGAAAAATCATGATACTGACTCGGAAGTCACCAGAGGTTTCTTAAAATTTTCACGGTTCCGTAATTGCTTTCTGAAAAGGTATTATTGTCCACATTTTGATCAGATCGATCCCCGATTTTCCCACGTAGGGATCAAAGTGTGGGATACAAATCCTTGCTACACAAAGTCGTGGTAGTTATTTGGCTGTGGCAAACAATCATGATATTAATATTGTCTTAGTGCCAGTTGTCGGAGTTAACCCTTCCTTACTAGTTCCACCACCAGTAGCTGCCATGGATCACAATTTCATGTCCATACCTGTCCTGAGGCTAGCGGTTCAGCTGGAATATACACCCACAACAGATCATCTCCATGTATGTAACTCGATGCGTGCATCATGATTAGCTAACTTAATTATTTAGTGGATGTTTACGATGGGCCCTCGGTCCCAGCACCATCATTTACAAGAAGCGCTCTCTAAATTTCGTCAGATGTGTGTCGCTACGAGAGCCACGGAGGAGACCTTGGTTAGGCAGAGGCTTATTCTTGTCTGGATGGACTACGAAATCCTCAATAAATCAGGGCCGCAAATAGGATACAAACCCAACACTGGCACTAGCGCTCAGCCAGTCCAGCCACAAGGTGTCCCTTCATCCCACAACCTCCATTCTTCCCGACCTCCTCCACCACCAATGCAGCATGAACTATCCGAATTTCGTGGGATGTGTGCCGCCACGAGAGCCACGGAGGATAAGCTGATCGAACAGAAGCTCGACCTACTTCGAATGGAGTACAAAATCCTCAAAATGTCACTGGAGACCCCCCAAGGTGACATCGGCGAATCGCTCACTGACTCAAATAACTTCCCTTCATTCCATAAATCCACTTCGTCCCATGAGACGTCTTCATCTTGCGAATCCTCTCCATCCCAACCTTCGTCACCAGTCAGTTTCAAACCTATGTCCCCCTCACCCTTCCACAGCGGCGTTCCTGGGTTCCGGATTGGGGAGCAGGTTGAAGTTTTATGAAGTCGTATACTGCCGTCTGTAACTTATTCATTGATGGTCCAAGCCTGCAATTGAATTGTGATTCAGCACAACCGAAGTTCCTCCTGGGCAGTCAGCAACTCTGAATATATGTATACATGTGAAATAAGCTAATAGCAAAGACAAATTTTTGTAAAGCTATGACTGGAAATCGGGGCACATCATCGCCGTTGACTGCCAGGGCCAGTATGACTACGATGGCACTTCTTCTATAACATCCCTTAATTCTATTGCCCAGTTTTTACTTTTCTTCAAGTTTGCGTCTTTGATTTTATCTTCTATGAGGCCTAGTAATGACCGTGACATGACTCGGAATTTGTCCTACGAGAACAATTCAAATTTTAAGTCTACAAATAGTATGGAATATAACCCTGGTATTTCATATGATAATATCGTTACTCCGTCTGGTAAGCTTTGTAGGTTCTCAAAATTTGAATTGTGCAAACTATTAATGTATTTGTGTTTTCGGTGCCCCTTCCACAAAGTACTGTCACCGTGACGGTATGGCGACTGGCAATTGCCAGTGCCAGTGATATATCACACAGTCACGTGACTGTGGGTGCATTCACTATAAAAGGGCTCAGCACTAAACAACAAACTTTCCTCTTTCCGTTCGATTGAACGTTGCGTATCACAAGTTTTACACTTCTAGCTATCAAGACGACATGCCTTTCAAGAGCCTGAGCGCAGTGAGTACATCCAACTGTTTCGTTTGAGTCCTCATTGAGCCTCCTTTGAAGCCTGAGCACAGTCTGTACCTCGACCTTGAAGCCGAAGTAGGTGCGGCGGATCAAGAGGACCAAGGGGAGGAAAGTGGTGATGATGAAAGTATTGATGGTAGTACTACACCTTGTTTTTGTAACGTCAATGTTTTTTAACAAGTTCTCAGAATGGCTAAGTAGGGAGGATCTGACCACTCAGGATTTTCATGTCGCTTCATCACCTCAGCATGAAGACCAGGCCGACTATCAAATCGTGCAGCGTTTAGCGGAACGTTATTCTGCTCGGTCAACTGAATTAGTCACGATAGACGATGCATTACAACACTATTGGATTCTAAAAGTTCATGTAAGTCATGAATCGTCGTTGCATGTAATGTTCTTGACACACCAAATTCCAGTCTGGTCTGGAGAACAACATTTGTGAACGTATGGCCACGTATACAGAAATCAAAGAAGTCACACATTTGCCAACAATGCCAGGTTTCCTCTTCGTCTGCTGTGACAACTTTGTGGCCCTCCGTGACGTTTGCCGTAAACTTGCGTTGATATGCGATGCCCAGTACTTGCCTGCGGAGGAACGCAACTTCCTATCAGATGCCTTGATGCGCCAAGATCAATTCCCAGTGGGCACTTGGGTACGAATTAAAGTCACCGGCAATAAGCTAGCAAGATATTGCAATGATCTTGGCATTGTTGCTAGCAAGCAGGCCACCTCCGATGTCTTTACCACTGTTTTGTTAATACCACGAATACCCCAATCCGCTGCCGACTATCCACCTGAATACAAAACTATGAGCAAGAAACAGCGGCAAATGTTCAAATTCGCTGCTAGAGTTTTCGACCACAACCAGGCCCAATGCACGGATAGCGATGGCATCATTACGTCCATTGTCGATTCTGCTACTTTCCATAATGGTCTGCTTGCGCAGCCATTTGCTCCAACACAGCTTGCGGTGGAGGAAAGCCCGACTTTTAGTGAAATGATTCCCTTTTGTCATGCCAATTACCCCCCTCTTCGTGTCCAGATTTCAACTTCAATTCGGAAAGTAAGTGCTTTGACTCTGTGGTTGCCCGGAGACAAGGTCAAGGTTTTGCATGGATCTTTACAAGGGCTGCTAGGCCAAATTATCACACTGGATCACAGCCAACGGAGTGCGACTGTGATGATCAACCTCCTTTCATCTTCGAAGCAGGCCTTGGAAAGTGTCAGCCCAGAGCAGAACCACCAAACCTTCTCTATCGATGACCTGCAACGTTATTTCCAAGTCGGAGACGGTGTTGAGGTCTGTGAAGGAAGGGAGACAGGGCGACATGGCATAATTGTGTTAGCAAGTGAAGTGGATGTCACTTTCGCAGAGGACAAGACAGGGGAAGAGGTGATAGGATTTCATCTATAATATGAGTTACTTTCTTAGATCCAGCATTTCTAGGTCCGTTCCTCAGAGCTATACCTACGGACGTATCGTGAATCTACCCCTCTTATTTCATTGTCGTCATCTTTACATCGTCACCCTATGCATGATGCACGGGACCCGTCGAACGGCCAAATGGTCCTTGTCATCAATGGATTCATGAAGGGTTATGTGGGTGAAGTCAGAAGTAGCAACCTGGATCGAGTCAGTGCCTATTTTGCGGGATCAGCCAAAACGACTTCAATTAAAAGGGTCGATGTCATTTCCATGTAAATTTCACTCCTGTTATGACTTTTATGGCACTAATTCCTCCTTCACTATAAGGACAACAGGACTCCTTTTAGATGGTTGCACACCAGAGCCCAGTGTACTTGAAATTTGGCGTCAGACACGTCGCCGGCTTGAGGCTGTTCCCACACGACAACAGACTCCCCCCCCGGATGTGGTCGAGACTGATCCAGCATGGGATCCTGTGCATTCTTTACCACATGCAAGTCACTGCACAAGTTTTCCTCCCCCTTCGTATGGTTAAGTGTTGAAATATTGTTTATAATGATATAAACTTACAAAGCTATTAGAAGGTCCTGGTGATTTCTTATTAAATTCAAATATTTGGAGGAAGCTAGGACATCGACATATCTGTGTACGCTTTGGTCCAGAATATGAACGAGGACGATGGGATGGCCGCATGGCTCGAACAGAGCTCGATCACTTCTTCGGACCCCGTGGGCTTGTTGATGCAAAGACAGTGGCGATCTTTTGGACAGGTAATGCTGGGGATCATAGGAGCGCTGACGTCAAAGTTGAGTGTTTGTCACCTTTTCCACCCAAGCAAAAAGGGGGCAAAGGGGTTGTGTTGACAGGCGAGCGCATTGGAGAGATTGTTACCATAATCAAATATAAAAGGAGTCAAAAGAGGGCAATTGTGCAGGTGGACGGTGGCGGCCTGACCTGGGAAGACAATGAAAGCATGTTCTGTGCTGTTGTCGATCCTCTGCAAAACCACCAAAGTGCCAGCAGGGCTGTATCACAAATATCTAAACTTGCCCCTTCTTCCCCTACGCTGGAGAGTAGGAGCACTCAAGGTATCATTGGTCCATTTGTGTCAGCTACAGCATCCCTCCCACCACTCAATACAAACTCACGGCACGTTCTTTCCTCTGCCCTACCAACACCAAACACTCTCTCCATACCCATCCCTTCATACGTTAACAGTGGCGATGACAAAGACATGGGCAATGTAGCTGTCGACCAGTACGGCGAGAATGCCGTTGGCGTTCCCGTAGAGAATTGGCATCAGGACAGTACAATTCCAGGTTTACCTGAATGGGACAAAGCTCCGGCCGTTAGAAAGGAGTGGTGGGAGACTTGGGAGGAAGAGGAGGAGCGTTGCTCATTCACTGATGAAGCGTATAAATTCTTGCTTGATCAATTATGTGCAGCAATAACGTAGTCCTGCTGTGGCTTTTGCTTGACAGACATCTTCCATATGTGGAACGTTTCGTGGTTGCTGCCAAACACTTCTCCCGCCAAAAATGGCGCAACGTACATGGAGTGGCAATGCATACCTTATGGGACAAGGTATGTCTATTGATATTGGCTAGGTTATGGAACTCAACGTCACGGACGGTATGGGCAGTTCCGGTCATTTGTTGGCCTGCTTACCGATGTCTGTGGGGTTATAGACAAAGCCAAAATAACCTCATTCCTGGACAACCCTGAGCGTTTGATTAAAGTGTTCCTGTCACGGAACCTCATCAGCACCGGAGTCATTTAGTGTGTCCTTACTTTTTTTTGGATCTCTTTAAGAGCTGATTTTAGGTTTCTTAGTTCGGAACATAAATGCAACATGATGGTTCGCCTTGTCTGGTTGTTCCTCTGCTTCCTCCAACGTAACAGTGTCCTACCGGAAATAAGGGGTCTACAGGATGCGTTAGCTGTTACACAGCTAGCAGTGGAAGAGCTGCCACTTATCGCACAGATTTTGAAATTGCTGCCTGATACTTTCCATGCAGGTTGTCGTGAGTGTTGGGGTAGCAAATGCGAAGGGTACACGATGAGCTGTGGTGAAGTTTTACTCAAACAAGGACCAACCAGCAAACGGAAGTGGCCTGATGTCTTGCAGGAGCAAGTTTCCCAAAGCGTCAACGCCATGGACTGGACAGGCTCAAAGACTTCCACGGTGGCCCAGAAGAAACAGCTACGATATGATGTAGGAGGTATCACGGAGGCTGGGTGGACTACAGATACAGCGGAGATATGTAACCCTGGGTGGGCCGTGGATGCTGGCGCTGTCCTTGCTATCGATACGTCCATTTGGCAGCCACAAAAGCATTCCCTGTTACCACTGCTCGGTCCAACAGCATTACCGATAACACATTGTACTGGTGTTGTAGAGTCATCGACGAGACGAATTGCCTCAATTACCCCCCCCCTTACCCTTACAGCCAACATCACAACAATCAGATTACTGTGGACTAAACCCAGAAGCTGTCGAAGTCGATCTAGTAGAACGCTTTGTCAAGGTGATTTTGATACCTTGGGTTGGGGGTAACAATATCCCACAGGCACAGATCCTGCCTACCTCTCAGAGTGTTGGAGAGGTTTCTAGGCCACATGATACTGACAGTGATGACATCACAGTGCTTGTTGAGCCAGGTATGCTGGCGAATTTGAAACCGGGGATGTACATTGGGGCAATCTGGGTCCAGCTTATTCGCCAAGTGCCTGGAGCTGGGGACTGTTCGATGGGGACGGATAAGGAGTCATGGAAGGGGAAGCAGAGACTGGAACCAACATACTGGTATATCGACCAGTTGTCAAGCGTTCTACCCTCTTTTTATTTGGATTGATATGGGTTCCTGTCCTTTCTCTCTTAGCATCTGTACCTATCCTCCAGGTCCTCTATTACCCCAAGTGTCCTGTCATTCTCCATAGCTTATGTTCTAAAACCTTGTGTTTTGTTTTCCATCCAATTTACAGTCCTTCATCAGGAATGGAGCTTAAATGTAAAAGCTCCCCCTTTACATGAGAATGAACATGTTTAGTGTTCATATTATATTATCACATTCCAAAAAGTAAAAGAAACTTATGTCAATTGTCTATACATATTTCACAAACAACTAGAATAGAAATAGAAAATGGTATGGGAGAATGCCAGTTCTGACAATGGGATGTCAGGAAGATATAGATTTGTAAGTGCTCGTTCCGATTACACTATTCATGTTCTTATGCAGTCTTCATAAAAATGCCCAAACTTGGGTCGCACACAGACCCCATTAAACTCCTAGAATCACATCTTTTCTACATGCCTCAAACTCGTCACTTCTAGCTGTCCCTGATGCCCTGATCCTTTTGACCCTGCACTAATCAATGCCCCAACTTTGCATTCGAATTTTATGCCCCTACATGTGCACCCTTCATCAACGCTAACTTGACGGAGGCAAAAGCCATGTGGCTGCTAATCAACGTCCAGAAGGCCTGCAACAATCTAATAAGTTCCATAACGATCAAGCAGCTGCGGCCCGGGAGCAATGCGAACTGCAAGCCAGCGAAGGCACCGGGACATCCGAGAGAGCAAATGCAAAAGAACAAGAACAAACCAATCCTCGATCCTCTTTTGTCCCGTTCTTCGCTAAAACTGTAAGTAACTCACGCGTCGTGAGATGTCTAATATCTTGGGAGTCCGAGTCAGCTCCATCCAACTTCTCGACTGGGACTGGACGCCACGGTTCAAGTTTGAAAAAACTGAGTTTTTCGCCAGATTTCCCTATCAGAACAAATTCCTTGTTGCCAGAAACTTTGCCTACATAAAGCATAGACCCTTTACATAATCACGCCAAAATGACCTGGAGCAATGCAGGTGAAACGTCTGATCGCAGGCCAAAAGTAGACGATCATTCAATCCACACGATCATTCGATCATCCAAATGTAGTTTGAATGTTCAACCAACCTTCAGTTGTCCTATAAATGGAAATATTGTTAAGCAACAGAAATTGCAGAGAGTTCACTATAAGAGCAGAGCGGCGTCGTCCGGGACTTGACTCCCATTTGTCTTCTTCAACTCTTTCACTCTCAACCTATGGCTGACTCTGAACAATCGTTAGGGCGAAGGCAACGTGTGGATGCACTCCATCAAAGTGTGAGAAAGAAACCGTAAGTAATCGTCTTTCTTTGAGGACACCATACAAGCAGAGAAACGCAGGACTCTCACCGACCCTCTCGTCCATCATGGGCGCCATTTTGGTCGGGTTGTGCATACATTTTGTAATGTCAGCCTCCTCATCACCAACGGTTTACTACGCTTGGGAGATCCTGCTCCGCCACCGTTGGAAACAATTATGTGCGTTATGTCTCACCTTCTAATCAACATGTTCTCAGGCCACCACAATCCAGGGATATTCGTGAGGATCTTGTATTCAAGGAACTCCTTAAGATTTGCCCAGGCCTGCAAGACAGGCTCATAAACAGTTCCGAGGAAGAAATCGAACACATAGCTGACTTGGTATATCCGAACGTAATTCACTTTCTCCTACCAACCTCAATTATCTCATAGGTACAAAAGGGTATAAATGGAGCTCGTGCTGATGATACGAAAGGGCTGAAGAGCGCCATTGTCGACTGGATCACCCCGCTGGGACAAACACTTGACCCTCCGATCAATCGTAAGATTAAGAGTGTCCGTGGTTTCCATCATGAGAGGACCGGTGCGTTGCTGTGTCCAGCAGGCTTAGACTGGTCTATAGTCGGGTAATGAATCTCAATCAGTGATACATTTTGCTTCTTACATGACTCTGAACACTTCACAGGATCAAAGAGAAGCTCCGGAGCGGTGAGATGCAGGTTCGTGGGGATCAATGGCCTCTTTTCCTCTACGCCGATTTAGCGTACGATCCGGATGACCCTTGGAACGGGCTCCTGCAGAGTCAGCTTTTGATCACAGTACGTTGATGTCATTGTCATTGTCATCTTCTGACACATTTATGTCAGGGCTTCAAGCATGTTTTCACGTCACCGAGTTCCGTTGAACAGGAGGAAGTAAAAGCAACCAGAGCCGGGAATGCCTATATTCACGGTATGACTAATGTCACCAAGGCCTCTTTGGCGTACATCGCGACGCAGGTGAGTCTCTTGCTTCTGAATATGATTGCAAATAATGGTGTCACATAGGTTCGCTTTGCATTGTGCTCTTCTAGCACATTTTCGCGCACAGATCTAGTCACCGACTCGGAAACGTTTTACAACAGCATTCTCGACCTTCTCCAGGAACCATCTGAAAAGGATGAGGTCCGAGACCTCCTTAATTGGTGGAATCGGTGAGCTGTTTTCCTTTGTGCTCTATTCAAACTTAGACTGAGTTCCCGCATAGTAAAATCTTCCCTCACACATACAAGGAACCGACGCCGGTGGCCAATAGTGCCCTTGTGCGAATCAAAGAGAGGAGACTTGCCAAACAACTTGCCGAGGGTGCAATTGAGGCTGTTCAAGTTCCCACTCAGTCCTGAGACGGCTTCACACTATTCTCAATACCCTGTTGTCCTTCGCTTCTATGTTTGTGTTATTGATGTAGCACAATGTTTTCTTTCAGAATATCTATTTCCCTGACACTGATGACTGGAAAGTCCATCTAACTGATGTATTTACTATGAATGCACTTTGATGATGAATGGACGTCATGACTATCTATTGCCAGCTGAATAATATATCATGCAATTCATGCTGCATCCTCTAACAATCTGATTGACATTATATGTTTTCACCATTACCATATTTGCCAACTCAATGATCATATACTTGTGCTTCATGGCGCATCTAGTAACAATCTGATTGACATGACATTTTTTCACCATTGGAACCTTTGCCAACTAAATGATATGTTATGGCCCATCCAGTAACAACCTGATTGACATGATGTTTTTTCACCATTGGCACCTTTGTCAACTAAATGATATGCTATGGCCCATCCAGTAACAACCTGATTGATATGATGTTTTTTCACCATTGGCACCTTTGCCAACTGAATGATATGTACTTATGGGTTATGGTCCACCAGTGACAACCTGATTGACATGATGTTCATTCACCATTGGCACCTAGAATTATCCCTTGCTAAATAAATGCCATACCTGTGACATACTTGTAACTGATGGCACAATTAATGGCAACATGCATAACATGATTTGTTTCTACCATTGTAACCTCGAATTACCTAGCTTGATCAAGGTGTCATCATAATGATGTACTACGATACAAATTATATAGCAGATCTGTGATTGTAATGCTTTATCATTTTCCTATTGAATTCGTGATGCGATTACTAGTAGCAGCAGCCCTGTCATACACGAGTATACGTCATAACCATCGCTATTCCAGGAATACCTTCAGACGTTTTTCCAGTGTCCTTTAGTCCTTCCTCAAGGTCACACAGGCTTAAGATTTGTCTTGGAGGTGTACCTAGTTTGGTCGCGTTTCGAGGTGGATTCATTTTTGCAAAACTATTCAGCATTCCCAATGAAGGTAAAGGTGCCGATCATTAGCGCTCTGTCCCTCACTGTAAAACATCGAGCGACGGGAACGAGACGAAGTAACTGAGGGCTGTTTCAAGTACGAACACATCGGCCACCATGAGCTTTGCGAATGCTCATAACATCGACGCCTCGAAGGGCTCGTTCACCGACATCGGTCAAAATCAATATAACTTCTACCTGAATCAGTTACTTTCTCCTGCTCTCGAACCTCTCTTCTCAATTTCCAATGTCATTTCGTCGATGGTACCGCAAGTTCAAGCGAGCCAAGGACAAATCAAGGCCCTTGCCGCCTCCGTCGATCTGCTGCTGAAGACCCTCGATTCGGAATATCATGCAGGACGGCTATCGGAATCGCAAACGTCTGCGCCTTTGCAATCTTTAAGGAGGTACGTGGACACTACTGCAATTTCTATCGAACAAACGTCGCTCACGCACAGTCGGGCAACACGGAACAGCTTGTTGAAGGAGATTGCTCAGTTTGTCGAGAAGCAAACATCTGATGAATTTCTCAAGTCATTCCTGACGAGAGAGGATCGCCAAGCGCAGATAGAATCCTATTATCATCAAATTGAAACACATGTTGCCTCATTCCAGGTATGCTTTCTCAAGAAGGGCAGGACATTATCGCATCTCATCGTGTTCTTATATGCATAGATCTCAGCACTTCTCGACATTCAAGACTGCCTGTCGCGAAACGAAAAGGCCAAACGGGACGATCAGGTAGCTTTGCACAGTCGACTGAGTGATCTTGAATCAAATCAACGTCGTCTCAGGGAGATGTTTGGTATGTGTCATTGCAAGCTTGATTCTCAGATGTCATTCGTAATACGCCTGTCTATTCCAGATACACAAAACCATAGCCTTATGGAAATGATGATTTCCCTTCAGAGGAAGATCGAAGAACTTCCGTGGACACACAGAGAGTACCGTTTTCTTTCGCATAGTGTGCAATACCTCTCCACGATCAGCGGAAAATTAATACCAGTGGAGAGCTGGATGATCACATCGTTGGATGTCGAATTTGGGTCCGAGATTGGCTCTGGTGGCTAGTACGTGCTTCATCTTCTGTGATGCTTACTTTGATCGGTCGATGAATTGGCACGATGAATAGTGCAAGGGTGTTTGAGGGAAGATGGTGCAAGGCACGAGTCGCTCTGAAGGTGCTTAAAACAGAGGACGGCGTCACACCGAGCCCCGAAGTAAGTCTACAATGAGCTGTCATGATGACGCAGTTCTCAACATGGTTATCATCGCAGGCAATCAGACGCGAAATTGCGGTGAGTTCTATTGATGATAGAGCTGTTCCACTTATGACGTGGTATCTACAGACTTGGTCCAAACTCTCACACCCTCATATACTCCGTGAGTTGTACTTCGCACTCTTCCGACTACAAATTGACACGGAGCGTATCAGAATTTCTCGGCGCGAATGTGCTGGGCAACAAGCCATTCCTCGTGACGAGGTATATGGAGAATGGAAATGCACGGTCCTACATTGAAAACAACCCTGACTGCAATCGTTTGAAAATCGTACGTTGAAATCTTCCGACATAAGTATGCGAGGATTACAACACTTATGTCAGCTGTACGACGTATCTTTGGGATTGGTTTATCTTCACTCAAAGAAAATCGTGCATGGTGATCTCAAAGGGGTAACTAGCTTCCACTTCGACATGCGAGTCCTCTCTCACGCCACATCTTCTCCAAGCTGAACATTCTTATTGATGATGCCGGTAATGCTGTACTGTGCGATTTTGGTCTCTCTCGTGTGATAGGAGACATGACTAGTCGCACAACTGTGGCTAATACTGCAGCTATCGCTGGCACCCGCAATTGGATGGCCCCCGAACGATTGATTGGAGGTCTGCTTAGGAAGCCTTGCGACATTTACGCTTTTGGGATGGTCATTTTCGAGGTGAATTATGGTCTTGTTATGTTTCCGTGTCGGGTGGCTGAGCTACGTGAAACAGATCCAGACCAACGAGATCCCTCTGATGGGCGTTGAATACAATGATTTCATTCAACTTATTGTGAGGGAAGATTGCAGACCAGAGCGACCGGAAGAAGATGAAGCTCCTCAAATGACTGATGCTTTGTGGCAACTCGCGGAGCGTTGCTGGCAGAAGGATCCGAAGGCAAGACCAGATGCCAATGTCGTCTGCAACAATCTCTCCCGTCAAGTAGGCGACTCCAAAACGGCAAAACCCACAGCATTTCGTGTCTCTCCTGCACCGAAACCTATGACCAATGTTGTAGATGCTGATGAAACTAAGATAGAGGAGCTTCGGGGTAAAGACGATGATGCCAATCACGAAGTGGCCTTCCAGCAGGAGCAGGATATGCAGAGGGACAAAGGTGAATTTTTATATGATGCCAATGAACACCCGGAGCAATTCTACGTACCCCCAGCATTTCGTGACTCTCCTGTGCCGAATCCGATAACCAATATTGTAGATGTCGACAAAACGAAGATAGGGGAGCCTCAGGATAAGGACGACGATGCCAAACACGAAGTTGCCATGCAGCAGGAGAAGGATGCGAAAAGGAAGGAAGAAGAATTTTTATGTCATGCCAATCAACACCCGAAGCGATTCTACGTATGCCAAGAGGAAAGCCTGACACTTTCGATGGCATGCTTCAGGCTTATGCGAGATGGGCTGAAATTCAATATCTGCGACCTGGAGACGTCATGTCTTCTAAATCATGAGGTGGATGGTTTGTCGCAACGAATCAACGCAAACGTCGCCAAATCCTTGTTGTATTCATGTCGTTTCTGGACCTTTCACTTTCGGGATGCCATCAGCACTCAACTTGACCAGGATGCGCTCATAAGAGAAGTCAATGAATTCTTCGACGTTCGTCTCCTTTTTTGGCTGGAAGTCATGAGCTTGATAGATGAACTCGCTGCGGCCCGTGGAGCATTATCAACCATTGCACCATTGATTGCGGTATGTACTTGTCCCATTGGCTATTGTCAGTTCATAATAGACGGTCTTTTTACAGGTCGTCGATACGAAATTATCAGACTTCATTCAAGATGCTAGCCAATTCATGATCGCATTCCATATCCCAATGTCAGAAAGTACCCCCCACATTTACATATCTGCCCTGCCTTTTTCACCTACCGACAGTTTGGTCAGGAAGCATTATGAATCCAAATTCCCAAACACGCTATCTCTGCTCTGCGGGCGTGAACAAAATTGGCTGGCATACATGGGTAGATTTCACGGTCACACCCGCGAAGTCAAATCTGTAGTGTTCTCACCTGATGGGACGCGTGTTGCTTCAGGGTCCAATGACATGACGATTCGTATTTGGGATGCCCTGACAGGCCAGGTCATCGTGGGTCCCCTTATAGGCCATACCCATTGGGTCATTTCTGTCACGTTCTCACCTGATGGCACGCGAGTTGCCTCAGGGTCTGCGGATAGCACAATTCGTATTTGGGATGCCCAGACGGGTCAGATGATCGCAGGTCCTTTTGCAGGCCACAGACATGATGTTAATTCTGTCGTGTTCTCACCCGACGGCACGCAAATTGCCTCAGGGTCCGATGACAAGACAATTCGCATTTGGGATGCCCAGACAGGTCAGGTCGTCGCAGGTCCTTTTGAAGGTCACGCTGATCAGGTCGCCTCTGTCACGTTCTCACCCGATGGCACTCGAGTTGCCTCAGGGTCCGATGACAAAACAATTTGCATTTGGGATGCCCAGACAGGACGGGTCGTCTCAGGTCCTTTTGAAGGCCACACCAGTTATGTCAAATCTGTCATGTTTTCACCCGATGGCACTCTAGTTGCCTCAGGGTCCCGTGACATGACGGTTCGTATTTGGGATGCCCAGACCGGACAGGTTGTTGTGGGCCCCCTGAATGGCCATACCCATTGGATCACTTCTGTCACGTTCTCTCCCGATGGCAGCCGAGTTGCTTCAGGGTCTGTGGATAGCACAATTCGCATTTGGGATGCCCAGACAGGACAGGATGTCGCAGGACCCTTTGAAGGCCACAGAGACAGTGTTTATTCTGTAGTGTTCTCACCTGACGGCACACGAATTGCCTCGGGGTCCTATGACAGGACAATTCGCATTTGGGGTGCCCAGACAGGTCAGGTCGTCGCAGATCCTTTTAAGAGCTATATCTCTGGCGTCCGCTCCATCATGTTCTCCCCTGATGGCACACGGGTTATTGCGGGGTCCTATGGCAGCGGAATTCGCATTTGGGATGCCCAGACAGGTAAGGTCGTCACAGGTCCCGCCCAACCCCACACGGATTTTGCCTATTCTATCATGTTTTCGCCTGATGGCACGCGAGTTGTTTCGGGGACCCATGACAACACAATTTGCTTATGGGATGCCCGGACAGGACAGCTCATCGCAGGTCCCCTTAAAGGCCACACCGGTTGTGTCTATTCCGTCACGTTCTCGCCCGATGGCACTCGAATTGCTTCAGGGTCCGATGACAAGACAATTCGCATTTGGAATGCCCAGACAGGACAGCCTGACGCAGGTCCTTTTGACGGTCATGCCAATACGGTCACTTCTGTCACGTTTTCACCCGATAGCACTCGAGTTGCCTCAGGGTCCAAAGACAAAACAATTCGCATTTGGGATGCCCAGACAGGACAGGTCGTCGCAGGTCCTTTTGAAGGCCACACCAGTTATGTCAAATCTGTCATGTTTTCACCCGATGGCACTCTAGTTGTCTCAGGGTCCTGGGACAACACAATTCGCATGTGGGATGCCCAGACGGGACGGGTCGTCGCAGGTCCCTTTAAAGGCCACACCAGTCATGTCAATTCTGTCACGTTCTCGCCCGATGGCACCCGAGTTGCCTCAGGGTCCGGGGACAACACAATTCGCATTTGGGATGCCCAGACAGGTCAGGTTGTCGCAGGTCCCTTTGAAGGCCACACCGACCATGTCTATTCTGTCACGTTCTCGCCCGATGGCACCCGAATCGCCTCAGGATCCACGGACAAGACAATTCGCATTTGGGATGCCCAGATTC
Source organism: Hygrocybe coccinea (assembly GCA_963555575.2). Lineage (NCBI taxonomy): Eukaryota > Fungi > Basidiomycota > Agaricomycetes > Agaricales > Hygrophoraceae > Hygrocybe > Hygrocybe coccinea. Next base: position 772,030 of record OY741999.1, read on the forward strand.
GTCAGCACAATGTCCATTCCGTTCCGCTTGGTGGTACAGAAGTTGCCCTCAAATTTGAAGACCATATGCGTCGTACTAATGATATTAGCAGTGGCAAGCCAAACACAGGGGACAGTGCAGATGTTGCCAGATACCTTCATTCCCCTTATATGATTGGCTACTTGGCCAAAATTGTTGAGCGAGGATGGGCAGGTCCTTCGGGCACGAATTCGGTGGAACAACCAGGGGTTCGTTTTTGGGTTCCGCCACCTTACCGGTACGGCATATGTGCGATGGAGACACTGGTGATTATTGGCGAGCGCGTTGTTCGGTTGGATCTTCGTCGATTTGCCTATGGCACGTCGTGGACACTATGCTATTCCCCGTTGTAACTGGTAGTCGGATGTTTTTCGATGCCCTCACACAACTCCTCTTTCGACTTCGCATTCCAATCATACCCATGTATTTCACTTTTTCCCAGTAGTATGATGGGAGACTGCCAAAACAATTGAAATTTCCCTCACATGCATCGGTTTTGTATAGCTATTCAAATGTTTTCACCACAAAAAATATTTATCATAAGTCATAACGATCAATTAGAAACTACTGATAGTCTTCAGTCCAACACCTCAAAACTCACAAGGTTCCTCTCCCAATCTTACCTAGCAAAATCTCAGTTGCGAGTTCTCTCGAAGGATTCCTTCCTCCATCTGCTTTGACCAATCTTAATAATTATACCACTCCTAGCTCGGAAGAGGTAATGAGAACAGAAACTCCTTGTTTGCTGCGACTATGGATTCTGGACGACCTAATAAGACTGGGCCCAAATGATTAGGACTCGGAACCTTAGATCCCAATCGCCCGAACTTCCAACCCTACATATTCAAATGTCGCAGCTCCAGGTCCGGGTAAACATAGTGGCTCATTTTCGAAGGTAGGACATCGGGCGGGTGAGCCCTCCGATCAAGTGCAAGTACAGCCTTTACTGTCCATCTCTGGAACAACATGTACATATCAGTGGAAAGGATGATAGGAAAGTAGTCAGCAGAGAGACGCAACTTGTTGGCCCAAGATTATGAATGTCATGTAATTCGGCATGTGCTGACGAGAGGCTATGATGCTCAAGGTTGCATGAGGGTGAGCCCTTTAATTCAAGGGAAGTCAGTCAAAACATACGATTGAAGATGGCGTAGACCCTCCAGGGCTGATTTAATGAGTTTTGCAGACTTCTCACGAGCGCGATACCATTCCTCGTTGTCTAATAACCTCTCGATGTCTGTGATTTGCGTGTACCGGGAGCTATTAAATGAACTGGAATCTGACTCTAGATCAGCAAATGGTCTATAGAACAGGGTGCGGGCGTTTATCAGCTCTAAAACCAGGACTGAGTGGCAGAAGTAAACGCATTCCGCTGACTTACGGTGTTTTACTCGATACTGTTCTAAAATTACTTTTGGTATAGCGTCAGTGACATTCAATATTGGAGTCTTGCAATCAAAAGCATTCACAAACGCGGCATGGGCCTTAGCCTTGTCGCCGTCACGAGGGAGCAAATACTCGGGACAAGTGGAATCCACATCTGGCAAGACACCTACAGAATTGACAGGCTAGTTTATACCGATGAAGGCTGCCATAATCGAGGCTATGTCGGCCTGCTTCACGTCAAGCCGAAGGAAATCACCAAGGCGCCATGGCTGAGCATGAACCACGTGATGATGGGGAAGAGTCGGGTAGAGGGCCTCGGATGCCGCGACCCCATGCAATTAAAGGCGTGGGTCTGTGCAGATACATCAGGTTGGCAAGTAGATATTTATTTATTGGCATGAAAAACGCACTGCCGACACCATGATTGCCGATGTCAGACATACCATGGTCTGCACTCAGAACAAAGCTAGTTTGAAAAGGGATTCAGTTTGCCGCACAATGTCATCTACAACTTGAATATCATTCACGTATACCTGCAAGGGCAAAGATGAGACCATACACGAGAGAGACCAAATCGAATAACTTCACCTTCAAGTGGAATGCCCAGTCGTGTCAAGCCCGAGTAGATGTAGAAAGAAGACAAATTTGTCACTTCGCAATTGTGAATCTAAAGCTGTATCTATTGTAGCGTTACGTAGGAGAGCATTAAGTTGCTCTAGAACCCAGACATGTGGTGCACGTCTGCCATCTCAAGATGGTCAGCACATCCGAGAAAGAAACATTAGATTTCGTGCTCGATTACCTTTTGTAAAATCCTCCTCATCCTCGTTATAGTTCCAAGTCTTGACTTTTCCTGGAGTAGTTCCACGGGCAAACATGGGCAAGATATCAGGTGAACCGAAAGAAAACGTGAAGCTTGATTGATTAAAAATGGAATCGAAATCAACCTTCATGGAATCAATAATCATCTACGGTATGATCAAAGGAAATGGTTACCGGGTTGGTTTTCCAGCGCTGGGGAATGTCTCTTCGTCATTTTCAAACTGAGAAGTATCACATGACCATACCTTAGTCACCGCGGTGTAGTGGATGCGATTGAATCCATAGTCATCTTCATACATTCCCCGTAAGCTTTTATGGACGACTCCGAAAGTGAGAAAACCGGATTGAGCGACCGTGTCTGGGCCGACTTTCCGTTGGCACACACCTCGAATTTCTGCAATTGAGCACAGGTATGGCCAACGACTTCTGGAGTATCAGGCCTCAGGAATCGATGGAAAAGCGTAGGGAATAACGCGCACCGACAGTGAGAACCAGACGCTTAGCCTCTGCGGTTCCAAGACTATAGCTGGCCATGCCGTGTACAACCGGACTAGTGAAGTAGGTGTCGAATACAACTAGGATAAAAATACAGCCCGATAATCAGGAGTCGTGAGTCGTCCGCCATGAAATCAGCCAGATTTGAGATTTGACGTTGAGAAGGGCTTACGTAATACACCCGCCAAACGTTTGCTACTCAGTACTCAGTACTCGGCGATTCCGAGTCCTAAATTTATTTAGGCTCGGTCTTAATGAGGACCGCCCCCAGGATTTTTTCAGCCAGCAATCTATTATTGCGGCAAATGCCGCTGTTTGTTCGGCTTTGTCTTAGACTTGCTGCAGCCACACTTCCCTTCAAGATCTTGTGTACGAGTAGAGTCGAGGAGTACATTCACAGAATTCTCAAATTACTGGCCACAGAGTCAACAAACCCATTCAGTTGCTTCATATGTCACTGTGCAACCTTTTAATAATGGTGCAATTGCATTTGGAAGTGTTTCGTAACTACAATATTTTCTTTTGAGTAGGACTCGGATGTGCCATGCAAGCAATGGCCCTCTGGCTCAAGTCAAGCTCATCGTGACACTAATCTATTATCTGATGCCAACAACCGTATTTACCACTTTATTTGAATCTGACAACATGATACTGTTACAAGGGTAAGTAGTCTGTATTTGTTTAATAATTCTACAAGGATTGACTTAGAATGGATAAGATATAGGCACAAACCTGGGGTAGCTAACGACGAGACTCTGCAGGCTATGCTGTTTTCATATCTGTCCGAAGACTCCGAAGTGGCATGAATGCTTTTTCATGGATGGCCCACCATATTTTACGTTGATACCCTAGCCCATTCACCACCTACTAAGTTACTGCGGGGTGTCAGAATGCTTCATTGCCGATTATCCGTCTACGCAAGGCTGTACGCGGGGCAATTTGAATATCCTGTACTTTATCCTGCTGCGACTGTCGGGAAAGTGTACACCAAAACGCTGTGCTATGACCGTTATGAGCCGGACTCTCTCATTTTGTTTCTGCCCCACAGATAACTTATGAGTCTAAAAAATACCCTATAACCAATGTCATTCCGCAACCTCTTCCACGGTGGCACCTTTCTGCTCCTCGTTGCCACCGTTCTTCTTCTCATCAGCTCAATTAGCAGCCCTGTCATACCGGAGTGCGTCCCCACTATCGCTATTCCAGGAATACAAAACATTGATACGATTTGTAGCGTCTCCTTCCTCAAGGTCACCAACCAATGGATCTTTTTTTTTTTACTTACCACCCAAACGTCCTTTGCGCCACTTCGGGCACTTCGAGGAGGAATGGCGCCGTCACCTTTGGTCATTGTGTGTTGGACGTTGCCACACCGGACGGGGTCTGTCGCCTTTTGTTCAATACCGCCATTCATCTCCTAGCGCTGACAAAGATAACTGCTCGACTCGGAGCAAGGCGATCGGGTTACGATATTGCTTGGCATCATCATCATCTCTGCCCTGACCGGCATAGAATACGATTCATCAGTCTTGATTCTTGAAGGAACGTCACCCGTGCCCGGTACCCCTCGTCCCTCATCCCCATTGCCACGGGGGAGTGCTAATTGCCATTAGCTCAAGCTGCCTTGGATTCCCTCAGGCTATTTGCCAGCTTATTTAATTGCAGCCCGTGGCTCGGTTGGTCATGGCACTTGTTACGCTTGCTCACCGTTGACTTTCAAGTCTGTTTTGGTGCTGCGAAAGTAGGTTACCACTGCTTCCCATACGTTCCTTAGACGGAAACCAGATGTCATGTCTTATCATTATTCGCTTCTGTGCAGCGAAAGCAGAGCTCGGCGTTTGCGATATGGCTGACGAATGGCGTTCGTCGTGCTCTTTTTCACGTGCCATTATTACGACATGCTTCTCCTGTTTGCATGAACAGACGGTCGACGCCGGCAGTGGAAAAGCATACGATTTATCTTGGAGGTTTCGTTCGGGCTTTCTTTTGTCTTATTGGAAAGATATATTTGGTGAATAACGCGTCTTGGATTTACGTAAAGCGTTTGCCACTGGCGCAACTTGAGCATTTATTTTTATATTCCCAATTGAAGTAGAACGCGCCGATCACTAGCACTCTGTCACTGTAGAACACCGGGCGACGGGAACGAGACCAAGTAACTGGCACTGTTGCTAGTACGAACACATCGACCGCCATGCCATATTTTGCCAATGCTCAGAATGTCCATGCATCGAACGGTGTGTTCAACGAAGTTGGTCAAAATCAAATCAACCTCTACTTGAATCAATCGCCCTCTGCTTCTCTTGAACCTCTCTTCAACGTCATTGCGTCGATGGTACCGCAAGTTCAAGCGAGCCAAGAACAAATCAAGGCCCTTACTGCCTCCCTCGATCTACTGCTGAAGATCCTCGATTCTGAGTATCATGCGGGACGGCTATTGGAATCGCAAACATCTGCACCTTTGGAATCTTTAAGGAGGTACGTGGACACTGCCATTCTATCAACAAACATCGCTCATTGCAATTGGGAACACAAAACAGCTCATTGAAGGAGATTGCTCAGTTTGTCGAGAAGCAAACATCTAATGAATTTCTCAAGTCATTCTTGACGAGAGAGGATCGCCAAGCGCAGATAGAATCATATTATCATCAAATCGAAACACATGTGGCCTCGTTCCAGGTATGCTTCTCAAGAAGGACAAACGTATTGTTATTATCGCATCTCATCGTGTTCTTAAACGCATAGATCTCAGCACTTCTCGACATTCAAGACTGCCTGTCGCGAAACGAAAGGGCCAAACGGGACGATCAGATAGCTTTGCACAATCGACTGAGTGATCTTGAATCAAATCAACGTCGTCTGAAGGAGATGTTTGGTATGTTATCTTTGAAAGCTCGATTTGCAGATGTCCTTCGTAATACGTCCGCCCATTCCAGATACACAAAGCCATAGCCTTATGGAAATGATGATTTCCCTTCAGAGGAAGATCGAAGAACTTCCGCGGACGCACAGAGAGTACCGTTTCCTTTCGCATAGTGTGCAATACCTCTCCACGATCAGTGGAAATTTGATACCAGTGGAGAGCTGGATGATCACGTCGTTGGATGTCGAATTTGGGTCCGAGATTGGCTCAGGTGGCTAGTACGTGCTTCATCTTCCATTAGGGTTACTTTGATCGGTCGATGAATGGGCACGATGAACAGCGCAAGGGTTTTTGAGGGAAGATGGTGCAAAGCGCGAGTCGCTCTGAAGATCCTTAAAACAGAGGACGGCATCACGCCAAGCCCCGAGGTAAGTCTACATTGAGATGTATGAAACAGTTCTCAACATGGTTATCATCGCAGGCAATCAGACGCGAGATCGCGGTGAGTTCTTCGGGTGGTACAGCTGTTCCAGTTATGAAATAATATCTACAGACTTGGTCCAAACTCTCACACCCTCATATACTCCGTGAGCTGTATTTCGCACTCTTCCGACTGCAAATTGACACACAACGTATCAGAATTTCTCGGCGCGAATGTGCTGGGCAACAAGCCATTCCTCGTGACGAGGTATATGGAGAACGGAAATGCACGGTCCTACATTGAAAACAACCCTGACTGCAATCGTTTGAAAATCGTGCGTTGGTAAAATCTCCCTATATAATTATGCAAGACTTATAAAATCCTTGTGATAGCTCTACGACGTGTCTCTGGGATTGGTTTATCTTCACTCAAAGAAAATCGTGCATGGTGATCTCAAAGGGGTAACTAGCTTCCACTTCGACATGCAAATCTTCTCTCACGCCATGTCTTCTCCAAGCTGAACATTCTTATCGACGATGCCAGTAATGCTGTACTGTGCGATTTTGGTCTCTCTCGTGTGATAGGAGACATGACTAGTCGCACAACTGTGGCCAACACTGCGGGTGTCGCTGGCACCCGCAATTGGATGGCCCCCGAACGATTGATTGGAGGTCTGCTTAGGAAGCCTTGCGACATATATGCTTTTGGGATGGTCATTTTCGAGGTGAATTATGGTCTGTGTTACAGTTCAGTGCCGGGTGGCTGAGCCGCGTGAAACAGATTCAGACCAACGAGATCCCTCTGATGGGTGTTGAATACAATGATTTCGTTCAACTTATTGTTAGGGAAGAGTGCAGACCAGAGCGACCCGAAGAAGATGAAGCTCCTCAAATGACCGATGCTTTGTGGGAACTCGCGGAGCGTTGCTGGCAAAAGGATCCGAAGGCAAGACCAGATGCCAATGTTGTCTGCGACATTCTCTCCCGTCAACTAGGCGACTCGAAGACCTTTTCTGGAGCAAAACCGAAACCATTTTGTGTCTCTCCTGCACCCAACCCTAACAATATTGTAGATGCTGATGAAACTAAGATAGAGGAGCCTCGGGGTGAGGACGACAATGCCAACTATGAAGTGGCCAAGCAGCAGGAGCAAGATGCGAAGAAGGAAGAAGAATTTTTATGTCATGCCAATCAATACCCGAAGCAATTCTACCTATGCCAAGAGGAGAGCCCGACACTTTCGATGGCATGCTTCAGGATCATGCGAGATGGGCTGAAATTCAACGTCTGCGACCTGGAGACATCATGTCTTCTGAATCGTGAGGTAGATGGTTTGTCGGAACGAATCGAGGCAAAGGTGGCGAACTCCTTGTTGTATTCATGTCGTTTCTGGGCCTTTCACTTTCGGGATGCCATCAGCAACCCACATGACCAGGATGCGCTCATGAGAGAAGTCAATGAATTCTTCGACGTTCGTCTCCTTTTTTGGTTGGAAGTCATGAGCTTGGTAGATGAAATCGCTGCGGCCCGTGGAGCATTATCAACTGTTGCACCACTGATTGCGGTATGTACTTGTCCTATTGGCTATTGTCAGTTCATAATAGACCTTCCTTTTCCAGGTCGTCGATACGAAATTATCAGATTTCATTCAAGATGCTAGCCAATTCATTATCGCATTCCATATCCCAATGTCAGAAAGTACCCCCCACATTTACGTATCTGCGCTGCCGTTTTCACCTGCCAACAGTTTGGTCAGGAAGCATTATGAATCCAAATTCCCCAACACGTTATCTCTCCTCTGCGGGCGTGAACAAAATTGGCCAGCGTACATGGGTAGATTTCACGGCCACGCTGAGGAAGTCAATTCCGTGGTGTTCTCACCTGATGGAATGCGGGTTGCGTCAGGGTCCCGTGACAAGACGATTCGTATTTGGGATGCCCTGACAGGCCAGGTCGTCGCAGGTCCCTTCAATGGCCATACGCATTGGGTCACTTCTGTCACGTTCTCACCCGATGGCACACGAGTTGCTTCAGGGTCTGTGGATAACACAATTTGCATTTGGGATGCCCAGACAGGTCAGATGATCGCAGGTCCCTTTGCAGGCCACAGAGGTAATGTTAATTCTGTCGTGTTCTCACCTGACGGCACGCAAATTGCCTCAGGGTCCTGGGACACGACAATTTGCATTTGGGATGCCCAGACAGGTCAGGTCATCGCAGGTCCATTTGAAGGTCACGCCGATCAGGTCACCTCTGTCACATTTTCACCCGATGGCACTCGAGTCGCCTCAGGGTCCTGGGACAACACAATTCGCATTTGGGATGCCCAGACAGGACAGGTTGTCGCAGGTCCATTTGAAGGCCACACCAGTTATGTTGAATCCGTCATGTTCTCGCCCGATGGTACCCGAGTCGCTTCAGGGTCCTGGGACAACACAATTCGCATGTGGGATGCCCAGACAGGTAAGGTCGTCGCAGGTCCCTTTGAAGGCCACACCGGTTATGTTGAATCCGTCACGTTCTCGCCCGATGGCACCCGAGTTGCTTCAGGGTCCTGGGACAACACAATTCGCATCTGGGATGCCCAGACAGGACAGGTTGTCGCAGGTCCCTTTAAAGGCCACACCAGCCATGTTTATTCTGTCACCTTCTCGCCCGATGGCACCCGAATTGCCTCAGGATCCATGGACAGGACAATTCGCATTTGGGATGCCCAGATTTGTCAGGACCACCAATTTCCCGGGGACAATGTCTATTCCGTTCCGTTTGGTGGTACAGAAGTTGCCCTTAAACCCGAAGACTATACGACTCGTACTAATGACATCAGCGGTGGCAAGCCAAACACAGGGGACAGTGCAGATGTTGCTAGATACCTTCATTCCCCTTATATGATCGGCTACCTGGATAAAATTGTTGAGCGAGGATGGGCAGGTCCTTCGGGCACGAATTCGGTGGAACAACCAGGGGTTCGTTTTTGGGTTCCACCACCCTACCGGTACAGCATATGTGCGACGGAGACACTGTTGGTTATTGGCGAGCACGTTGTTGTTCGGTTGGATCTTCATCGATTTGCCTATGGCACGTCGTGGAAACAATGCTATTCCCCGTTGTAACTGGTAGTCGGATGTCTTTCAGTACCCTCACACAGCTCGACTTCGCATTCCAAGCACACCCGTGTATTTTACTTTTGTCCAACAGTATAATGGGAGACTGCAACAACAATCAAATTTTCACCTTTACATGCGTCCGTTTTGTGTAGCGCTTCAAATGTTTTCACCAGAAAAAATCTTTATAGATCGATTAGAAACTACAGCCACAAAACTCAAAAGGTTCTTCTCCCAGCTAGCAAATTCTCAGTTGCGAGTTCTCTCGAAAGATTCTCACCACTCTTAATCTCATCACGTAGCTGAGAGTCGAAAAACCTGCGAGCAATGTCCCACAGACACCATACATTCGGAAACTATTGGCGTGGAGGATTGTCTACGTCGCCATCTGCAGTGATCACGATCGATGCAGGGCTCAGAAAATTTTCGCCTATCGAGGGTGTTCTTGGCAAGCTTCCTTCAGCGGCGTCAGCGTTCTTTCACAATGTAATCGATAGCTTCGCTTCGGACCTGTATGGAGGAACCGCTTCAAGACTTTCGTCGGGAACTGAAAACGGAAACGGTAACAGTGCCGGTGACACTTTGGAGACGCTCACGGTTCGAAAGTGCTCGGCGCCTCTTGGTGGCAGACTCGGTCACCCCATTGTGTGCGGGTCTTCTGCTGTTTGACAGCCTCCATCAAGCTCCATCAACGCATTCGCAGAAACAGACTTAATCTCAAGGTCGATTGGTGCAGCCGCAAGACCGTCTATATGTACCAGGTTGAGCGAAGGCACAAGAATTGGTGGTGGTAGGAGATGGGATTCAAATCGATGACTCGTGTGACGCCTTTGCACTCCGAAATCGCATATATTATGTAACCTTGTCAAGAAAAGCTGTGGTATCACCGTCAAAGATGTGTCTACACAACGAACGAAGACAATTCAAAAGTGGAGAAGAAACATAATAATACCACAGTTTTCCTCCGGCGCTGAAATGGAGAGAATAGAGGGGAAAATTCGATAAACTAGTTAAAATCAGGCTCCACGGGACACTTTATCAAGAACTGTAAACAGGGAACACGAGTTGAGCGGGTATGCTAAAAACTAGGAGGGATGGACTTGCCACTATCCCACGCAACTTCACTATAATCAGTCCCTTGAATCTCGGCAGAAATACCAACCAAAGAGCGCCTCAACGCATCCCTGGAAGACGCGAACATCATCTTCTGTTTGATCTTGGCGTCGTCGGGTGACCTGGGGGGGAAATTAGCGTCCCGCAGTCACATTAGGGATCAGAGATTCAATATTCAACGTCATTTGACCGTTAGGAATAAAATGATTCTCACCAAGAGAAAAAACAGATCTTATTCCTCTTCCCAGCTTCCTTCTCGTACTCAAAGTCATATATAGCCCATTTGCACTCAGTTTCGGGAAGATCGGTTATGAAGTCCTCGTAGGATTGAGACTCTGAGCTCTTGTCGACAACAATCTCCGTATGACCTGAATTAAGCGTGAAGATGATGTATTTGGTCTTCTTTCCTAGTTTGAGATTTTGAAATGCGGTGATGCATTCAGGATTGACACCAATGCCAGAGGCCTGAGAGAAAATAAAGAAGAGAAATTTTCAGTATAGCAATCGCAGACTGACCATGATTGATAGACAAACGCAGGAGCTGAAGATCTCGCAGCACCACTGCTTATGGGAAATGAATCAGTGTGACATCTAGTGCTATCGTGACCGGAGATTGCCACGTATTTGTCCATGTTTGGCAACAGCTTCATTACATAATTCACTTATCGCAATCCAGCCATAGGTCATTCGAAAATGGCCAAGTCTCTGAAAAATACCATACAAAGCGAATGAAGCCGCCTACGGAGAAAGCACGTCATGATGATGAGTGGCCTTCAAGTTGTTTCTGTTAAATAAAATCAAGGAGACGAGTAGATATCATGGTCTGACAACGAAACTACTATTCAGAAACATATTCTGAGCTATGTACTTCATCTTACGTCAGGTTGAATTCGCCTGCCTTCACTCTGTGCGCCATCTCATACCCAAAAGCGAAATGAGACAGTCGAGCATCTATAAGATAGTTTTCCTGATGAGGATGACCCCAGTCAATACCATATCGTAATTCTGCATTTGTTCCTCACCTTTGTGTTGTATGCTAAATTTAAATTGCAACATTTAGAGTGCCTCTTTACACCGCATTCTCGCCAAAACACACCTTTCAGTTCATCATTCAGTTTGGAGAGCTCTACCACTCGCCTCACAATGGATTCTCCCGGTTCAAGTCTTTGAACCGGTATTTCCATATCGCCAGCAAAGGAAACACGGAGAACAATGAGCTTCATGTTGGCGTTGGTCATTCCTGAAAAATCGTATATGAATTTTTTTTCCGCAAAGACAAAAAAGGGTGTTGTCAGTAGACGGACCGGGATCAGTAACAACAAGCGGAGTGGATTGTATGACTTGGTCCGCCTTGAAGCCTGTCTCTTTTTCAGAGTTTTCAGAGTGAAAGGATGATTTGTCGACACACCAGTTTCTTCTTCTAACTCGCGTATAGCTGCTTCTTCTGGCGACTCGCCTTCATCCACAAGACCTTTTCAAAACAGCAGAAATTGGCGGGGCACAACAGTCTAATAGAACTTTATTCACCTGCCGGTAGTTCTAGTGGTGGTAAAGATGAACATGAGTTCAGATGGCATCAGACCAAAGAGATGCACCGATAATAAACTTGTCGATCGGAGGACGGTATTGCTCAAGGATGACAGTGGAAAGTTGAAAGGCGTTCGTTTGAGACCGGATGAGAGCAAGGATAGCCACGGCTGAGTTCAGGTTACGAAATTACTATCAGAATGAACGGCGAGGAAAAAGCCAAACTCAGACCACTCACCGTCTACCCCGGAGTTTTTTCGCGTCCTTCGTTCAGCGCACTCCCACAACCGCTGTGAAAAGTGGCAAAAAATTCAAGTTGACTGGGAGGCACAAAACAGGCCTCATCATGCACCTCCTTCCCCTCGGAATCAGTGTACCGAATCTTTTTGAGCGTGATCCACCTTGGAGCGCAGATGGAACATTGAACACAACACGTTTATAAATCAGTTCGGGACACTATAAATCAACAGTCGAAGCGTTCACCTGGCTTCTGCCGCTGACAACTCCTCCCTGGACAGCACTTTAGGATTGGCAGACATCTTGGAAATATTCGCGTGTGCGCGTAGCTTATGCTAAACGAGCAAATGGATCAGTCACTGGCAGTTGACCAGAAGTCGACGGCAGCTTGACCAATGACAGGTTTTGATGAAAATACCTGTACAAGTTCCGACTATACAGGCAGAATGCCGCGGTTTGTGCGTCCAAGCACGGCGGCATGTGACAGTAAATTCAATACTATGATAAACATGTTTATATCGACCACAAAGTATCCCAACCGATAGTGATACGAGAGACCTGGAAGGACGAACGAGCATCATGAAAATATGAGCAAAATTCATGATAACCTATGAAGACACGCCAAACGTCGTTGTCACGGTGAACGCTTTCTCTCGAACAATCCTGCTCTCATCATGACAAGCCAACACCGTCAACTCGTCAAACTGTCTCATAAGGTCCTCTCTCCCTTCTCCCTGCTCCATGGCTTTCATTAATTGGCTCTGACGAGTATCAACGTCGGTGAACCTGATTCTCCACCACACTAGCAATTCCAGTGCAGCAAGTTTGCATGTGATGGATGCCACACCAACGTAATCATCCAGAGCAGCCTCCAAAATCTCATTAGCGGTCTCAGCGAACAGAATTCGAGCGAATGAGAGCGCAAGCGAAAGAGGGGGTACCCAACCCCACCGCGTACCAGATTCCCCTCGGCGATTAGGAGCGAGCGCGCTCATGAGATGGGAAAACACGTTCCCGATTCTCTCCTGTGTATCAAGATCGGGCCGACAGAAGGTCGATGCAGCGTAAGATAGGAACAGCGAAGGGTGGACCAACACAAGCTGGGGAAAACGTCCGAGAACCTGATGAAGGATTGCCAGCATTGAAGGGGGAATCTGAGGTTGGTGGATGCCAGAAAGGTACTGCGAAGCATGTGTCGATTTCCATTCTTGGTAACGATCAAGCAATTGCGGTACGGTAGCCTTAGACCGTCGATCCTCGATGTCGCCTCCACTCCGGTCATCTTGGTTCGTCACAAAGAAAGGATATGACAAGACTGGTTCCGGTTTCAGCGCACCGCTGCTGATCACCATTCCCAAGTCAAAGTTCCTCAGGTTGCCCGAGTAAATTGCTTCTACAAGTAACGCAGTCACGGGGCTGACATCTGAAGTCTCAAGCGCTACTGTAGAGTTTCCCTGAATTGAAGTGGTGTTGACGAATTCGATGAGGAGTAAAGCTGAGCGAGAAGCGCTGGCGTTGGTTTCCCAAGGGCGCATGGAGAACAGCATGGCAGATATTTGTTCAATCGCCCACTGTGGGCGATAGCATAGGATAACATCAGGTAGAGCGTCCAACAGACTGTGAAGGATGTGAGAGTCTAATCCAGAGGACTCCGCCCTGTCAAATATTGGATCCAGTAGGATAGATACCAATTCTTTGGGCACCGATTTGCGTACGGAGTCTGGCTTCAAGATAGACACAATCAACTTGTTTATTTCCTCCCAATGCTGGGCGTAAAATGAACTGTGGTAATTCGATACTAGAGTCTGGAATGCAGTGAGGGACCGAGCGTAGTTGACGGTTTTTTGTACGCGCTGAGTTAATACTTCGAGTCGCAGTTCATTGATCCAGATGAAGTCAGGTCCGTGGCTGCCCGACAGCAGGATTTCAACAAGTGCATCCGCAATTGGGGCAGAGGTGGTGTTGAGGAGCTTGGCGACGTTGCGTTTTAGCTCTGTAAGGGTATATTGAAGCTCCGCAGAAAGACGAATCAGCTCGAGTAAGAGGCTCCGGGTCTCGTTTAATTCTGACGGAAGATTTCCATGAGGGTTCTGGGATAAAGCACGTTGTCGCGCGTAAGAGAATAGATGGAATCGACGCTCCCAGAAGGTTACGGCGAAGTGGTCGCATCCATGTCTGGCGAGCGGCTCGAGCAGCGACATTCGATCCACAGTTAGCTGGTTCCTGATAGATTCGGGACTTTGGAAAATCATGTTGGTGCCGAGGCACATGGCTTGCAGTCTCTGGACCGCCTTCAAACTAGCTCTTGTGGGTTCTCTTTCGGTACTACCAGCAAGGAAGTCTATGAGTTGACAGAGGACGTCCCAACATCGTGGATCCAAAGCAACACATTTACCGATTCCATATACGAAGTATGGAAAAAGGTCAACATCTTGCCCATCAGATAGTGCCACGCTCTTAGCGGCATCAAGTCCTCTTTGAGCGAAGGCGTGAGCGTTCCGAGGAGTGAGGAAATAAGAGAAAATGGTGTTGTATGCAGATTTTCGCAATAGATGCAGTCTTTCACGAGTAAGCTTTGTTTCTTTTTCGTTGACGTTGAGGGATGATACGGAGATAACCGACCACAGTTGGGAGAGAGGATAGAGAACATCCTCTGTATACATATCGTGGCATTGTTCCGGAATTGTATTATCAGCCATGTCGGTCAGGATCTCAGGGTTACTGAGATGTACCACGTGAACACCAGATTCGTCCTGTGGAGATTTGGAAGGTTTAACGGCTAGGAGAGCAAAAAGAGCATCATTCAACACTAATGAAGGGTTGGAGACAGCGTCCCGGAGTATGGCACAAGCAAGACTCTCTTGTTTCGAGCCAAGGAAGGAGATCACCGACTGCAGGAAGGCAATGCGCACTGAAGAAACCTAGTAAGTATCGAAATCAATAATTTATCAACTTCGCTCACCATCTTGGTGCAGCTTGCGCCTCCATAGTTGCATGAGAAAGATCTGAAGATCTTCAGAAGAGGCATGCTGACAAACCAAGCGGACGAGCTCCTTCATCACTGTGATCTTCAGGAACCTCTTCGAATTCTCTGGAGGGAATACAGGAATAAGAATGTTCGGCAAACTACCTGCGGGAACGTGTTGCAGACATTTACGGACGCTAAATACGACAGTCCTCGCGAGTTCGCCATCCAGATAGCTTGGGGCAAGCAGAAATTGAATTCCAGAGGCAGGTTCGTCCAAGTGGGGCAAGAACATCAGGATCGCTTCGATTATACGCTGATTCAGGTCCTCCTTGAGAAGTTCCGCTAATTCAATGATGGTGGTGGTAGGAAGCTTTGTCAAGTCTTCAGCGGCCTTGACTTGCGAATGAAGAGGTACTTCCCCAGAATGTATTGTCTCTAACAACTTTACAGCAAAAAGTTCGCACTGGTGGGGATAGAAGCGTCGAGGAAAGGTGAATTCCCAAGGCGGAGGCTGAGCAACGGCATCACTAGGCAGTTGATTGAAGAGGCCGACTAGAGTGCCAGTGATATGTATATCCTTCAGAAGGTCTTGCCGATTCTCCATCAAATGAAGGCGTACAAATCCAAGATGAACAGCGGAATCATCGATGCCGAGCAGCTGTTCAACTAGTTTATCGAGTTGTTGAGGATTTTGCTTTCCTTTACTATCGAAAGTCTCCCCATGCAGAAGGGTCACTTCTACAGACGCGTCCGTCGAAAAGAGACGCAGTTGACGAAATTCGGACCACCATGGTAGACTCTCCGAAGTCACCTTTTCGGCGTGATATAGCGTACGAAGTCGCAAGATGTAGTTTACAGCCACTCGCTGTGTCTCCGGTTTCCAATCAGCGATCCTTCTCGCTGAGCCTGCAATGCTGCGAAGAACATCAAGTTGGCCATCGGTGTATTCACGTAGCATGGGAACGATCGTCCAGCGAACACCAAGGAGTTTGTGCATATCTGAAACAAATCCGGGATATGCTGCGGAACGCTCGAAGGGCGTTGTCTGGTGGACTTTGTGGTACTGTTCGAGTAGAGTATCCACAAATTGCCGTTCGTCTGAAATCTTCCAATAACCCATCTCGCCAAGAGAGTCTTTGGAATCGAGAATAAACTGCCTTCGTTTGAGTTCTTCGTCTTCGGTGAGTTTAGGTTCAGTCATAGATATGTGGATGCTGTATGTCTCGTGTGCCTTCAAAGGGCCCCTCACGAATACTTCCCGGGCCCACAACAGGTCCATGCCAAAGTGGAAGAAAGGATGATCAGGAGAGCCGGCATAGTGTGAAAGTGCAAGATTGGCCAAACTAAGAATATATTCAGATATGGAGCTAACCTGCATCCCAAAACATCAACTCGCAATTACGCTGAACCAGAACAAATGATCCTCACCCGCGATACAGCCTCGTTGTTCTGCTTCTCCCAAGTAAGATACAATTGCGCCAGCTCCTTTGCCTCATCATCGGTTGCGCGATCCCACACAGGAAGGAGATCACCAACCCCGTTCTTCTCCAATATTTTGGTGATCAGCTGTGCGTCGAGCACAATTTCGTTCCTGATCCTGGGAATGAGGAATCTCATAGTGGTTATGTACTCCCTGGGTTCGTGTGACCAGGTAGCCATCATAAGATGTCTGTATGCCCGATATCGATCCGTGAACAAGCGCTTGTAAGTGTTCTTTTGTAAAATTTCCCTCGAAGGTTGGTCGGAGATATCCAAGAGGGGGTAGAATTCGGCAAGAATAGAATCGTCCATCTTGGGATGATCCAGGACGGCTTTCACGATCGGGAGACGGGCACGGGGAGAGGCAGGCAATTCTGTTAGAATTTGAACAAATAAAGGCAGATTGCTAAATGATACGCCATTGAGGAGCTGTGCGCAGACGTATTCGGGATCGTTGAAGTACGACCAAAGAACCTCTCGCTGCCGTTCAAGCAACTCATTAATGACAGATTTGACGTAAAAGGATGGGTTGTCTCTGGGATGTTCAAGCCGAAGTAGGAGTTGGAAGACGGCGTCATTGTCCGTTTCTCTGATGCCGCAATAGGGTCGCACGACTCCATTGTTGGGAATGTCAAACACTGACAATTTCCTCCTCTTGAGTGCTTGGAGGAACTGGCAAGCAGTAGATACCAATTCTGATTTCGACACCTGAGCGATATCAAATATACCTTTCATGTTGTGGAACAGGACCTCGACAAGGGGAGGGTATTGCTTCAGCGGTCCTCTAAGTACCGGCAGGACGAAACGTCGCATGAAGCTTTTCACGAATGCATCGTCAGAAGAAGCAGATACCCTGCAAGCCGCTAAGACGTGTTGAACAGAACAGACAATAACTCTTTGAAGGGCTTCCTCGACTAGCGTCTGAGACGGATGCGCTTCCTCACGGTGGGCTATCGCGTGGAGTCGAGATGACAACATGTCGATCGCATGAACTACAAAATCGATAATGCCATCTATTTCCGAAACCGACATGGCTTTGACCATCCGTCCACTCTCAAGACATGTGAGCGCAGTTTCCGCCACAGCAACGACAATCTGCCATCTGGCATGCCGCAGAAGATCGGCGGAGCGGAGCTGACCATTCTTCAGCAATACTTGGTTCTGCATTTGCATGAGCTCGACAATGAACGGCAGCAGGTGATCCGTTTGCTCCTGGATAGACAGCATGTGCCAGAATCGAGAGCTTGACTTGTGGTGCATGAAACTAGAAGGTAGTTTGAGCCGATCACGCTTCTTGTTTTCTGGATCAGGAATATAACAAGTCCTCCTGACGAGTTGCAGCGTGCGCACGAGATTGTATAATAAGAAGCTGTGAATACGTTTGTCAAGGCTGGAAGGAATCGATGGGACAACTTGAGAGTCATTGAATCGATAGGAGAGGTGCGGTGGAGGGTATCGCTCGAGCAGCTCAAAAATGGTTGTTATGAGATCAGCCTTGCTATCTTTCGGGATAAACAAGGGGTTGTGGAGATGACGATGAAGTCTGAAAAGCGATAGCCTATGCTCGATGGATGAGATGAATCATCGCTGCGAGAAGTTTAATTGATGGTGTACGTACCCAGCACGAGTCCAAACTTCATCTCTGTCCCGCGGTAAGGCATTCTCCAAGTCTCTCTCCAGTGTGATGCAACGAGGATCAATTATTTTCGCGGGAGGAGGTTCCTTCCAGAGGTGCAAGATTTTCAAGGCTTCGATTCGACCAGCAGCTACCATCGCAGCTTGTAGGCTCTCCTGTGTGGCAGGAATGCTCTTTTGATAAGTCTCGACTAGCTGCTTGTCGGTCGCACCGGATGAAGGGGAAGCACAAGCCGTTATGGCAAGAGACTTCCCAGCCGTGGATGGGTGAATGATAGCGTCGAGAAGAAATGGTACCCCAGACTGGCCGAGAGCAGACGCCATGGCTAACCCGAGTTCACGCTGAAAAAAGCGTTTGGACGCTGTGCTTTGCGGGAATAGTAGCGTGATGTATCCACTGTCTTTCTCATTTCCTAGAAAAGGTACTGTGTCGGGGAGTAACGTGGTGGAAAGGAGCTCCCGAATGAGGGACAGCAAGGCAGGATTATCGCGATGAGAATTAACGAGCTTGAGTCCATAACCAGTTCGTTTGTGATACGGCAACTTGAGAAGTGTTGTAAGAAGGGCGGCTTCACTCTCCGGAAGGGCTTCATCGACGTCCATATTGCAGAAAGAATTTAGTCAAAGCTCTGTACGCCTACGGTTAAGACAGAGAATGAATAAGATGATCTCGGTTGATTGACTTTGATTGATCGTATAAAAGAGTCAAACGTAGCGGAACCGTCTGTCGCCATGACGTAACCATAACAAGACCCAAGCTATTTGGCTGTAGCCTTGGAACCAAACAAACGATCTATTTCTCATCATTGCTTTCAAGCTGAAGATACCATTTCACTACTGTATTCTTGCTTTTCAAATTTATCCATAACTGGAGATCTACACGCTACGTACGCTGGTATATTTTGTACGTGAACCGTCATACTCAATTTCCTCCCAACTTCATTCGCAACTAACACTTTTGATGCAAGTTCAAGTTGTGTGTGAGGCTAACGTGTGTTCACGGTTGCGCATTATTGCCGTCATCCATGGGTTGTACAAAAATAGGCGAACCTGTATGTTGCCTTTTACTTTCGAAGACAGAGTGGGCTTTTGATCCGTTATTGCTCAACCAGACACGAAAAGAAAACTGATCCATTGTTGGCACTGTGTGATCGACGAACACCATGTCCACCACAACACCAGTCATCTCAACTCCACCGCTCGCCCTCACCCCAGAATGCCCTTCAGTCCAACAATCGAATGGAGAGTTTATCGATAAATTTGCTAGTCTTTTCTCTCCTGCTACACCTCCCGCTACGCCAACATCATCACCACGATTACGTCCTAGTCGTCACATTCCTCACTCACCGCCATTACTGCACCAATCCGAAGTGCCTAGCTTGCCAAACTCGGATTTCGGTTCATTGGTGTCGGTGGCTCCTGCTCGAGACCCGTTATCGCTGTTATCTGCCCCTTCTTCCCCTTCCACCTCGTTTATGCTTTCGTCTATGGCGATCTTGAAACCTAATATTCAAAATGCCAGCATGAGATTTTTCGATCAGTTCACTGAGGAAGCGAAACGTGCGTCAGAACGTAACAAGAAAGGCTATTTGGATGAATTGCTTCTCCACGAGGACGATCCACTGTACTGGTTGAAAGAAGATTCTTCAAATTCAGCTCTTGGCAATGGAAGCGGCCATGATAGCGGCAATATGAAGGCGGCCGAAGACGACGAGAAAGGAGAACGTAATGAGTCCGTACACCCGGAAGACACGGACAGACCACTTATCGATCTCTCGTTTGGGGACTTGAACTATGACGGTGCCAGCTCCTCCTCCGAGAATGTTGAGAGTGTCGACGACGACGATAAACGGGATATACAGCCTCCGGTGGCAAAAGGACTGGTACGTTCACCAGAGCGCATTCCCTCTCCCTCTCCCTCCCTCCCCGCACAGCCCTCGGTGCCTTCCACCCGGCCTCCACCACGACCCTCATCAGCACTCTCGCATACTCCACCGCCTCGCTCGGAGTCCCCGTCATCTTTATCAACACCCCCACGTCCGAACTACAACACCCTCTCCACCTTCTCCTCGCGCTGGATGTCCTCACTCCTCTCCTCTTCGCGCATATCTGCACCAAGTACATCTCCCGACACTCACCAAACCCTCGACACACTGTTTGCGACACACCCTTCACCAACGCCAATCATGCACAACCATCGCCATGCAACTCACCCCGTCACTCCTACCGCATCCCCTTCCCACCCACCAAGGAATACTGGAACACTGCCCATCTCACGAACACAACACTCCCGCAATGTCTCCTCTTCTCATCTGTCGATATCCCATGGCACGCCCTTTGCCTCGACCTTGTCATATTTCCCACCTTCAGGAGCGCCAGGATTTTCTGGAGACAATCATTCCTGGGACCGGGGCTTCTCCCAAGATTTTGATAAGGATCAAGTCGAGAGGCGGAGTGTGTTGTTGAAAGACCGGAGAGAGGGTGAAGGATGTGTTGGAGTTTTAGACGTTAAATTGGCCGATCTAGTAAGTATGGATCTTTTTGGAGGCTCATGCTTGTCCGTTCTTTCTTACAATATACCCGCGATTTGTTTTCAGATCCGCCCTCACCTCCCTGCCCTCGCCCGCCTACCGCATACTTGGACACTTCTCTACAGCCTCGACCAACACGGTATATCATTGAACACACTCTACACCCGATGTGACAGTCAACATTCTACGGGTGGTATAGGAGCGATAAGTCGGGGTGCCCTGATCGCAATCAGGGATTCAGGGAATGCATTGTTTGGGGCATGGATCGGAGAAGGAATTCAATTGTCCAAAGGTGCATATTGTGGGAGCGGAGAGTCGTGAGTCATATTTCGTTCAACACTCGAAACACACCAACATTATCACCCTTATTGTCATTTTACTGTACAGGTTTCTATGGAAGTATATCGGTGGACAACCGGAAGTATATAAATGGACAGGGAAAAATGACTACGTGGCGTTATGTGAGCCCGAGTTCATTTCTTTTGGCGGAGGGTGAGTGATGGATGATTTTCATTCGTGATTACTCGTTTACCGCCTGCGTTATTTCAGAGATGGACAGTATGGCCTGTACTTGGACCGCACTTTGTCGGAGGGTTCGTCCGCCCGATGTCCTACCTTCGACAATGAGCCACTATGTTCACCCGGTCCTCAAATTGGTGGAGCTGCGACATTTGAATGTGTAGGGTTGGAAGTATGGGCGATTGGGATGTAAAGTTCTGAGTCCTAAATTTACTTAGGCTCGGCCTTTTTAGGTCGTCCAGCATATATCGTGGCAGCGAGCACCGAGTTGGTACTCTCATTGCCTCTTCCGAGCTAGGAGTGGTATAATTATTATGACTGGTCAAAGCGGATGTAGAAGACATCTTTCGAGAGAACTCGCAATTCTAGATCAGATTGGGAGAAGAACCTTGCGAGTCTCGTGGCGTTGGACCAGAGACTATCAGTAGTTTCTAATTGATCCTGGTATGATCTCAAAACATCTAGGTTTTTATAAATATTGTTTGTGGTGAAAACATTGGAATAGCAGAACAACATGTGAGGGTGAAATTTTGATTATTTTTGCAGTCTCCCATTATACTGTTGGGAGAAAGTACAGTACATGGGTGGAATTGAATGTGAAGTCGAAAGAGGAGCTGTGTGAGGGTATTGAAAAACATCCGACTACCAGTTACAACGGGGAATAGCATTGTTGCCACGACGTGCCATAGGCAAATCGACGAAGATCCAACCGAACAACGCGCTCGCCAATAATGACCAGTGTCTCCGTCGCACATATGCCGTACCGGTAGGGTGGTGGAACCCAAAAACGAACCCCTGGTTGTTTCACCAAAATCGTGCCCGAAGAACCTGCCCACCCTCGCTCAAGAGTTTTATCCAGGTAGCCAATCATATAAGGGGAATGAAAGTGTCTGGCAACATCTGCATTGTCCCTACTGTCAGTACGAAGTGTATAGTCGTCGGATTTGAGGGTAACTTCTGTAGCACACGGAATGGGATGGACCTTGTCCGCGGGACATGGGTTGTCCTGACAAATCTGGGCATCCCAAATGCGAATTGTCCCGTCCGGGGACCCTGACGCAATTCGAGTGCCATCTGGTGAGAACGTGACAGAATAGACATAACTGGTGTGACCTCCAAAAGGACCTGCGACAACTTGTCCTGTCTGGGCGTCCCAAATGCGAATTGTGTTGTCATGCGACCCTGAAGCAACTCGGGTGCCATCAGGCGAGAACATGACGGACTCAACGAATCCGGTGTGGCCTACAAGGGGACCTGTGACGACCTGGCCTGTCTGGGCATCCCAAATGCGAATTGTCTTGTCATAGGACCCTGAGGCAACTCGAGTGCCATCGGGTGAGATCGCGACAGAAGTAACAAAATGATTGTGGCCTGCAAAGGGACCTGCGACAACCTGACCTGTCTGGGCATCCCAAACGCGAACTGTGTTGTCCGAGGACCCTGAGGCAACTCGGGTGCCATCGGGCGAGAACATGACAGAAGAGACATAACTGGTGTGACCTTCAAAAGGACCTGCGACGACCATTCCTGTCTGGGCGTCCCAAATGCGAATTGTGTTGTCATGCGACCCTGAAGCAACTCGGGTGCCATCAGGCGAGAACATGACGGACTCAACGAGTCCGGTGTGGCCTACAAGGGGACCTGTGACGACCTGTCCTGTCTGGGCATCCCAAATGCGAATTGTGTTGTCCACGGACCCTGAGGCAATTCGGGTGCCATTGGGCGAGAAAGCGACAGAATGGATGGCATTGTGGCCTTTAAGGGGACTTGCGACAACCTGACCTGTCTGGGCATCCCAAATGCGAATTGTCTCGTCATTGAACCCCGAAGCAACTCGCGTGCCATCAGGTGAGAACGTGACGGTCAGGACGCCCGCAATGTGGCCTTCAAAAGGATCTGCGACAACCGAACCTGTCTGAGCATCCCAAATGCGAATTGTCTTGTCTTGAGACCCTGAGGCGACTTGTGTGCCGTCAGGTGAGAACGCGACAGAAGTAACATTACCTCTGTGGCCTACAAAGGGACCTGTGACGACCTGGCCTGTCTGGGTCTCCCAAATGCAAATTGTCTCGTCCCAGGACCCCGAGGCAACTCGAGTGCCATCGGGTGAGAACGTCACAGAGGTGACCAGATGAGTGTGACCTTCAAAAGGACCTGCGACAACCTGACCTGTCTGGGCATCCCAAATGCGAATTGTCTTGTCCCAGGACCCCGAGACAACGCGAGTGCCATCGGGCGAGAACATGACAGAAGAGACATAACTGGTGTGGCCTTCAAACGGATCCGCGACGACCTGTCCTGTCTGGGCATCCCAAATCCGAATTGTCCTGTCCCAGGACCCCGAGGCAACTCGAGTGCCATCGGGTGAGAACGTCACAGAGGTGACCCGATCGGCGTGACCTTCAAAAGGACCTGCGACAACCTGACCTGTCTGGGCATCCCAAATGCGAATTGTCTTGTCATAGGACCCTGAGACAACGCGAGTGCCATCGGGCGAGAACGCCACAGAAGTGAGGAAACTGGTGTGGCCGTCAAAGGGACCTGTGACGACCTGACCGGTCTGGGCATCCCAAATATAAATTGTGTTGGCCCAGGACCCTGAGGCAACTCGAGTGCCATCAGGCGAGAATATAACAGAAGTGACCGATTTGCCACCTTCAAAGGGACCTGCGACGACCTGGCCTGTCGGGACATCCCAAATGCGAATTGTCCCGTCATCGGACCCTGAAGCCACCCGCGTCCCATCAGGTGAGAACACTACAGAATTGACTGCCATATTGTGGCCGTGAAATCTACCCATATATGCTGGCCAATTTTGTTCGCGCCCGCAGCGGAGAGATAACGTGTTGGGGAATTTGGATTCATAATGCTTCTTGACCAAACTGTTGGTAGGTGAAAAAGGTAGCGCAGATACGTAGATGTGGGGGGTACTTTCTGAGATTGGCGTGTGGAATGCTAAAATGAATTGGCTGGCATCTCGAATGAAGTCCGACAGTCTGGTATCGAAAACCTGCAACACGAAGGTCTATGATTAACGGGCAATAGCCAATAGGACGGTGCATACCTCAATCAATGGTGGGACGGTCGATAATGCTACACGGGCCGCAGTGATTTCATCTATCAAGCTCATGACTTCCAGCCAAAAAAGAAGACGAACGTCGAAGAATTCGTTGACTTCTCTTATGAGCGCATCCTGGTCATGTTGGTTGCTGATGGCATCCCGAAAGTGAAAGGCCCAGAAACGACATGAATACAACAAGGAGTTCGCCACCTTTGCCTCGATTCGTTCCGACAAACCATCCACCTCACGATTCAGAAGACACGATGTCTCCAGGTCGCAAATGTTGAATTTCAGCCCATCTCGCATCAGCCTGAAGCATGCCATCGAAAGTGTCAGGCTCTCCTCTTGGCATACGTAGAATTGCTTCGGGTATTGATTGGCATGGCATAAAAATTCATCTTCCTTCCTCTTCGCGTTTTCCTGCTGTTTGGCCGCTTCGTGGTTGGCATCGTCGTCCTTACCCTGAGGTTCCTCTATCATTTCATCGACATCTACAATATTGGTCATCGGATTCGGTGCAGGAGAGTCACGAGATGCTGGGGATACGTAGAATTGCTTCAGGTGTTCATTGACATCATATAAAAATTCATCTTCCTTCCGGTTCGCATGTTGCTCTTGCTGCTTGGCCACTTCATTATTGGCATCATCGTCCTTACCCCGAGGTTCCTCTATCTTAGTTTCATCGGCATCTACAATATTGGTTACAGGTGTAGGTGCAGGACGGACACGAAATGTTTTGGGTTGTGCTCCAGAAATCATCTTGGTGGCGCCTAATTGACGGGAGAGATTGTCGCAGACGACATTGGCATCTGGTCTTGCCTTCGGATCCCTTTGCCAGCAACGCTCCGCGAGTTGCCACAAAGCATCAGTCATTTGAGGAGCTTCCTCTTCTTCGGGTCGCTCTGGTCTGCGCTCTCCCTCAACTATAAGCTGAACAAAGTCATTGTATCCGACAGTAGTTAACGTCATCAGAGGGATCTCATTGGTTTGGATCTGTTCCAGGTGGCTCAGCCACCTGACACTGAACCGGGACACAGACCATAACTCACCTCGAAAATGACCATCCCAAAAGCATAAATGTCGCACGGCTTCCTGAGTGAACCTCCAATCAATAGTTCGGGGGCCATCCAATTGCGAGTGCCAGCGACAGCCGCAGTGTTGGCCACAGTCGTACGACTAGCCATGTCTCCTATCACACGAGCGAGACCGAAATCGCACAACACAGCATTAGCAGCGTCATCAATAAGAATGTTCAGCTTGGAGAAGACGTGGCGTGAGAAAGGACTTGCATGTCGAAGTGGAAGCTAGTTACCCCTTTGAGATCACCATGCACGATTTTCTTTGAGTGAAGATAAACCAATCCCAGAGATACATCGTACAGCTGTCGTAGGGAGTTTGTGACCCTTGCGTAATCATATCGGGAGATTTAAACGTACGATTTTCAAACGATTGCAGTCAGGGTTATTTTCAATGTATGACCGTACATGTCCATTCTCCATATACCTAGTGACGAGGAATGGCTTGCTGCCCAGCACATTCGCACCGAGAAATTCTGTTATGTTGGACGTCAATTGTAGTCAGAAAGGAGTGACACACAACTCACGGAGTATATGAGGGTGCGAGAGTTTGGACCAAGTCTGTGGACAGGACGTCATAACTGGAACAGCTGTATCATAAAAACAACTTACCGCGATCTCACGTCTGATTGCCTGCGATAACGAACATGTTGAGAATGGCGTCAAGATAACATCTCATTGTAGACTTACTTCGGGGCTTGGTGTAATGCCGTCCTCTGTTTTAAGCACCTTCAGAGCGACTCGTGCCTTGCACCATCTTCCCTCAAACACCCTTGCACTGTTCATCGTGCCGATTTACTATTCAATCACATTAAGCCTAACGGAAGATGAAGCACGTACTAGCCACCAGAGCCGATCTCGGACCCAAATTCGACATCCAAAGACGTGATCATCCAACTCTCCACTGGTATTAATTTTCCGCTAACCGTGGAGAGGTATTGGACGCTGTGTGAAAGAAAACGGTACTCTCTGTGCGTCCGTGGAAGTTCTTCGATCTTCCTCTGAAGGGAAATCATCATTTCCATAAAGCTATGGTTTTGCGTTTCTGGAGTAGACAAGCATATTAGGAATCATCTGCGAATCAAGCTTTCAAAGATACATGCCAAACATCTCCCTGAGACGACGTTGATTTGATTCAAGATCACTCAGTCGATTATACAAAGCCTTCTGATCGTCCCGTTTGGCCTCTTCATTTCGCGACAGACAGTCTTGAATGTTGAGAAGCGTTGAGATCTATGCATTTAAGAACATGATGATGCGATAATATCCTGTCCTTCTCACACCTACCTGGAACGAGGCGACATGTGTTTCGATTTGATGATAATAGGATTCGATCTGTACATGGCGATCCTCTCTCGTTAAGAATGACTTGAGAAATTCACTAGATGTTTGCTTCTCGACAAACTGAGCGATCTCATTCAGTAAGCTGTTCCATGTTCCCAATTGCGATGAGCGATGTTTGTCGATACAATTGCAGTGTCCACGTACCTCGTTAAAGATTCCAAAGGTGCAGATGTTTGCGATTCCGATAGCCGTCCCGCATGATATTCAGAATCGAGGATCTTCAACAGCAGATCGAGGGAGGCGGTAAGGGCCTTGATTTGTTCTTGGCTCGCTCGAACTTGCGGTGCCATCGACGAAATGACATTGGAGATTGAGAAGAGAGGTTCAAGAGAAGGAGAAAGTGACTGATTCAGGTAAAAGTTATATTGATTTTGACCGATGTCGGTGAACGAGCCCTTCGAGGCGTCGACATTCTGGGCATTCGCAAAACTCATGGTGGTTGATATGTTCGTACGCGGCCAGTTGCTTGGTCTCGTTCCCGTCGCCCACGTTCTAGTGAGGGACAGAGTCGCTAGGGTTCAGCACCAAAAGTTTTGGTCCAAAACGGAGACGTTATTTTTCGTTGTCAGTTGCCTTAGCGTTGCCTCATTTCTGCGAATCTGGGATGGCTACAAGATTGTCACTGGGAAAACTGAACCGCCAGCTAGCATCCCAATCATATTACTCAGGATCGGTCAGACATGTACAGTACTACCCGGAAGGTGGAAATTTGGTCATACAAGTAGGTCGTTCACCAATATCCTACTAGTAGTACTGTCCGTAGTAGTTTGCTCAATGTGTGGGATGTTAGCCCTCGTCGTCACCCCGATTTTTTTCAGCAAGTGCCCCGAGAATAGATCCCGTCAAACCACGGACGGATGACGAACGTTTATTATATCTCGCATCAGAAGCGTCGCATTCAAACACTCGCCCAGGATTATACACCTACAGCGAGCGATCCTCCGAACCACTTGATTCAGGCATGGAAAGCCTTGTGTAGAGCTTTCGGGAAATACCAGCTTCGACTCCTGAAGAGTGGATCACAAGTCTTCACCTTGCGACAGGCTGGGAATTTAATGACATGTGCACTCGCTATCAACAAGGAACTTGATACAACGAAATTAGATTCTGGAGAAGAGCTCGGGGTCATGCAGACATACAACATCGACCGGCATTGGGGCCATTCCGCCGTTACCGACCTGTGTTCTAGGACCCATAGGGGCAACAGCTCGGTATTAAGATGTCAAGCAATCTTGCGTATGAGGGAGAAGTGGGGTTGAAAAGGTTGTTCGCAAAGTATTCGGACTCGAAGGGCCCGGTGAGGACAAGTAGGGTACGTTACCTCCAGCCAAGTACATTTCTATGCAGAGTTTCAGTCCTTCGTGATGCCTCCACTTCCTTGAGGAAATCCTCGTATGTCCATGTTTGCAATACTGTCGGTGTATCTAAGGCATGTTGATGAATCTGCACGACAGGGGGGCTGCAACAATTTAGCCTAAGTCAGCAGTGCGGTAAGGACTCGAGAGAGTAGAAATACTGCGAATGAGGCAACCTTTCCTCGGAGGATGAAATTTCGATGAAAGCAGACAGGACACACCTTCACGATGATTGCCAAAGCAGCTATTCTGGACAGCAAATCCCACGCCCACCCATCTTAGCCCCCAGTTCGAGACTACGTTCTGTTCATTGTTCTGTCCTCCGACCCGGGTGTTCAACTTGGACATACGCAGCTTCTCGGGGACAGCCTTGCCGCTCGTGAGGATACGGGGCAAGTCGGAGGCCCCATCATCATTAAAGTAAGTAACCAACTTTGCATACTCAGCCAACAATGACTCTCGACCCCACCACCAAAGGTGGTTCACACCAGCAGGCCATGCTGAGAGTAACTGAGTTGGTAACACCAGCGACTAGTGGGCGCTTTTCGAGGATCTCCACCTGGTCGGCCGTTGGGCAGTGGGCACTATGGTTGAGCGGAAGAAAAATTCGACTATTATTTAATTATTGTATTAGACTTCTGTCTTCAAACTGATCGCCGAGAAAGCAGTAGCGGTAGCAGTAGATGGATCAAGCGAGACATCGACAGCACCATTTCGCTTCCTAATAACCTTTCCCTCTTTCATTGTGGCTATGGTGGTGTCGATAGCTGTTCCCAATCCAACACGGAGAAGGATGATGGTTGGCGCGATACCCTGTCAAGCTCAACGGTCATGAATGAGTTTGCCAGGAGAGAAAAGGTGCACGAACGTAAACTTGTGCGGCCGTGGAGAACAAAATATTTTGTGCGGATTGGCCAGTCAAGACCAAGACAGAAAGAACGAGCTGAGTGGCGGTGACCAATGCTCCGGATTCCAAGATCACCGCAATAGCGTCGTGAATCCCACCCGAATGGAAGTATTCGGATGTTTGCCGAGAGATGTACCAGATGCGACCGGTGATCAGACCCGTCAGCAGAATATTGGTACCAATGGGTATTCCAGTAGCAAGATGGAACAAATGCGCCATAGTTTGGTCATCGCTAGGGCTGGCAGTGGGTGTGACGTTGGGGGATTTAAGGATTCGAACCAGGGCGGAAATAGCACACGCTAAGGAAGATTGAGCAATGACGTGAGGACCTCAATTATGATGGGCGACATACACAACGAAGTGAATGACATAAGCAGAGGGAGTAAAATGATGCTAAAGCGGTTACCCCAGACAAACCAACAGCGATATATCTACAAGCGGCGGTGAATACTGTGGACACCAAAATATACATGATGTATCTTACCAGTATCGATTGGCCAAGCCAGTCAATAATGAAATTCAGCATATCAGCGCCGACAAGCATGTGGTCTTCGTCGCCAATCACGAAGTGTTTCACCATCTGCAAGATAAAACATTAGAATAATATTAATCGAAGCCAAAACGAAGGACCCCACCAAGCCTTGGTAAACGTTAGTGAAAACGACTGCGTAGTGCGTAGTGCAAAGCACGAAGAGGGCTATCATCGCCGCAACAAGAATCTTGTTGCACTTTCCATATCTAAATAAGATCCCGACTGTGGTGAAAAACAGCAAACAATAGCCGCCTGTGAGGTACACGTTTAGCTGTGACAGGAGCGAGAGCGAGAGCTGACCCCACAACATAGCTTCCACGGCGAAGGCTACAAAGTACGCTCGGTCGTCGTTGAATGCCATGATATCGCTGGGAGGAGTACCTCTGGCGAAAATCTCAGGTTTATATACATCTATGTTTGTTCAGCTTGGTGAGAGTAAAAACGTACCCGTGAAAACATACCACTGGTTTCGCTGTAAAAAAAACCGTGCGGGGTATACCTTATATATTGCCTCAAACTTCATTGCTTCCCAGTCTCCTGTGTCGGTCTTGTTCCCGTTGGTCGATGAGTTCGAAAGTGGTCATACTTCATTTGGAATGGAGTACGCCTTCAACACAAATCTTACTATGACTTTCCACAGCTGGAATGCGTCGACCGTCTGTCCATGCAACAGGAGAAACATGTCGTGATAGCCGCGAAAAAGAGCACGACTAGCGTCAACCATATTGCAACGCCGAACTCATCCACTACACGTCCTAGTCGTCACATTCCGTACTCACCGCCATCATTACTGCACTAATCCGAAGTGCCCAGCTCGCCAAACTCGGATTTCGGTTCATTGGTCACGGTATCGGTGGCTCCTGCTCGAGACCCGTTATCGCTGTTATCCGCCCCTTCTTCCCCTTCCACCTCGTTTATGCTTTCATCTATGGCGATCTTGAAACATAATATTCAAAATGCCAGCATGAGACTTTTCGATCAGTTCACTGAGGAAGCGAAACGTGCGTCAGAACGCAACAAGAAAGGCTATTTGGATGAATTGCTTCTCCACGAGGACGATCCACTGTACTGGTTGAAAGAAGATTCTTCAAATTCAGCTCTTGGCAATGGAAGCGGCCATGATAGCGGCAATATGAAGGCGGCCGAAGACGACGAGAAAGGAGAACGTAATGAGTCCGTACACCCGGAAGACACGGACAGATCTTTCGTTTGGGGACTTGAACTATGACGGTGCCAGCTCCTCCTCCGAGAATGTTGAGAGTGTCGACGACACAATAAACGGGATGTACAGCCTCCGGTGGCAAAATGACTGGTACGTTCACCAGAGCGCATTCCCTCCCTCCCCGCACAGTCTTCCTCCCGGCCTCCACCACGGCCTCCACCACGACCCTCATCAGCACTCTCGCATACTCCACCGCCTCGCTCGGAGTCCCCGTCATCTTTATCAACACCCCCACGTCCGAACTACAACACCCTCTCCACCCTCTCCTTATGCTGGATGTCCTCATTAGCGCCAGGTACATCTCCCGACACCCACCAAACCCTCGACACCCCCTTTGGGACACACCATCCACCAACGCCATCATGCGCAACCATCGCCATGCAACTCACCCTGTCACTCCTACCTCCCACCCGCCAATGAATACTGGAGCACTGCCCATCTCACGAACACAACACTCCTGCAATGTCTCTTCTTGTCTTCTGTCCATATCCCATGGCGCGCCCTTTGCCTCGACCTTGTCATATTTCCCACCTTCAGGAGCACCAGGATTGTCTGGAGACGATCATTCCTGGGACTGGGGCTTCTCCCAATATTTTGATAAGGGCCAAGTCGGGAGGTGGAATGTATTGTTGAAAGACCGGAGAGAGGGTGAAGGTTGTGTTGGGGTTTTAGACGTTAAATTGGCCGATCTAGTAAGTATGGATCTTTTTGAGGCTCATGCTTGTCTGTTCCTTCTTATAGCATGCGGACAATATGTTTTCAGATCCGCCCTCATCTCCCTGCCCTCGCCCACCTACCGCATGCTTGGACACTTCTCTACGGCCTGAACACACTCTACACCCGATGTGACAGTCAACGTTCTACCGCTAGTATAGGAGTGTCCTGATCGCAATCAAGGAGTCAGGGAATGCATTGTTTGGGGCGTGGATCAGAGAAGGAATTCAATTATCCAAGGGTGCATATTATGGGAGCGGAGAGTCGTGAGTCATATTTCGTTCAACACTCGAAACACACCAACATTATCACCCTTATTGTCATTTTACTGTACAGGTTTCTATGGAAGTATATCGGTGGACAACCGGAAGTATATAAATGGACAGGGAAAAATGACTACGTGGCGTTATGTGAGCCCGAGTTCATTTCTTTTGGCGGAGGGTGAGTGACGGATTATCTTCATTCGTGATTACTCGTTTACCGCCTGCGTTATTTCAGAGATGGACAGTATGGCCTGTACTTGGACCGCACTTTGTCGGAGGGTTCATCCGCTCGATGTCCTACCTTCGACAATGAGCCACTATGTTCACCCGGTCCCAAAATTGGTGGAGCTGCGACATTTGAATGTGTAGGGTTGGAAGTATGGGCGATTGGGATGTAAAGTTCTGAGTCCTAAATTTACTTAGGCTCGGCCTTTTTAGGTCGTCCAGCATATATCGTGGCAGCGAGCACTGAGTTGGTACTCTCATTGCCTCTTCCGAGCTAGGAGTGGTATAATTATTATGACTGGTCAAAGCGGATGTAGAAGACATCTTTCGAGAGAACTCGCAATTCTAGATCAGATTGGGAGAAGAACCTTGCGAGTCTCGTGGCGTTGGACCAGAGACTATCAGTAGTTTCTAATTGATCCTGGTATGATCTCAAAACATCTAGGTTTTTATAAATATTGTTTGTGGTGAAAACATTGGAATAGCAGAACAACATGTGAGGGTGAAATTTTGATTATTTTTGCAGTCTCCCATTATACTGTAGGGAGAAAGTACAGTACATGGGTGGAATTGATTGCGAAGTCGAAAGAGGAGCTGTGTGAGGGTATTGAAAAACATCCGACTACCAGTTACAACGGGGAATAGCATTGTTGCCACGACGTGCCATAGGCAAATCGACGAAGATCCAACCGAACAACGCGCTCGCCAATAATGACCAGTGTCTCCGTCGCACATATGCCGTACCGGTAGGGTGGTGGAACCCAAAAACGAACCCCTGGTTGTTTCACCAAAATCGTGCCCGAAGAACCTGCCCACCCTCGCTCAAGAGTTTTATCCAGGTAGCCAATCATATAAGGGGAATGAAAGTGTCTGGCAACATCTGCATTGTCCCTACTGTCAGTACGAAGTGTATAGTCGTCGGATTTGAGGGTAACTTCTGTAGCACACGGAATGGGATGGACCTTGTCCGCGGGACATGGGTTGTCCTGACAAATCTGGGCATCCCAAATGCGAATTGTCCCGTCCGGGGACCCTGACGCAATTCGAGTGCCATCTGGTGAGAACGTGACAGAATAGACATAACTGGTGTGACCTCCAAAAGGACCTGCGACAACCTGTCCTGTCTGGGCGTCCCAAATGCGAATTGTGTTGTCATGGGACCCTGAAGCAACTCGGGTGCCATCAGGCGAGAACATGACGGACTGAACGAATCCGGTGTGGCCTTCAAATGGACCTGCGACAACCTGACCTGACCGGGCATCCCAAATGCGAATTGTGCGGTCGTGGGACCCTGAGGCAACTCGAGTGCCATCGGGTGAGATCGCGACAGAAGTAACAAAATGTTTGTGGCCTGCAAAGGGACCTGCGACAACCTGACCTGTCTGGGCATCCCAAACGCGAATTGTGTCGTCCCAGGACCCTGAGGCAACTCGGGTGCCATCGGGCAAGAATATGACAGAAGAGACATAACTGGTGTGTCCTTCAAAAGGACCTGCGACGACCGCTCCCGTCTGGGAATCCCAAATGCGAATTGTCTTGTCAAAGGACCCTGAGGCCACTCGAGCGCCATCGGGCGAGAACGTGACAGAAGTAACCCAGGAACCGTGGCCTGCGAAAGGACCTGCGACGACCTGTCCTGTCTGGGCATCCCAAATGCGAATTGTGTTGTCCACGGACCCTGAGGCAATTCGGGTGCCATTGGGCGAGAAAGCGACAGAATGGATGGCATTGTTGTGGCCTTTAAGGGGACTTGCGACAACCTGACCTGTCTGGGCATCCCAAATGCGAATTGTCTCGTCA
The DNA here is from genome assembly GCA_963555575.2 of Hygrocybe coccinea. Lineage (NCBI taxonomy): Eukaryota > Fungi > Basidiomycota > Agaricomycetes > Agaricales > Hygrophoraceae > Hygrocybe > Hygrocybe coccinea. Next base: position 805,646 of record OY741999.1, read on the forward strand.
TTGAACCCCGAAGCAACTCGCGTGCCATCAGGTGAGAACGTGACGGTCAGGACGCCCGCAATGTGGCCTTCAAAAGGATCTGCGACAACCGAACCTGTCTGAGCATCCCAAATGCGAATTGTCTTGTCTTGAGACCCTGAGGCGACTTGTGTGCCGTCAGGTGAGAACGCGACAGAAGTAACATTACCTCTGTGGCCTACAAAGGGACATGTGACGACCTGGCCTGTCTGGGTCTCCCAAATGCGAATTGTCTCGTCCCAGGACCCCGAGGCAACTCGAGTGCCATCGGGTGAGAACGTCACAGAGGTGACCAGACGAGCGTGACCTTCAAAAGGACCTGCGACAACCTGACCTGTCTGGGCATCCCAAATGCGAATTGTCTTGTCCCAGGACCCCGAGACAACGCGAGTGCCATCGGGCGAGAACATGACAGAAGAGACATAACTGGTGTGGCCTTCAAATGGATCCGCGACGACCTGTCCTGTCTGGGCATCCCAAATCCGAATTGTCCTGTCCCAGGACCCCGAGGCAACTCGAGTGCCATCGGGTGAGAACGTCACAGAGGTGACCCGATCGGCGTGACCTTCAAAAGGACCTGCGACAACCTGACCTGTCTGGGCATCCCAAATGCGAATTGTCTTGTCATAGGACCCTGAGACAACGCGAGTGCCATCGGGCGAGAACGCCACAGAAGTGATGAAACTGGTGTGGCCTTTAAAGGGACCTGCGACGACCTGACCGGTCTGGGCATCCCAAATGAGAACTATGTTATCCCAGGACCCTGAGGCAACTCGAGTGCCATCAGGCGAGAATACAACAGAGGTGACCGATTTGGCACCTCCAAGGGGACCTGCAACGACCTCGCCTGTCTGGACATCCCAAATGCGAATCGTCATGTCACGAGACCCTGAAGCAACACGCGTCCCATCAGGTGAGAACACCACGGAATTGACCCCCTCAGCGTGGCCGTGAAATCTACCCATGTATGCCAGCCAGTTTTGTTCACGCCCGCAGAGCAGAGATAGCGTGTTTGGGAATTTGGATTCGTAATGTTTCCTGACCATACTGTTGGCAGGTGAAAATGGCAGCGCAGATAAGTAGATGTGGGGGGTACTTTCTGACATTGGGATATGGAACGCAACAATGAATTGGCTGGCATCTTGAATGAAGTCTGATAATTTCGTATCGACGGTCTGTAAAAAGCTCTGTTATGAACTGGCAATAGCCAAAAGGATCGTACATACCTCGATCAATGGTGCAATGGTTGATAATGCTCCACGGGCCGCAGCGATTTCGTCTACCAAGCTCATGACTTCCAACCAAAAAAGTAGACGAACGTCGAAGAATTCATTGACTTCTCTTATGAGCGCATCCTGGTCACAATGGGTGCTGATGGCATCTCGAAAGTGAAAGGCCCAGAAACGACATGAATACAACAAGGAGTTCGCCACCTTTGCCTTGATTCGTTCCGACAAACCATCCACCTCACGATTCAGAAGACACGATGTCTCCAGGTCGCAAATGTTGAATTTCAGTCCATCTCGCATAAGCCCGAAGCATGTCATCGAAAGTGTCAGGCTCTCCTCTTGGCATACATAGAATTGCTTCGGGTATTGATTGGCATGGCATAAAAATTCATCTTCCATCCTCTTCGTATTTTGCTCCCGCTGCTTGGCCGCTTCGTGGTTAGCATCGTCGTCCTTACCCCAAGGCTCCTCTATCTTCGTTTCATCGACACCCACAATATTGGTTACCGGATTTGGTGCAGGAGAGTCACGAAATGCTGGGGGTACGTAGAATTGCTTCGGATGTTCATTGGCATCACATAAAAATTCATCTTCGTTCCTCCTCGCATCTTGCTCCTGCTGCATGGCCATTTCATTATTGGCATCGTCGCCCTTACCCCGCTCCTCTATCTTAGTCTCATCAGCATCTACAATATTGGTGATAGGTTTGGGTGCAGGACGGACACGTAATGCTTTGGGTTTTGCTCCGGAAAAGGTTTTGGAGTCGCCGAATTGACGGGAGAGATTGTCGCAGACGACATTGACACCTGGTCTTGCCTTCGGATCCTTTTGCCAGCAACGCTCCGCGAGTTGCCACAAAACATCAGTCATTTGAGGAGCTTCATCTTCTTCGGGTCGCTCTGGTCTGCTCTCTTCCCTAACAACAAGTTGAACGAAATCATTGAATCCGACAGTAGTCAACGCCATCAGAGGGATCTCGTTGGTTTGGATCTGTTCCAGGTTGCTTAGCCACCCGGCACTGAAACGCAACACAGACCATAACTCACCTCAAAAATGACCATCCCAAAAGCATAAATGTCGCATGGCTTCCTAAGTGAGCCTCCCATCAATAGTTCGGGGGCCATCCAATTGCGAGTGCCAGCGACAGCCGCAGTGTTGGCCACAGTTGTGCGACTAGCCATGTCTCCTATCACACGAGCGAGACCAAAATCGCACAACACAGCATTACCAGCGTCATCGATAAGAATGTTCAGCTTGGAGAAGACGTGGCATGAGAGAGGACTTGCATGTCGAAGTGGAAGCTAGTTACCCCTTTGAGATCACCATGCACGATTTTCTTTGAGTGAAGATAAACCAATCCCAGAGATACATCGTACAGCTGTCGTAGGGAGTTTGTAACCATTGCGTAATCATATCGGGAGATTTAAACGTACGATTTTCAAACGATTGCAGTCAGGGTTATTTTCAATGTAGAACCGTGCGTTTCCATTCTCCATATACCTCGTCACGAGGAATGGTTTGTTGCCCAACACATTCGCACCGAGAAATTCTGATACGTCGAGTGTCAACTTGTAGTTGGCCAGGAGTGAAATACAACTCACGAAGTATGTGAGGATGTGAGAGTTTGGACCAAGTCTATAGATAGTACGTCATGAGTGGAACAGCTCTATCATGAACAGAACTCACCGCAATCTCACGTCTGATTGCCTGCGATAACGAACATGTTGAGAACGGCATCAAGATGACATCTCATTGTAGACTCACTTCTGGACTTGCTATGATACCGTCCTCTGTTTTAAGAACCTTCAGAGCGACTCGTGCTTTGCACCATCTTCCCTCAAACACCCTTGCACTGTTCACCGTGCCGATTTATCAACCGATCAAAGTAAACCTAACGGAAGATGAAGCACGTACTAGCCACCTGAGCCAATCTCGGACCCAAATTCGACATCCAACGACGTGATCATCCAGCTCTCCACCGGTATCAAATTTCCACTGATCGTGGAGAGGTATTGGACACTGTGCGAAAGAAAACGGTACTCCCTGTGCGTCCGTGGAAGTTCTTCAATCTTCCTCTGAAGGGAAATCATCACTTCCATAAGGCTATGGCTTTGTGTATCTAGCATAGGTAGGCATATTATTACGAATCATCTGCGAATCGAGCTTTCAAAGACACATACCAAACATCTCCCTGAGACGACGTTGATTTGATTCCAGATCACTCAGTCGATCGTGCAAAGCCTCCTGATCATCCCGTTTTGCCTTTTCGTTTCGCGACAGACAGTCTTTAATGTCGAGAAGTGCTGAGATCTATACATTTAATAACACGATAAGATGCAACAATAACATTATCGTTCTTGAGAAGGCATACTTGGAATGAGGCGACATGTGTTTCGATTTGATGATAATAGGATTCGATCTGTGCTTGGCGATCCTCTCTTGTTAAGATTGACTTGAGAAATTCATTAGACGTTTGCTTCTGCACAAACTGAGCAATCTCCTTCAATAAGCTATTGTGATGAGCGATGTTTTTCGATAGAATTGCAGTATCCACGTACCCCCATAAAGATTCCAAAGGTGCAGATTCTTGCGATTCCGATAGCCGTCCTGCATGACATTCAGAATCGAGGACCTTCAGCAGCAAACCGATGGAGGTGGTAAGGGCTTTGATTTGTCCTTGGCTGGCTTGAACTTGCGGTACCATCGACGCAATGACATTGGAAATTGAGAAGAGGGGTTCCAGAGAAGGAGAGGGCGATTGATTCAAGTAGAGGTTGACATTGTATTGATTTTGACCGATGTCGGTGAACGAGCCCTTCGAGGCGTCGATATTGTGAGCATTCGCAAAGCTCATGGCGGCACCAGTTACTTGGTCTCGTTCCTATCACCCGATGTTCTACAGTGAGGGAGGGGACAGAGCGCTAGTGATCGGCGCTTTTATGTATTGTGCACTGTTTTCGGCGCCAGAAATTACATAGTTTCGCAAAACGACTTCTTCCATCCCTCCGACATCTACCCCCCCCCCCCTCAATTCTCTCTAGCCCAATCACCGATCGTGAAGTGAATAATCCCATCCATTTTCGACCTGCGGATCCTTCTTCACTTATAACAAAACTGTCCCGTTTCCTGGATTCTCAAGCTCGTTATTCTCCTCAGGCTATGCCTTCCTATTCCTCTGCCCACGGGTCTCCTACTCCGTCAATCCACTCTAATTGCACATTCGGAAGTTCTTCGGTGGAATCGGATGGGGGTATGACGCCTGTGTTTGTTGGAGTACATTTTCTTCCATCGCTGTAATCTGTCCCAGTAATTGGTCAAATATTTCAGAATATCGCCGCTCCAGCAACTCGGGAAGATGCAATACACATGCTGGAAGCTGCGACTTCCAAACTGGATACTCTTCAGCTTAAAAAAGAGCTCGCCGATTCCAAATTTCGGGAGGCAAAACTGCACGCCAAACTTTGCAACATGAAGGCAAAGCAAGCCGAGAAGGATCTTCAAGTTGCCCAGATATATGTTTCTCGTGTTCATTGGGTCATACGTAAGGCCGGTCATAAGGATGTCCTGCCACCTGAAAATATGGCGCCTAATCTGGCACACATAGTTGTAAATTCAGATGGCGGTCAGTCATTTTTTTTGAATTATGAAGACTACGCTATTATTGACAGCATTTTACAGTTGTACGTTGTGTAGACACGCAGGATGGGCAGCTTGCCATATGTCTGGATTGAACATTATCCCTTGTAATCATAGTGAATTGTCTTGATTGCCCGCTGGAAAACATTCAGATGGCCATGACCACGGAATTGCCCAACAAAATCCAGAGATGCTTGAAGAATGCTTATAATGTGAGCTGATTCCACTCTGTGAGTGATGGGGATTTGCTGGAGAACATCCGTAACTGCCAAAATATCCTGCAGATCATGTAGTTGCTGAAGGGGACATTTTTAGGCTCTGAAGTCGGATGGTGACCTGACGTGGATTCATTGTATTGTGGCAGGGAGCAGAAGCATCCTTCAGATGGCCCACTTTACCCAAGCATTAATGTCGACGGCTACTGGCTAGGATCGCAGCCAGGCCATGGTCTCTAAGCAACAGCCTTTCTACGGCATTGGTTCACAAAGTCAGGGGATCAATTCCTCGCCTAGGCGAGAACATATCCTGCGCACTCGTGGCATTGACAGTCCAAGTTCTGTGTGTTGCCACTGCTAAGATGCTCTCAAAATATCCCGTGCATATACTTGTGGACTAATAGTCACCGTGCATCAGACTGTCAATTGCGTTCCTGATGAATCCCAACACTCAACACATCCACTCTGCTTATTGTAACTGGGGGACCCGCAGTCTGGTCGACGTCATGGCGACTGTACTCGAAGCCTGTGGGACATGTGGTGCCGAGGGGAAGTGTTTTTTTTCTCCCTTCCTCCCCCGGTGGTGCTGGTGGTAGTGAGGACGTGGAAGAGGATGACGATGTTGTGAGGAGATAGCCTTGTCGACCAACCCGACCGAGTGGCAGTAGAACACCACGGTGGCAATCTGGCGCGCAAGTTCGAAGCCGCCAAGAGGGTGTTGCGCAATGAGGCGGGCCGCGGATTTGGATTTGGAGGATGCGAGGAGGAGGTCGTGTCCTCATTTGCTCGTGTCCAGTTTTGGCAACTCCCATTTTTCAAACTCACCACACTCTCGCGACAACTCCCACCCCGCAACTAATAAGACAAAGGTCCAGTAAGTCAGATACTTTACCCCCCTTAGCCTTTTCCTCACCCTACTACAGGCCTGAACAATGAAGGTAAGAACAGAAAGATCGTGATATCTATAACGCTCACCTTCCCCAGCGACTTTTAAATGCTTTTTTCGAAGCATGTAGGCGGGGTCGACACCCAGAGAAGCTGCTCAAAGGCAGCAAGGGAACAGTCGGCTCCCGCATCTTCCCCGCCCGCATAGTGAAACACGACGAACGACTTGGGTATCGTATTGACCAAGGCCGATTCCACGACGCCGGCAAGTATAGCGTCGTCGTCCAGAAGAACGGGAAACCACATGGCGACATTTTGGCGACGACGGTGGTCGATTCGAGCATGGACAGCGGGGAGAATGTGATCGAGAGGCTCTGTGGGACGCTAAAAAGCGAGGCTACTTGTAATTATCCTGACAACCACGCCTCATTTCTTTTCGAATCATTGTCTTCAACTCCACTCAAAAGAACTGAAATGTCGCGCGATAAACGACACAAGGCCTCAACGTCAACGAAAGCAACAGTCTACTATTGAATGTTTCACGAAAGATACAAATCGACTCATACAGACGTTTATCGCCGTTCAGATGTCCATGCACCCTCCGTATGTAAACCTGGACAAACGCTCCTCGTGAGGTGTGCGTCGATGTACAGGATGAGACTCTGTTGTGTTTGATGGGCTGTACACCAGCCATTGCCGGACCAGGTGGGGAGCGAAGTCCTCTATGCCTACGAGAAGGAGAGGAAATGAAGAACAGTTGGGTGGGTGGAGCATAGAAATGAGCTGGGGGACATGAGATCGAGTACTTGGAGTCTGATAACGAGTTCCTTGGATAACGAGTTTCTTGGTATCTGTAGACGCAGTCTCGAGGACTCGCACGATCGCCTGCCAACAAGTGAGCGAAGAAAGGGCTGGCACCTACTTCATGCACCATCACCCTCGCCGTTCATCCTGCTCGCCGGGGACCTCCATGCCCTGTGACTCGCTACCATTATCGTTGTCGTCCTCTGGGTCGATGTGGTGCTGGTGCCCCACGGCGGATGCGAGAAAAACTGTCAGTGAAAGCGGATGGTGGAGGAGTACTGGAAAAATGGTGGTGGGTTGGACTCGGAAGTAACACGTAGTGCGGGTGCTGGGAGAGTGCCAGTGAGCCAGAAACTGGTCCGACTGCGAGTCGGGTGTGAGTGCACGAGAAGGCAAGTTCAAACTTTGGATAATTTGGCGAAAGATTCAAAACTGCGCCTGACGGCCCCTGGGGCTTGAGGTTGAGAATGGGGACTCGGAGTCACTGCGGGGCGACACTTGCTAAAGGGTGCCGTATAGCGCAATTGTTGTCAAGTGGCGTACTTATGTAAGTGCTATAGTACTATTATGGAAATGCCGACCCCGTACTTACACCTACCACTTATCGATCTTTCGATTGGGGACTTGCCCTCCGAGTGTTGACGGCAATGGTAAACGGGATATACAGCCTCCGGTGGCAAAAGGACCGGTACGTTCACCAGATCGTATCCCTCTCCCTGCATAAACCTTCATGCCTTCCACCTGGCCTCCACCACGACCTTCATCAGCACTCTCGCATACTCCACCGCCTCGCTCGGAATCCCCATTAATATTGTCTTTGTCAACACCCCGACGTCCGAACTACAACACCCTCTCCACCTTCTCTTCGCGCTGGATGTCCTCATCCTCTTCGCGCATATCTGCACCAAGTATATCTCCCGTCACTCACCAAACCCTCGACACACTACTTGCGACACACACCCTTCACCAACACCAATCATCGCCATGCAACTCACCCTGTCGCACCCACCGCATCCCCTTCCCACCCGCCAATGAATACTAGAACACTGTCCATCTCACGAGCACAACACTCCCGCAATGTCTCCTCTTCTCTTCTGTCAATTTCCCATGGCACGCCCTTTGCCTTGTCATATTTCCCGCCTTCAGGAGCGCCAGGATTTTCTGGAGACAACCATTTCTGGGACCGGGGCTTCTCCCAGGATTTTGATAAGGATCAAGTCGAGGCGGAGTGTATTGTTGAAAGACCGGAGAGAGGGTGAAGGTTGTGTTGGGGTTTTGGACGTTAAATTGGCCGATCTAGTAAGTATAGATCCCTTTTGAGGCTCGTGCTTGTCCGTTCCTTCTTACGGCATGCCCACGACCTGTTTTCAGATCCGCCCTCACCTCCCTGCCCTCGCCCGCCTCCCGCATGCTCGGACACTTCTCTACAGCCTTGACCAACACGGCATATCATTGAACACACTCTACACCCGATGTGACAGTCAACACTCTACTGGTGGTATAGGAGCGATAAGTCGGGGTGCCCTGATCGCAATCAGGGATTCAGGGAATGCATTGTTTGGGGCATGGATCGGAGAAGGAACTCAATTGTCCAAGGGTGCATATTATGGGAGCGGAGAGGCATGAGTCGTGTCCCGTTCAACAACCAAAACACATCCATAGAAACCTGTCCAGTAAAATGTCCAGTAAAATGACAATACGGATGATAAGTTGAAGTATATTGGTGGACAACCGGAAATATATAATGGACCGGGAAAAATGATTACGTGGCGTTATGTGAGCCCGAGTTCATTTCTTTTGGCGGAGGGTGAATGATGGTCATTTCATGATCTTCATCCATGATTATTCTGACTTGTACTCGTTCACCGCCTGCGTTATTTCAAACATGGACAGTATGGCCTGTACTTGGACCGCACTTTGTCGGAGGGTTCATCCGCCCGATGTCCTACCTTCGAAAATGAGCCACTATGTTCACCCGGTCCCCAAATTGGGGGAGCTGCGACATATGACATTTGAATGTGTGGGGTTGGAAGTATGGGTGATTGGGATGTAAGGTTCCGAGTCCTGAATTTACTTAGGCTCGGTCTTATTAGGCCGTCCATCATATATCGTGGCAGCGAGCAGCGAGTTTGTGCTCTCACTGTCTCTTCCGAGCTAGGAGTGGCATAATCATTATGACTGATCAAAGCGGATAAGGAAGAAATCTTTCGAGAGAACTCGCAACTGGGAGTTTACTGCGTTAGACCAATATCGGTCCTTAGTATAAATATTTTTTCTGGTGAAAACATTTAAATAGGGTGAAATTTTGATTGTTGTTGCAGTCTCCCATTACACCGTTAGGAAAAAGTACAGTACATGGGTCTGATTGGAATGTGAAGTCGAAAGAGGAGTATTGAAAAACGTCCGACTACCAGTTACAACGGGGAATAGCATTGTTTCCACGATGCGCCATAGGCAAATCGCCGAAGATCCAACCGAACAACGCGCTCGCCAATAAGTACCAGCGTCTCCATCGCACATAAGCCATACCGGTAGGGTGGTGGAACCCAAAAAAGAACACCTGGATGTTTCACCGAAATCGTGCCCGAAGGACCTGCCCACCCTCGCTCAACGATTTGATCCAGGTAGCCAATTTTGGAAAGGGAACGAAGACATCTGCCGACAGCTACATCATCTTCACCTATGAGACACCCCGTATTTAGCTTGCCGCTGTCGTCATGAGTACGAATCGCATAGTCTTCGGATTTGAAGGCAACTTCTGTACCGCCAAGCGCAACGGAATGGACATTGTCCGCGAGACATGGGTTGTCCTGACAAATCTGGGCATCCCAAATGCGAATTGTCCTGTCCAGGGACCCGGAGGCAATTCGAGTGCCATCGGGCGAGAACGTGACAGAATAAACACGGCCGGTGTGGCCTTGAAAGGGACCTGCGACAACCTGACCTGTCTGGGCATCCTGAATGCGAATTGTGTTGTCCCAGGACCCTGAGGCAACTCGGGTGCCATCGGGTGAGAATGTGACAGATTGGACATGACCGGTGTGGCCTTCAAATGGACCTGCGACGACCTGACCTGACCGGGCATCCCAAATGCGGATTGTCTTGTCATAGGAACCTGAGGCAACTCGAGTGCCATCGGGCGAGAATGTAACAGAAGTGACGAGATTGGTGTGACCTTTAAAAGGACCTGCGACGACCTCTCCTGTCTGGGCATCCCAAATGCAAATTGTGTTGTCATAGGACCCTGAGGCAAGTCGAGTGCCGTCGGGCGAGAACATGACAGAAAAGATATAACTGTAGTAGCCTGCAAACGAATCCTCGACAACCTGTCCTGTCTGAGCATCCCAAATGCGAATTGGGCTGGACATGGACCCTGAGGCAACGAGAGTGCCGTCGGGCGAGAAAGCGACAGAAGTGCCTTGGGGGCCTGTGACGACCTGACCTGTCTGGGCATCCCAAATGCGAATTGTGTCGTCATAGGATGCTGACGCAATTCGAGTACCATCGGGCGAGAATGTGACAGATCTGACCGACTCGCCGTGGCCTTCAGAGGAACCTGCGATGACCTGTCCTGTCTGAGCATCCCAAATGCGAATTGTGTTGTCACAAAACCCCGAAGCAACTCGCGTGCCATCAGGTGAGAACGTGACGGCCTCGACGCCATCAATGTGGCCTTCAAAAGGATCTACGACGACCTGACCTGTCTGGGCATCCCAAATGCGAATCGTCTTGTCAAGGGACCCTGAGGCAACTTGCGTGCCGTCAGGTGAGAACATGACAGAATAAACAAAACCTTTGTGGCCTGCAAAGGGATCTGCGACGACCTGTCCTGTCTGGGCGTCCCAAATGCGAATTGTCTTGTCATAGGACCCTGAAGCAACTCGCGTGCCATCGGGCGAGAACGTGACAGAAGTGACCCCATGGGTATGGCCTTCACAGGGACCGACGATGATCTGACCTGTCTGGGCATCCCAAATGCGAATTGTGTGATCCGTGGACCCTGAAGCAACTCGTGTACCATCGGGCGAGAACGTGACAGAAGTGACCCGATAGGTGCCTTCAAAGGGACCAGCAACGACCCGTCCTGTCTGGGCATCCCAAATGCAAATTGTCGTGTCCCTGGACCCTGAGGCAACTCGAGTGCCATCGGGCGAGAACATGACAGAGTTGACCGTATCGGCGTGACCTTCAAAGGGACCTGCGACGACCTCGCCTGTCTGGACATCCCAAATGCGAATCGTCTTGTCACCGGATCCGGAAGCAACCCGCTTCCCATCAGGCGAGAACACGACAGATTTAATACAACCACAGTGGCCTGATAAGGGACGTGTGATCATCTGACCGGTCTGGGCATCCCAAATGCAAATTGTGCCATCCGTGGACCCTGAAGCAACTCGCGTGCCATTGGGCGAGAAAGCGACAGAAGTGACCCCATAGGTATGGCCTTCAAAGGGACCTGCGACGACCTCGCCTGTCTGGACATCCCAAATGCGAATCGTCTTGTCACCGGATCCGGAAGCAACCCGCTTCCCATCAGGCGAGAACACTACAGAAGTGACTCTGTCGGTGTGACCGTGAAATCTACCCATATATGCTGGCCAATTTTGTTCACGCTCGCAGAGGAGAGATAACGTGTTGGGGAATATGGATCCATAATGCTTCCTGACCAAACTGTTGGCAGGCGAAAAAGGCAGCGCAGATACATAGATGTGGGGGGTACTTTCTGACATTGGGATATGGAATGCGATAATGAATTGGCTAGCATCTTGAATGAAATCTGATAATTTCGTGTCGACAACCTGTAAAAAGGTCTATTATGAACTGGCAATAGCCAATAGGATGAGTACATACCGCAATCAATGGTGTAACGGTTGATAATGCTCTACGGGCCACAGCGATTTCATCTATCAAGCTCATGACTTCCAGCCAAAAAAGCAGACGAATATCGAAGAACTCGGTGACTTCTCTCATGAGTATTTCCTGGTCACGTTGGTTGCTGATGGCATCCCGAAGGTGAAAGGCCCAGAAACGACATGAATACAACAAGGAGTTCGCGACCTTTGTCTCGATTCGTTCCGACAACCCATCCACCTCACGATTCAGAAGACATGATGTCTCCAGGTCGCAAATGTTAAATTTCAGCCCATCTCGCATAAGCCTGAAGCATGCCATCGAAAGTGTGAGACTCTCCTCTTGGTATACGTAGAATTGCTTCGGGTATTGATTGGCATGGCATAAAAATGCTTCTTCCTTCTTCTTCACATCTTGCTCCTGCTGCTTGACGACTTCGTGGTTGGTATCTTCGTCCTTACCCCGAGGCTCCTCTATCTTGGGTTGTGCTCTAGAAAACGTCTCGGTGTCGCCTAATTGACGGGAGAGATTGTCGCAGACATCATTGACATCTGGTCTCGCCTTCGGATCCTTTTTCCAGCAATGCTCCGCGAGTTGCCACAAAACATCAGTCATTTGAGGAGCTTCATCTTCTTCGGGTCGCTCTGGTCTGCGCTCTCCCTCAACTATAAGTCGAACAAAGTCATTGTATCCGACAGTAGTTAAGGTCATCAGAGGGATCTCATTGGTTTGGATCTGTTTCACGTGCCTCAGCCGCCCAACACTGAATGCAATATACTATGGCTATAGCTCACCTCGAAAATGACCATCCCAAAAGCATAAATGTCGCATGGCTTCCTGAGTGAACCTCCAACCAATAGTTCGGGGGCCATCCAGTTGCGGGTGCCAGCGACAGCCGCAGTATTGGCCACAGTTGTTCGACTAGCCATGTCTCCTATCACACGAGAGAGACCAAAGTCGCACAACACTGCATTACCGCCATCGTCGATAAGAATGTTCAGCTTGGAGAAGACGTGGCGTGAGAGAGGACTTGCATTTCGAAGTGGAAGGTAGTTACCCCTTTGAGATCACCGTGCACGATTTTCTTTGAGTGAAGATAAACCAAACCAAGAGATACGTCGTACAGCTGACACAAGAGCATTATAGTCCTCGTATAATCATATCAGGAGACTTCAACGTACGATTTTCAAACGATTGCAGTCTGGCTTATTTTCAATGTAGAACCGTGCATTTCCATTCTCCATGTACCTCGTGACGAGGAATGGTTTGTTGCCCAACACATTCGCACCGAGGAATTCTGATACGTCGTGTGTCAATTTGTATTCGGCAAGGAGTGAAATACAACTCACGAAGTATGTGAGGGTGAGAGAGTTTGGACCAAGTCTATAGATACTACGTCACAAGTGGAACATCTCTTTCATAAACAGAACTCACCGCGATCTCACGCCTGATTGCCTGCCATCATGAACATGTTGAGAACGGTATCAAGATGACATCTCATCGTGGACTTACTTCAGGACTTGGCGTGATGCCATCCTCTGTTTTAAGCACCTTCAGAGCTACTCGTGCCTTGCACCATCTTCCCTCAAACACCCTTGCACTGTTCATCGTGCCGATTTACTATTCGATCACATTAAGCCTAACGAAAGATGAAGCACGTACTAGCCACCAGAGCCAATCTCGGACCCAAATTCGACATCCAACGACGTGATCATCCAACTCTCCACTGGTATTAATTTTCCGCTAATCGTAGAGAGATATTGGACGCTGTGCGAAAGAAAACGATACTCTCTGTGCGTCCGTGGAAGTTCTTCGATCTTCCTCTGAAGGGAAATCATCATTTCAATAAGGCTATGACTTTGTGTGTCTGGCATAGACAGGCATATTACGAATCATCTTCGAATCAAGCTTTGCAAGATAACATACCAAACATCTCCCTGAGACGACGTTGATTTGATTCAAGATCACTCAGTCGATCATACAAAGCCTTCTGATCGTCCCGTTTGGCCTTTTCGTTTCGCGACAGGCAGTTTTGAATGTCGAGAAGTGCTGAGATCTATGCATTTAAGAACACGATAAGATGCAACAATAACATTGTCGTTCTGGAGAAGGCATACCTGGAATGAGGCGACATGTGTTTCGATTTGACGATAATAGGATTGTATCTGCGCTTGGCGATCCTCTCTCGTCAAGAATGACTTGAGAAATTCATTACATGTTTGCTTCTCGACAAACTGAGCAATCTCCTTCAACAAGCTGTTCCGTGTTGCCCGATTGTGATGAGCGATGTTTGTTCGATAGAATTGCAGTGTCCACGTACCTCGTTAAAGATTCTAAAGGTGCAGATGCTTGCGATTCCGATAGCCGTCCTGCATGATATTCAGAATCGAGGATCTTCAACAGCAGATCAAGGGAGGCGGTAAGGGCCTTGATTTGTTCTTGGCTCGCTTGAACTTGCGGTACCATCGACGCAATGACATTGAAGAGAGGTTCAAGTTGATTCAAGTAGAGGTTGACGTTGATTTGATTCCCACCAACGTCGTTGAACACACCCTTCGGGGCATGGACCTTCTGAGCATTGTTAAGAATTGGCATGGCGGTTGATGTGTTCGTACTAGCAACAGTGCCAGTTACTTGGTCGCGTTCCCGTCGCCCGATGTTGAGTGAGGGACTGGGACAGAGCGCTAGTGATCGGCGCTTCTATATCTTCATTTGTCTTGAAGGTGCGCACTGTTTTTACAAAACGACTTCGCTTTAGCTGCGTTATCCACCAAATAGATCGACAAAAAGAACGAAGAAATCCGAATCCGACTGAACTACACGTCATAGAACGCGTCGACCGTCTGTCTATGCAACAGGAGAAACATATCGTGAAAAAGAGCACCACCAACTTGAACGCCACTAGCGTCAACCATATTGCATCGCCAAACTTTCCCGCTACACCTCCCGCTAAGCCAACACTACCACCACAATTACGTCCTAGTCTTCACCACCACTACTGCACCGATCCAAAGTGCCTAGCTCGCCAAACTCGGATTTCGGTTCATTGGAGTCGTCGAGACCCGTTATCGCTGTTATCCGCCCCTTCTATTGCGATCTTGAAATCTAATATTCAAAATGCCAGCATGAGATTTTTCGGTTCACTGAGGAAGCGAAACGTGCGTCAGAACGTAACAAGACAGGCTATTTGGATGGATTGCTCCTCCACGACGACGATCCACTGTACTGGTCGAAAGAAGATTCTTCAAATTCAGCTTATGGAAATGGAAGCGGCCATAATAGCGGCAATATGAAAGCGGTCGAAGACGACGAGAAAGGGGAACGAAATGAGTCCGCACACCCGGAAGACACGGACAGACCACTTATCGATCTCTCGTTTGGGGACTTGGACTATGACGGTGCCAGCTCCTCCTCCGAAAATGTCGAAAACGTTGACGATAATGATAAACGAGATATACAGCCTCTGGTAGCAGAAGGACTGGTACATTCACCAGAATGCATTCCCCCTCTCTCCCCGCACAGCCCTCCATACCTTCCTCCCGGCCTCCACCACGACCTTCATCAGCACTCTCGCATACTCCACCACGTCACTCGGAATCCCCATCGTCTTTGTCAACACCCCCACGTCCGAACTACAACACCCTCTCCACCTTCTTCTCGTGCTTCGATGTCCTCCTCCTCTCCTCTTCGCGCATATCTGCACCAAGTAGTCATCTCCCGTCACTCACCAGACCCTCGACACACTACTTGCGACACACGCCCTTCACCAACGCCAATTATCGCCATGCAACTCACCCTGTCGCCCCCACCGCATCCCCTTCCCACCCGCCGATGAATACTGCAACACTCTCGCAATGTCTCTTCTTCTCTTCTGTCGATATCCCATGGCACGCCCTTTGCCTCAACCTTGTCATATTTCCCACCTTCAGGAGCGCCAGGATTTTCCGGAGACAACCATTCCTGGGACCGGGGCTTCTCCCAAGATTTTGATAAGGATCAAGTTGAGAGGCGGAGTGTGTTGTTGAAAGATCGGAGAGGGGATGAAGGTTGTGTTGGGATTCTGGACATTAAATTGGCCGATCTAGTAAGTATGGATCTTTTTTGAGCCTGATGCTCGTCCGTTCTTTCTTACAATATGCCTACGACATGTTCTCAGATCCGCCCTCACCTCCCTGCCCTCGCCCGCCTTCTGCATGCTTGCACACTTCTCTACAGCCTTGACCAACACGGCATATCATTGAACACACTCTACACCAGGTGTGACAGTCAACATTCTACGGGTGGTATAGGAGCCATTGGTCGGGGTGCCCTGATCGCAATCAAGGATTCAGGGAATGCATTCTTGGGGGCGTGGATCGAAGAAGGAATTCAATTATTGAAGGGTGTTATGGGAGCGGAGAGTCGTGAGTCATATTTCGTTCAACACCCGAAACGCACCAACATTATCACCTTTATTGTCATTTTACTGTACAGGTTTCTATGGAAGTATATTGGTGGACAACCGGAGGTATATAAATGGACCGGGAAAAGTGACTCCGTGGCGTTATGTGAGCCCGAGTTCATTTCTTTTGGCGGAGGGTGAATGATGGTCATTTCGCGATCTTCATTCATGATTGTGCTGAGTTGCACTCGTTCACTGCCTGCTTATTTCAGAGATGGACCGTACGGCCTGTACTTGGACCGCACTTTATCCGAGGGCTCATCCACCCGATGTCCTACCTCTGAAAATGAACCACTACGTTCACCTGGTCCCCAAATTGGTGGAGCTGCGACATTTGAATGTGGAGGGTTGGAAGTATGGGTGATTGGGATGAAAGTTTCCGAGTCCTAATCATTTAGGCTCTCTTATAGGTCGTCCAGAGTCACAGCAAACACCGAGTGCTCTTCCGAACTAAGAGTTGTATAATTATTATAACTGTTCAAGCCGGATGGAGGAAGAAATCTTCCAGATGCGCGAGAGAACTCGATTGCGAAAAAGAAGCTTGCGAGTTTTTTTGGCATTGGACCAAAGATTGTCGGTAATTGACGGTAGTTTCTCGTTGATACTAGTATACTTAAATGGATGTGATCGCCAAACATCTGGCTCGTTTTTTCTTGCGACTGATGCAAGCGAATCCATGCGAGGGTGAAAACGGGACAGATCCACTTGTTTATTTTTGCCGTCATACAGCTGGGAAAAGGTACATTATCTAAGTGAGATCAGAATGTGAAATTGAAAGAGGAGCTGTGTGAGGGTATTGAAAAAGAGTCTGACTATGAGTTATAGCATTGTGTCCACGATGTGCCATAGGCAAATCGCCGAAGATCCAACCGAACAACGCCCTCGCCAATAAGCACAAGAGTCTCCATCGCACAGAAGCCATACCGGTAGGGAGGTGGAACCCAAAAACGAACACCTGGCTGTTTCACCGAAATCGTGCTCGAAGAACCTGCCCACCCTCGCTCAAAGATTTTATCTAGGTAGCCAATCATATAAGGGGAAGGGAGGTATCGGGCAACATCCTCATTGTCCCTACTGATGTCATTATTACCAAGCGTATCGTCTTCGGATTTGAGGGCAACTTCTCTAACACCAAACGGAACGGAATGGACGTTGTCCGCGGGACATGGGTTGTCCTGACAAATCTGAGCATCCCAAATGCGAATTGTCCTGTCCATGGACCCTGAGGCAATTCGAGTGCCATCGGGTGAGAAAGTGACAGAATAGACATGGTTGGTGTGGCCTTGAAAGGGACCTGCAACAACCTGACCTGTCTGGGCAGCCCAAATGCGAATTGTGTTGTCCCTGGATGCTGAGGCAAGTCGGGTGCCATCGGGCGAAAACATGACGGATTCGACAAAATCGGTGTGGCCTTCAATGGGACCCGCGACGACCCGTCCTGTCTGGGCATTCCAAATGCGAATCGTCTTGTCCCAGGACCCTGAGGCAACTAGAGTGCCATCGGGCGAGAACATAACAGAGTTGACATAACCGGTGTGGCCTTCAAAGGGACCCGCGACAACCCGTCCTGTCTGGGCATCCCAAATGTGAATCGTCCTGTCCCAGGACCCTGAGGCAACTCGAGCGCCATCGGGCGAGAACGTGACAGAAGTGACATGACTGGTGTGGCCTTTAAAAGGACCTGCGACGGGATGTCCTGTCTGGGCATCCCAAATGCGAATGGTCTTATCATAGGACCCTGAGGCAATTCGGGTGCCATCGGGCGAGAACGTGACAGATGTGACGTAACTGCCATGGCCTGTAAGCGGACCTGCGACGACCTGACCTGTCTGGGCATCCCAAATGCGAATTGTGTAGTCCCAGGACCCAGAAGCAACTCGAGCACCATCGGGCGAGAACGTGACAGAAGCAACCCGGTTGCGGTGGCCTTCAAAGGGACCTGCGACGACCTGTCCTGTCTGAGCATCCCAAATGCGAATTGTCTCGTCGTGGGACCCCGAAGCAACTCGCGTGCCATCAGGTGAGAACATGGCAGTCTCGACGCCATTAATATGGCCTTCAAAAGGATCTGCGACGACCTCACTGGTCTGGGCACCCCAAATGCGAATTGTCTTGTCATGAGACCCTGAGGCAACCTGTGTGCCATCAGGTGAGAACACGACAGATTTAACATCACCTCTGTGGCCTACAAAGGGACCTGCGACGACCTGTCCTGTTTGGGCATCCCAAATGCGAATTGTGTTGTCCCGGGACCCAGAGGCAACTCGAGCGCCATCGGGCGAAAACGTGACGGAAGTGACATAACTGAAGTGCCCTTCAAAAGGACCTGCGACGGGCTGTCCTGTCTGGGCATCCCAAATACGAATTGTCTTGTCCCCGGACCCTGAGGCCACTCGGGTGCCATCGGGTGAGAACATTACAGAAGAAATATAATCGGTGTGGCCTTCAAAGGGACCCGCGACGACCCGTCCTGTCTGGGCATTCCAAACGCGAATCGTCTTGTCCCAGGACCCTGAGGCGACTAGAGTGCCATCGGGTGAGAACGTGACAGAGGTGACCTCGGCGTGACCTTTAAAGGGACCTGCGACGACCCGTCCTGTCTGGGCATCCCAAATACGAATTGTCTTGTCCCAGGACCCTGAGGCAATTTTCGTGCCGCCAGGTGAGAACACGACACACTTAACATCACCTCTGTGGCCTGAAAAGGGACGTGCGATCATCCGACCGGTCTGGGCATCCCAAATACGAATTGTGCGATCCACAGACCCTGAAGCAACTCGCGTGCCATCCGGCGAGAATGTGACAGAAGTGACCCAATCCGTATGGCCTTCAAAAGGATCCGCGACGACCTGTCCTGTCTGGACGTCCCAAATGCGAATCGTGTTGTCAAGGGACCCTGACGCAACCCGCGTCCCATCAGGTGAAAACACTACGGAATTGACTCCATCGGTGTGGCCGTGAAATCTACCCATGTATGCTGGCCAATTTTGTTCACGCCCGCAGAGCAGAGATAACGTGTTGGGGAATATCGATCCATAATGCTTCCTGACCAAACTCTCGACAGGTGAAAAAGGCAGCGCAGATACATAGATGTGGGGGGTACTTTCTGACATTGGAATATGGAATGCGATAATGAATTGGCTAGCATCTTGAATGAAATCTGATAATTTCGTATCGACCATCTGTAAAAAGGAGGTCTATTATGAACTGCCAATAGCCAATGGCACAAGTACATACCGCAATCAATGGTGCAACGGCTGATAATGCTCCACGGGCCCCAGCGATTTCATCTATCAAGCTCATGACTTCCAGCCAAAAAAGCAGACGAATGTTGACGAATTCGTTGACTTCTCTTATGAGGGCGTCCCGGTCATGTCGGTTGCAGATGGCATTTCGAAAGTGAAAGGCCCAGAAACGACATGAATACAACAAGGAGTTCGCCACCTTTGCCTTGATTCGTTCCGACAAACCATCCACCTCACGATTCAGAAGACATGATGTCTCCAGGTCGCAAATGTTGAATTTCAGCCCATCTCGCATAAGCCTGAAGCAGGCCATCGAAACTGTCATGCTCTCCTCTTGGCATACGTAGAATTGCTTCGGGTATTGATTGGCATGGAATAAAAATTCATTTTCCTTCCTCTTTGCAACTTGCTCCTGCTGCATGACCACTTCGTTATTGGTATCGTAGTCCTTACTCTGAGGCTCCTCTATCTTAGTTTCATCGGCATCTTTAATATTGGTTATAGGGTTGGGTGCAGGAGGCACACGTAATGCTTTGAATTCTGCTCCAGTAAAGGTCTTGGTGTCACCTAATTGACGGGAGAGATTGTCGCAGACGACATTGGCATCGGGTCTTGCCTTCGGATCCTTTTGCCAGCAATGCTCCGCGAGTTGCCACAAAACATCAGTCATTTGAGGGGCTTCCTCTTCGTCTGGTCGCTCTGGTCTGCGCTCGCCCTCAACTATAAGTTGAACAAAGTCATTGTATCCGACAGTAGTTAACGTCACCAGAGGGATCTCGTTCGTTTGGATCTATTTCACGTGCCTCAGCCGCCCAACACTGAATGCAATATAGACTATAGCTCACTTCGAAAATGACCATTCCCAAAGCATAAATGTCGCATGGCTTCCTAAGCGAACCTCCAATCAATAGTTCGGGGGCCATCCAATTACGAGTGCCGGCGACAGCCGCAGTATTGGCCACAGTTGTGCGACTAGCCATGTCTCCCATCACACGAGAGAGACCAAAATCGCACAGTACAGCATTGCCGGCATCGTCGATAAGAATGTTCAGCTTTGAGAAGACGTGGCATGAGAGAGGACTTGCACGTTGAAGTGGAAGCTAGTTACCCCTTTGAGATCACCGTGCACGATTTTCTTCGAGTGAAGATAAACCAAACCAAGAGATACGTCGTACAGCTGACACAAGAGCATTATAGTCCTCGTATAATCATATCAGGAGACTTTAACGTACGATTTTCAAACGATTGCAGTCTGGCTTATTTTCAATGTAGAACCGTGCATTTCCATTCTCCATGTACCTCGTGACGAGGAATGGTTTGTTTCCCAACACATTCGCACCGAGAAATTCTGATACGTCGAGTGTCAATTTGTATTCGGCAAGGAGTGAAATACAACTCACGAAGTATGTGAGGGTGAGAGAGTTTGGACCAAGTCTATAGATACTACGTCACAAGTGGAACATCTCTTTCATAAACAGAACTCACCGCGATCTCACGTCTGATTGCCTGCCATCATGAACATGTTGAGAACGGTATCAAGATGACATCTCATTGTGGACTTACTTCAGGACTTGGCGTGATGCCATCATCTGTTTTAAGCACCTTCAGAGCGACTCGTGCCTTGCACCATCTTCCCTCAAACACCCTTGCACTGTTCACCGCACCGATTCATCAGTCAAAGTAAGTCTAACGAAAGATGAAGCACGTACTAGCCACCAGAGCCGATCTCGGACCCAAATTCGACATCCAACGACGTGACCATCCAGCTCTCCACTGGTATCAAACTTCCACTGATCGTGGAGAGGTATTGGACACTATGCGAAACAAAACGGTAGTCTCTATGTGTCCGCGGAAGTTCTTCGATCTTCCTCTGAAGGGAAATCATCATTTCCACAAGGCTATGGTTTTGTGTATCTGGAATCGACAGGCATATTACGAATCATCTGCGAATCGAGCTTTCAAAGATACATACCAAACATCTCACTGAGACGACGTTGATTTGATTCAAGATCACTCAATCGATTGTGCAAAGCTATCTGATCGTCCCGTTTGGCCTTTTCGTTTCGCGACAGGCAG
This sequence comes from Hygrocybe coccinea, assembly GCA_963555575.2. NCBI lineage: Eukaryota > Fungi > Basidiomycota > Agaricomycetes > Agaricales > Hygrophoraceae > Hygrocybe > Hygrocybe coccinea. The sequence continues at coordinate 827,046 of OY741999.1, forward strand.
TCTTGAATGTCGAGGAGTGCTGTAATCTATGCATACAAGAACACGATGAGATGCCACAATATACTGTCCTTCTTGACAAAGATACCTGGAACGAGGCCACATGTGTTTCAATTTGACGATAATAGGATTCTATCTGGGCTTGTCGATCCTCTCTCGTTAAGAATGACTTGAGAAATTCATTAGAAGTTTGCTTCCGGACAAACTGAGCAATCTCCTTCAACAAGCTGTTTTGTGTTCCCAATTGTAATGAGCGATGTTTTTCCGATAGAATGGCAGCATCCACGTACCTCCTTAAAGATTCCAAAGGTGCAGATGCTTGGGATTCCGATAGCCGTCCCGCATGGTATTCAGAATCGAGGATCTTCAGCAGCGAATCGATGGAGGCGGTGAGGGCCTTGATTTGTCCTTGGCTCGCTTGAACTTGCGGTAACATCGAAGAAATGACATTGGAAATTGAGAAGAGGGGTTCAAGAGAAGGGGAGGGCGATTGATTCAAGTAGAGGTTGACATTGTATTGATTTTGACCGATGTCGGTGAACGAGCCCTTCGAGGCGTCGATATTGTGAGCATTCGCAAAGGTCATGGCGGCACCAGTTACTTGGTCTCGTTCCTGTCGCCCGATATTCTACAGTGAGGGACAGACTGGGACAGAGCGCTAGTGATCGGCACTTTTATATACTTCATAGTCTGGAATGCTGAAGGTGCGGGAATAATGCACCGTTTTTGGTGCCAGAAATTACATAATTTTGCAAAACAACTACATTCAAGACAATACAGCTGCGTCATCCACCGAAATATATCTTTCCAATGAGCGAGACAAAAAGAAGGAAGAAAGTCCGAACACGGCAGAACTACACCTTCAAGAAAAATCTTATACCTTCCCACGGCTGGAACGCGTCGACCGTCTGTCCATGCAACAGGAGAAGCATGTCGTGATAGCCGCGAAAAAGAGCACAACAAACGCCACTAGCGTCAGCCATATTGCAACGCCGAACTCTGCTTTCGCTCCCGAGTTTGCATTATTGACGTGCGACTAGAAGCGAATAATGATAAGAATGACATCAGGTTTTCATCTCAGAAACACATGGAGCAGCAACGCACTTTCGCAGCGCCAAACAGACTAAAGTCAACGGCGAGCGTAACAAGTGTGATCAGCCAAGCCACGGCTGCAATAAAGCTGGCAAACAGAAATCCAATGCAGCTTGAGCTAACGGCAACGGCGAGCGCGATGAAGGCGACCCCCGTGGCAATGGGATGAAGGACGAGGGCACGGGTGAGGTCCTTCAAGACTGATGAATCGTATGGTATGCCGGTCGTGGCAGAGATGATGCCAGCAATATCGTACCCGATGGCCTTGCTCGAACAGTCATCTTTGTCGGAGCTAGGAGAATGGCGGTGTCAGATGGCATTGAACAGGCAAGAAAAGACGACAGACCCGTCCGGTGAGGCAACGTCCAACACACAATGACCGAGGGCACCAAAGGTGACGGAGCTATTCCTCCTCGAAGTGGCATTGGTTAACGTGACCTTGAGGAAGGAGACGCTGCAAAAGGTATTAATGCTCTGTATTCCTGGATAGCGATCGTTGCCACGCACTCCGGTACGACAGGGCTGGTAATTGAGCTGATGAGGAGAAGAACGGTGGCAACGAGGAGGAGAAAGGTGCCACCGTGGAAGAGGTTGCGGAAAGACATTGGTTACTGGGTATCGTAGACTCGTAAGTTATCTGTGGGGCAAAAACAAAATGACATGGTTTTTATATGAGAGTCCGGGCTCCACAAGACCCGATCGAGAGGGATGGTCATAGCACAGCGTTTTGGTGTACACGTGCCCGACTACGCCATCAAAAACTAGCAGTACAGGATATTCAAAATTTCAAATTGCTCCGCGCACTGCCTTGCACAGACGGATAATCGGCAGCGAAGTATTCTGGCACCCGCAGTAACTTCGTAGGCGGTGAATAAGCCGTACCGTATCAATGTAAAATACGAGCAAGATTTCCTGCCATCCATGAGTTGAAAGCACTCGTGCCACAGTACAAAAAAATTTGGTTGCTTTACATAAATAACCTACTAGGTTTAGGACCCGTTAAGTCCTGTGATAATCCCATGAAACATGGGATTTAAAGTGCTAGAAAGAAATTTATTGAAGTAAAGAATACAAAAAAACTTAATCTAATAACACTTCAGGGTATACAATGTTTTTTGTAGTGGGAGTTGGAGATTTTGGATCCCAGACTACTTTTAAACTATTTACTGAAGTAGCTCTTGAAACAGCAACATAGAATTGACCATGAGCAAAAGGGGGGGTTCTAAAGTCCAAACCAGCACTATTTAGAGATTGACCTTGAGATTTGTTGATGGTCATGACGAAAGCAAGAGCCAAAGGAAATTGAAAGCGTGAAAAGAGAAAAGGAAGTTGAGTTTCTGAAGGCTCTATCTTCAGGCGAGGAATGAATACATGCTTGCCAGCATGATCACCAGTAATAAGGCGAATTTCGATGACACGATTAGCGAATCTTGTTACTATCCCCCTTGACCCATTACAAACACCTTCCTGAGGATTGAGATTGCGCAACACCATGACAGGAGCGCCGATTTTGAGCTCAAGCTTTGCGACAGGAACTCCAGAGAGGTTAATCTCGTTAAGGTACTCCACAGGATACATGATATCTCCCTGGTTAGCGTCTTTGATGGTATCAGCGCTGTGGAACAACTTTGATTCACCAGGAAAGTTGGTGAGTATCTTTGAGTTCAAGTCACGGACGTTGTCGTTGCGAGGTGAGAGGATGGAGCGCTCTGAGAAGTAGGCATCGTCAGGATGAGGGAGAGAGTTGATGCCAGGGTAAATGTGAGCAATGAGATCGTCAACTGAGTTGTTTGGGAGTTGGAACTTTTGGGGGATATTGATGTTGTTGTCCTGGTCGGTGTGCTTTCCATGACCGACTTCCAACTGCCACTTGGCGAATTCATTCTCTTCCTCATTTGCCTGCAAGAGGCGCATGTTGGTCTCGAGTTTCAAAACCTTGAGCTCCTGCCAAATCCTTGACCTTTGAAGGGTTGCACCCACGATCTGAGGGCGTGAACCTTTGATGATGACTGGGAGAATCTGCTGGAAGTCCCCACCAAAGACGACAGTAATGCCTCCAAAGATCTTGTTGGAGTCAAGAATATCCTGAAGAGTTCTATCAAGGGCTTCGGCAGCATGGCGATGCTGCATAGTGACCTCATCTATAATAATGAGATGGGCCTCTCTGAAGAGCTCTGCCTCAGGTGAGTCCTTTCTGATATTGCAGATAGAATCTTCATGAAGGATGATGGGTATTTTGCAGCGGGAATGGGTAGTGCGACCACCGATAAGCAAGAGAGATGCGATGCCAGAGGAAGCAGTGCAAAGGACGATCATGACCTGGGAGCGCAATGCATAGCACAGGGTGTTGTATACATATGTCTTCCCAGTTCCTCCAGAGCCTTGGAGGAAGTAACACTGTCCAGAGCGTGTAGTGACTGCTTGCATGATATCGTCGAATGCAGCACGTTGACCTGGGTTGAGGGTGGGGATGCTGTTACGGGACGTCTTTGACGGACTCCGGCAACTCAGACAACACAAAGTTTCGTATACTGAAGGGAGAACGGGGGACCAAGTAAAACAATGAATAGATTCAAGGGAACAGTGGTACAATGTTGAGTATAGACGACCGGGGGAATTGAACCAGACTAAACTAAGGAAATACTAACTACTTACGTCCTTTATAAGTCAACGACTCGAGGGTAGGCTTTTTGGTGCGTTGTGGTAATCGCCAGTCGTTACGTCGCCACGGGTTGGCGTAACGGTCATCAGGTATCGGCGTTGTCTCGGCATGTTCTTGACTCCGGGTCGGGGTCTCGATGTCCTCGAGGTCCTCTGCTGTCAGTAGCTCAACTACCTCAGCTTCTTCTGCCCTTAGCCTCGCGGCGTTACGTATGACCCGTGCGTTTCGGTGAACCAGTCGTGCTGTGGTTCGTTGATACCCGGAGATATGCCGAATACGTGGCTCAAACCAAGATGGCGGATTGACGCTGGTTTGAGGACGTAGGGGTTGCGGGAGAGGGTTGTATGGTGAGAAAGCGGAAAAAAGTGAAGGCGTAACAACACCCCCACTACAAGGCGAGACGTCCCGGGTCGCAGGGCCAGCTATGGGGGCGTCGTCGGAGAGGTCGTGAGCGGGGTCAAAGCCGTAGAGGGAGGGGGAACCGTAGAGCGAGTCATAGACCTCCCAAACATCGCTGTCCTCACCCTGGAGGAAAATAAATTCATCGTCGAAGTAAACCGGGTACGTCCCAGGCAGGCGATGGTGAGGACGAGGAGCGAGAAAAGAAGAAGGGAAAAGCCGCCGATCATGAGGAGGGAGTAAAGTCGAAGGGAAGCGGGCGGAAACATCGGAAGGGCGAACGATGTCCATATTTCCGGAGACATAGACGGAGACGGCGGCGCGAAGATAACGGGAATTTGTGAGCGCGCGACGACGAAGGACATCCTTGGCGGGGTACGGGGAGTAATCGAGGTAGTCGACGTTGAGACGATGGTCAAAGGCACGAGGCATAAGTCAAGAGGTTGGAAGAAAAAAGAAAAAAGAAAAAGAAAGACAGCAAATAAACCGAGAAACATTAGGGCCGGTCGAAAATCATGTGACCGGGAAACGGGCCGTGAAGGAAACGGGAAGATGAGTAAAATGATAAGGAGTCTGAACGTCGAGTTCGGCGAAAGCAGAAGAGGGAATAGGATGGGGAAGGGAGAATACCTGGTCGATGGAATACGCAAACTGATGAGAGGGATCGTGTGGTTGAACTGTGGGAGAAAGAGGAGTCGGAGAGAGCCGCACGACGGTGGTGATGGCGTCAACGGGAGCAGATTCGTAGAGATAGGCATACCGGACGCCATCAGGAAGAGGATATTTCCGGAACTCGTGGGTCTTTGTGCCAGCGAGAATAGACACGACATGTTTGGGATAAATGGCAAGAAGGATGGAATCGGGAGAGAGCTGACGAGATGGTAATGACATCCCCGGAGGGATTGTGAAGATCGAAGAGCGTAAGCGAACGGGTTTTGCGGCACGAGGATGGTCTTTATGGAATAGACGAACAAGTTCTTGACAGTTTTTTGTCTCTGCTTCCGGAATCCAGGAATCCTCGTCGCGTGGGTAACCAAGCCAATGAACAAGATAGAACAACTTATTCCGACGGATGCGAGAATCAAGTATTTCTTCGATCTCGTATTCTTCTTCGTTATCAATGAGATCAGGCGGAGGTCGTACCTGTTTTGCGGTCTGTGTCGGAAATGCAGGAGGCGTAAATGGGAGAAGCAAAGCCTCATTGAACACAGGGAAAATACGCCACGAAGAGGGTAAACGCAGACGATAGGATGAACGACCAATCTTTTCAGTTATATCAAATGGTCCGTATTGTTTGTGGTCGAGTTTCTTCATAGGTCGATCGCTGGTTAGATGTTTTCCCTGTAGCCATACCTTATCCCCAACAGCAAAGGATGTCGGCTTTTTATGTTTGTTGTACTGCGTTGTCATCGTGTCGCGGGCTTTCTGCAGTGCGATCGTAACTTGTGTTTGTACTTTGGCCATTCGGTCTGAGTATTGTTGTACGGATTCGTTTGTGGTTTCCCGTGACGATGAATCACCTGTCCAGGGATGTTGGCCTTGGGTGACGAAGAAGGGCGAAAAGCCTGTTGCGGAAGTTCGATTGGCGAGGGCAAATTCGGCAAGAGAAATCCAATCGGCCCAATCATCTTGTCGATAATTCGTGAAATGCCTTAAGAAGATCTCGATTTCCTGATTCATACGTTCGGTTTGACCATCAGCCTGTGGATGATATGCGGTTGTTGGTTGGCCTTTGATTCCGATGAGGCGATAAAGTTCTTTTGTGAATTGTGATACGAAAACCGATCCACGATCGGAAATGATACGATGAGGGAGACCAAAACGTTTGAATTGATGGTCATGAAGGATTCGTGCCCAACCTTCCGAGGTTAAAGCGATATTGGTTGGTATTAGGATGGGATGTTTCGAGCGTTTGTCGACGATCACCAGAAGAGCGTCGTACCCTTGTGATTCTGGTAATGGTCCGATCATGTCGACCGATATCGTATGCCAGTTATACGGTGGTATTTCGTGGGGATATAATTGTCCAAGTTGTTTCCCACGCATTGGTTTGTTCATTTGACACTCGGAGCAACCTGCGACGTAACGGGCAACGTCTTCTTGTATAGTTGGCCAAGTTGTTTGTCGTTGAATCAATTCAATTGTTTTGTCGCGACCAGGATGACCAGCGACGGGAGTATCATGATATTGTGCGATAATATCGATATTGGTGGGAGTCGGAACGGATATCGTAGCGAAGAGGTGTTCAGGAAGTCCAACGAGATTTTGGTTATCGTTTTCATTCGGAACATGATTGATGCGCCGTGAGAGAAGATCAGCTTTTTTGTTCTGACTTCCTTTCTGGTGTAATAAACGGAAATCATAATCCTGTAGGAATGCGACCCATCGTGCTTGTCGTCGTGTGAGATTTTGTGGTTGTCGATAATACGTGAGATTTTGGTGATCGGTAAATATGTCCAGTTGTTGTTCTGCTCCGAGTAGGAATTGTCGCCAACTCTCGAAACAACGAATAATCGCCAATAGTTCTTTGTCGTGGACATCATAATTTCTTTCGGCTGCTGACATCGTTGTCGACATAAACCCGACGGGACGGAAAAGACCGTCCGGCTGTTCCTGTGATAATACAGCGCCAGTTGCGAAGTCGGAGGCATCGCATTCAACCATGAACTTGCCCGTTTGATTCGGTAAGACGAGGATTGGATCAGTCGTGATGATATGTTTCAGTTGTTCGAATGCAGCTTGTTGTTCGGATCCCCAACTCCATTTCGCGTTGCCGGTAAGGGAATTCAATGGGAGAGCATGACGCGCATAGTCTTTAACGAAGCGACGGTAAAAGTTGAGAAACCCAAGGAAAGATTGTAACTCCTTTTTGTTACGTGGGATTGGCCAATCCATGATAGCGGTAGTTTTGACTGGGTCCATACGGACATGTCCGTCTTCGACGATTAAGCCGAGGTATTCGACGCGAGTGGAATCAAAGGTACATTTCTTTGCCTTCAGGAATAGGTTGTTATCACGGAAGATCTGTAAGACTCGTTTCGTTCGTTCTTTATGCTCGTCGAGGTCCTTCGAGAATATGAGCAAATCGTCCATGTATATCATAAGCCATCCTTCACGAATCTCGTAACGAAAGACATAGTTCATCATTCGTTGGAATGTCGGTGGCGAATTCTTCAAACCAAAAAACATGACTGTTGGTTCGAACAAACCCTTTGGTGTCAGGAATGCGGCCTTTTGTTCATCACCTTCGCGGATACGAACATTGTTGAAGCCCCATCGTACGTCGAGCTTGGTGAAGTATTTGGCGTCAGCGAGTTGATTAATGATATCGGTAATGAGCGGAAGAGGGTATTTGTCATCGATGGTATTAGCGTTCAACCAACGATAATCCTGTATGGGTCGTAATTCATTTGCGTCCTTTTTTGCAACGAAGAAGAAGGGGGAGGCATATGGCGATTTCGATGGACGGATTCGGCCAGTTTTTAAGTTATCATCGAGGAATTCATCGAGTTTCTTTCGTTCAGGATTGGATAACGGATAAAGTTTGCAATCGTGGTGGTCGGGTGCATCTGGTTTCATATTGATAGCATGGTCCCATGGTTTGCGCGGTGGTAACTCGTCGAAGGATGACGGTTCGAATACATCACGATACTCCAGATAATGTGGGGGCACGAGATCATCGATTGTTCGTTCCACTGTACCCGTTGCTTTCTGTGCGAGTTCCGTTGCCTTTGTCATGACGAAATTCATCCATGCTGGTGTAGGCCAGACGATAGTCTGGAAGTCGACTGTTCGGATAGTACTTGGTTTACCACAGCCACTGAGGCAACGAGAAAAAGAAACTTCATTAGTGACCCAATTGATTTCCGGGTTATGTTTTTTCAGCCAATCAAAGCCGAGGAAAATATCCATTTTTGCCAGGGAGAGAACAGCACAGCGAATGATTTCGGAATGATTGCCAAGTCGAAGTCGAAGTTCAACGTATTCAGTTATTTGGCCATCTTTTTGTTTCGACCCATCACTGGTATATGCATCGAATGGTTGTTCATATTTTCTTGTTGGTAGTTTATGAGCTTTGACGAATCCGGAGTCGATCGCAGTAAGGGTACAACCAGAATCCAACATACACTTTACGGGGTATTGACGGGTGTCGGTCGTCGTGGTGGCAAATCCATATAGGATAAGAGAAAGACGAAGAGCGGTTTCGGTTTCAGTGGATGCGACAATATGGGGATTTGTTTGTGGCATTTCTTTCTCCAACCAAGTTATGGCATCGGACAATGGTATTCGTCGTAGACGGAGTACAGCTGCTGGTGAAACTTTCATGATCCATTGATCGTAGATGTCGTAATCGAGGAGAAGTTCTAATGCAATCGGCATCGAAGAATTACGGAGTGCAATAATCGTTTCTTCTGCAGTGAATTCGGATTCGATTTTTGTTGATTTTGGCCTGGCCCCGGGATCTCGCCTCGGACCACTCGACAGTTGATCAACATCGATATCCATAACTTTTTCTTGGCGTGTCGCGCAATTATGGATCCGTGCCGTTTCGATGGCCAATATTTGTTGGTCCACTTCTCGTAATTTATACGTCGCATGTCGTTTATCAGTTCGTGTAATGAGTGGAATGTATTCGCGCATTTTGTGGAATTTTGGTTTTGTGAATTCAACAACCTGTGGTTCAGGAACAGGTGCTTTCAGTTCTTTCCGGAGGTCTTTCAGCTGAGAGAATACTCGATAATATTGTTCAAGGAATCGTATTCGTGCTGTCAAACTCGCGAACGTGGCCTCCTGGGTTTCACGTCGCTTCTTTAAAAATCCTCCCGCCTCTTTTCCATCATCGCGACTTTATCCATCAATGCTGCGATGAGCATGTCTTTATCGTCGTTGACGGCGGGTTCGCGGCGGGTATCGGGAATGGTCTCCATGGACCGAACTTGGGCGGCAGGGCGAGGAACTTGTTGAGTTCCTTTCTTTGGGCAATCGCGAGACATATGTCCCTGTTGTCGGCATCGGAAACAAACGCCTCGTTTCATGAGGTCAGTTCGTTCGGCATCAGTGAGACGTGTGAGCGCCGGTGAAGTCGCACCAATGGTGCGTCGAGTATCAATGTCCATAGGGACGTTTTCGGATGTTGCTTTGGCGGTGTTGGAAACCGCGGCGGGGGTGGTTGTGCCATACGAGGATGCGATGGACCGAGGAATATTCTTTCCTTTGTTTGCAATTGCCGCGAGCTGTTCGCGACGTCGACGCCACTGTCGATCCATGAGAATCGTTTGTAGTCGCCATTGCTCGATGGACGTTGGCATGTTGGGTTGGGTGTAGATTTGGTCGATGAGAGGTTTGTTCATGTGGAATTCGATGAGGTGAACGAGGTGGCGATAGTTTAAGACTTCATCCAGTCCGGCCTTCCGGACGAGGACGTCGAATTCGAGCCAAAACTCGTCTGCGGTCTTTTTTCCCTGGTAAAGGTCGTCCAACTTCGTTATGGCATCCTTTTCTTCGTCGGGGTGCTGGAATCGTGTGCTAAATTGAGCCATAAAGTAAGTATATGTTCCGAAATCTCCATTGGTGGGGTCTTTGATATAGGCTCGTTCGACAATTTCATTGGCCCATTGGCCGGCGAGTCCTCCCTCGAGGTAGGAGAGGATAAACAAAATCTTGTCCGTGTCGGTACGGAAATGCTTCTTATTGGCGGACATATAGGTCCGGCATTGTCGGAGGAAGGTTGAGAACTCATCGACCTTCCCGGAGTACTTTGGAGGCGCGGCAACGTGGGATTTCGAAGAAATATAGGTCGTGGTGCCAGTAGTGGTGTTGGCATTGGTCTCTGCCATGTCGGTGTCGGTCTCCTGGTGTTCTGCTGCGTTGGCAGTCTTTTTCTTTTCGGCCTCGTATAGGGCGACGATGTGTTGGTATACGGATACCATGTAGTCTGCGGGATATTCGGGATTGGAGGCAAGGGACGAGGTAATGGACGCGAGAAAAGTTCCGGGGTCTGGGGTCGGGCCTGCGAATGGTGGGACAGTGAATGTACTGGACGAGGAGGAAGACATATTTCAACGAGGAGATGATTGAGTAAGAGTTGATGTTGGAGGAGACGGAGAGGTGTGAAGATCGGCGTAGAAGGAGAAGAGTCGGAAAGAGGAGGAGAGGAAGAGGGAGAGGACTGGTATCGGTGAAGGACACGGTGGGCCAGGTTGTTGCCTGGGTCGGGGGAGGAATGGAGAGTTTAGTCTTTTGTTACGGGACGTCTTTGACGGACTCTGGCAACTCAGACAACACAAAGTTTCGTATACTGAAGGGAGAACGGGGGACCAAGTAAAACAACGAATAGATTCAAGGGAACAGTGGTACAATGTTGAGTATAGACGACCGGGGGAATTGAACCAGACTAAACTAAGGAAATACTAACTACTTACGTCCTTTATAAGTCAACGACTCGAGGATAGGCTTTTTGGTGCGTCGTGGTAATCGCCAGTCGTTACGTCGCCACGGGTTGGCGTAACGGTCGTCAGGTATCGGCGTTGTCTCGGCATGTTCTTGACTCCGGGTCGGGGTCTCGATGTCCTCGAGGTCCTCCGCTGTCAATAGCTCAACTACCTCAGCTTCTTCTGCCCTTAGCCTTGCGGCGTTACGTATGACCCGTGCGTTTCGGTGAACCAGTCGTGCTGTGGTTCGTTGATACCCGGAGATATGCCGAATACGTGGCTCAAACCAAGATGGCGGATTGACGCTGGTTTGAGGACGTAGGGGTTGCGGGAGAGGGTTGTATGGTGAGAAAGCGGAAAAAAGTGAAGGCGTAACAGATGCGTGCTTGGGCGAGGGCAGCCTGCTCCTGCTGATTATAGTCCCTTTGCTCCATGATGAGGTGGTTTCCCAACTGCTGATCCCAATCTTCCTGTGGCAGAGGCATGGGGTGGTAGTCCTGGAGAGATTTCCCCCTGGTCTTCAGAATGCGCTGCATGAGAGCCAGACCATAATCATACACCTGGTAGTCAGAGGGATCTGGAATGCCCTGACGTTGGAGAGCATGCTTCAGATCGTCGCAGATGTGCTCCTTGAACTGTTCCCAAAGCCGCTGTATAGGCTTGTTCGGGGTGGCTTCGGAATGAATGATCCTAACCAAGGGGTGTCAGCGTGAAAGTGACAGGGTAATCAGTGTTGTGAGTCGTAGTAAAGTGGTAGTAAGAGAATATAAATGAAGCCGCCGTCTAATACGACAATAACGGGTGAGAAATAGGGAAGCCGACGATACCGACGACGTCGGGTACGGCGAGCGGGTAACGATAAAACAAGATGAAATAGTAAGGATAAGGACGGGGAGTCTACGGGTTACGACGACGAGAGGTTCTAAGGTGTTCTGAGCGATTCTGAGTGAGAGAAAGAGGGGGGAACTGGATTGTTATTTTAATACGGTTGTCGGTCACCGTTTTATAGAAGTCTGTCTAGAGTGCTACTTCGGTATAAGTTACTTCGGCCGATAGTGACTACAAAGGAGGTATGAAATAGGAAGGAGAAGATGGGAGTTGCGAGGCAACGAAGGAACGGGAATGGAGAGGAAAAAGATATAACGAAAAAGATGAAAATAAAGGACCTATGTCCAATGAGGACAGGGGGTATAAGTCCGATGTCGGTATGGGAGTCCGAGGTGTCACGTGTGATCGTTTTGGGCGATACAAGTCATCGATGTCGGTATAAGACCGGCCGTTGGTATAAGATCGGCCGTCGGTAGACGGTATACGTCGGGTACAGCGGGTGATGTCGGGTTACGTCGGTTTCGAGTACGAGGAAGTGGGACGAGTCGGGTTCGTGAGTATCTATGATATATCGCTGATACGTACTCAGAGTGTCGTCAGACCTCTACATCTCCAGGGAACTTTTAACAGAGACCATCCGTGGTCGACACTAGGGGGGGACTTGGGACTCTAGACGCGAGAGTGGCCAATCACGTGAGCCACCAAACAACAACATCGTGGGAACTTCTCATAAAAACGCGCCACAAATTTTCACGGGTTCTCTTCATCGGTACCACCACTACCATCGCCTAACCACAGCAAAACCTATCACACACACGTCCCCTACCCGCAGTCCAACATGAGTTTCGCCGCCTACGACGCTTTTCTCGCCGCACTCGACGCGGAACAACGCCACGATTACGAGGAGGCCGTCGAGGCTGTGGCGGAGTACCACCAAGACGCGCTGGTGACGATGGATGAGGAGAATGAGGGAGCAGTAAGGAAGTGGGTAACAGGCCGCAAAAAGGCGCTAGTAAGTCTCTTCGTCGCGTTTCTTCCGCGTACGCAATGGCTAAAACTTGTCTATTCCAGCGTGTATATAACGGGCTCATCGCTGAGCTCCAAGTGTCGGGGATCGAGACCGTGGAGCCGCCGCTCTGGAGAGGCCGACAGGAGTACGCGGAAGAAATGGAGGAGTGGCTGGTCGAAATGGTAAAGAGGGCGCGAGCAGAGGAGGAGGAGGCCAAACGGGAGGAAGCAGAGAGGCAACAACGAGAGGACAAGGAAAGACAGCGGCGAGAGGAGGCGGCAAGGCGACGACTGGAGGAAGAGGAGAGACAACGGCTGGAGGAGCTGAACAGGAGGGAAGCCGTGGCGACGCAAGAGCGGGACCAGATAGCGGCAGAACTCGAGAGGGCGTTGGCGCAGAAGCGACGAGACGAGGAAGAGGCGAGGCGAGAGCAGGTAGCGGAGGCGGCACGAAAGGCATTGGAGGATAGGCTGTGGGACGAGGAGAGCCGAAGGACGGATGGTGCGGCAGCCGAGTACCGGCGTAAGGCCCAAGATCGACAGAGGCGGCTGGAGGAGGCCGACATGGCGGCCGTGGCGGGTGGACTTAGAGGGTCAAGCGCGGGGACTGCGAGCGGCGGGAACGGGGGTGTGCCAAGGGCACCTAGAGTGCTAAGCGTAGAGACAGCGCGAGGGGGAAATGTGGGCGAAGCGGCCGATGGAGCGGGTGGGGAACGGGCGTCAAGCGTAGGAACGGCCGCCGGCGGGTACGAACATGTAACGTTCGAGCGAGTCGGGGGTGGGTCAGAGCAGAGCGAGGCGGAGGTCGAGGAGGTGGCGGGTTTCACGGTGAGTATAGTTAATTCTCTTTTCTATCGTCATCTCTGAATAACAGGTCAGCTAACTCGACCCTTTTCTTTACAGCAGTGTGCCGGTTGCGTGAAGGCAGGCGAGACATGTCGAGGGACCGCTGGGTATGTGTGCCAACGGTGTCGTCGGCTGAAAAAGGGGTGCACCAACGCGACGCACCGGACGGGCGGCGGCAAGAGGAAGTCGACAAACGAAAAGGGGAAGGCGAAGGCAGGGGCGACACGCAAGCCGCTGGAGTTCAAGACGACGCCGGCCCGTCCAAAAGGGGCGAAGGCGTCGACAAGCAAGAGGCGGGTAGAGGATACGTCAGATACGGGGTCAGAGGCTGTCGTCGTAGCGCGGCCGACAAAACGACGCAAGGCGGCACGGGGGACGGGTCAATTCGAGGAGTTGGAGCGGGGCATGGAGCTCGCGTCAGAGCGGTTGGGGGAGTTGACGGAGGAACTTGGGGTGGCGGGGGCGGAGATCAACGCGAAGTTGATAGAGTTTGGGCAGCGGTTCCAGCGGGTCCGGCTCGAGCAAGAGCGGACTATGGGCTTGCTGGAGTTGCTGAAGCGGGAGTACAAAGCGGCGGAGTAAAAGTATATAGAGTTTCTCCTTTTCTTTTCTTTATATCTTTTATCTTTATCTATGTATAAAACACTGGACTTTTGTAAATAGGCTCAATATAATGAACATAATTCGAGTTTCAAATGTATGAGAAAATCAAAGAAATACCGCGGCAGTGTATCAGCGGTATCCACCCAGCCAGGGAGAGCCGATCGGCTCCCTTAAGCATGGGACTTGTTGGCATCATATGACTGCGTCGGCAAAGAAACTAAATAAAAGAGAAGTCTATATATAGAGAGGTAAATATAAAATGCGAGACTAGGGGATACTCAATCATGGTCGGGTTCGATATCGGATAATGGCGGGTAAGTCGGGTTCGGTATATGGGCGGGTTGGTGAGTATGTCGGTGTCGGGTGCGTCGGGTTCGATATTCGTTAGTGGAAGACGTGGGAGACCTAAAATGAGACAAGATGAAGAAATCTAGATAAATATCTCATAGACGAGGTGGAGGTTCTGGGGGTGGACGCAAACGTGGGTGTCTGTCGTCAGACTTTGCGTAAGTGGGTGTCAAGAGCGGGTGGCCAAAAGCAGGTGCGGGTGAGACCGGTTTCGAGGTTTGATCGAGGGCGGAAAACGCGAAAATCGGTGACGAGGACGATGAGGAGGTATACTCTCCCCTATAAGGATATTGGAATGAAGCGCGGAGGTAACGAAGAGCTTCATTCACGAGGACAAGGATGATCATGAGGGCGGTGTCAAGAATACGGTTGCAAGACGGTGTTAGGGCGGCGGTGGATTGTAAAATGATGACTGTGATCTCGTGGGTACCAATACCGACACGATCGTGAGGAGACGGCAAACCGTTAGTCGGGAGTGGTAAGTCGAGTGTGCCGTTATAGGCGGCCGGTGAAGCGGTGAGAGCGGGTACGTGGGCGGCCGTGAGCAGTGGGGGCACGTGGACAAAGGTGGGTTCGGGTGGCAGCGGCTGGACGGTGTGAAAATCGGGTGTGGGAGACTCGATCAAAGGGGGCGGCATCACGATACGTGGGCACGGCAAACAGACGGTTAACGATAACGTGGGAGGGTTGGCTGTAGGGGGGTCTGGGACGATCGGCAGTGGTTCGAGTTCGTGGACGATGAGCGGTGGGGGCGAAACGGGTAATAACACGGCTGGGACCGGAGACGACGGGGACGGTATCGATAGATCGAGGGTTGACGAAAGTGCGGGTACTGACGAGGTGTCGAAAAGGAGATCGGGTGGCGTTTCTACGTTGCTGGACGGTACCAGGTGTAGACAAGTTGGGGGTTCGATAGGTGGGGAAGGCGGGGGCTCGGTGTCGACGGGGGAGACATCATCGCGTACAACACTCTGATGTAAAACTAGTACTGGGGCCGGGGACGATTTGCGGTTTCGAATTTGTGCTCTAAGTCGGTCTATCGACTCTGTTAAGCGGAGGATCTCGGCATTGGTTTCGTGGTTGTTGGTCTCGATTTGTGGCGGGGGTGATGGGTGAGTGACGAAGTGTTCTACTGGTGTCCGGATAGTGGGTGTGCGGTTGCCCGGGTTTTGCATATGCCAAGAGTCGACGCGGTCTTTCATAGTTTTACCGATGACGTTGCGAGGGAGGTACATACCGTTGGGCAAGACGATGTGGCCATAGTCGTTTTTGCGGCACATACCGTTGACGATGTACTGTTCGGTGGCAAGACAATCGCGGATGTGATGGTGGGAACTTTCACAAAAGAGACAGACGAGGTTGGCGCGGGGATATAGGGACGGGGTCGTTTCATGCCGTTGTGTTTGATGTTTCGAATGGCCGTCGGTGTCTGTGATGGCTTGTGTTAAAGCCGACAACTGTTGGGAAACGAGGTGAAATAAATCAGAGACGTTATGATCGACGGGTTCGGGTTTGGGGATGGCGGGTTCATAGCGGGTTACGACGGGGTACGGGTATCTGGTGGCAGCAGCGGGTGTCGGGTGTCGGGTAGCGGCCGGTGGAGTTGAAGACAGGCGGGTAACTCTGGATGGATCTGAGGCGGTTCCGGCTAAGAGGAAGTTCGCGCAGTCATGGAAATCCTGGAAGTCGTAAGGGTCGCTGTGGAAATGGTCGGGCTGCTGATATTGGAGGCGGGTTTTAATGTTTCTTTTGAGGTCGGTATGGAAGCCGTTCTCATACGCGATGTTGCATTCGCGGGTAGAGATTCTTCCTTTGTCGAGTAGGAAACCAGCGATTCGGATGTATTCACGATAATATTCGCCAAGGTCAGCGCGGGTGTGGATACCGTGGGTAGCGTGGGTTTGTGTGAGTCTGTCGAGGTCGGCCGGTGAGTAGCGGTGATCGTCTTCAGTGCCGGGATACAACACGAGGACTGCGTTTTTGAAGGCGGTATAATCGGTGGCGGATGCAGACGGTAAACGGGCCCAAAGTTCGTAGTCACCAAGGGATGCGTATCGAAGACTGTGTTTGATGTGTCCTGCGTCGTTAAGACCAGCATCAGCGGCAAGGATTTCTATTTCTTCGAAATAGCGGTGTAAGGTGAGCGGGTTTCCATCGAATGTGGGAGCGGTGGAGTGTCCATGAGCGGGCATTGGGCGGGTGACGGCATGATGAGCGGTGATGGTAGACATAGTGTGGGACGAGAGTGGGTGGGGTTATATGTATGTGTGATGGTCGGGTGTGTGGATGACGATGGTTCGTAGGACGATAGTTCGAGAATTCGTAGGTCGGGTGTTTCGATATATGTGACGATAATTCGGATGACGATAATTCGGATGACGATATGACGACGATATTGTTTTGACAATAATTCGGATGATGGAAGACGATGATACGTAGGTCGATATTCGATGACGGAGACGAAAAGAGGGAAACTAGATGTGAGAGATTTCTTGGAGGGTGGACTCGAAGATGTTAGTCATGACAGAAACCAAAATAAATTTTAACACTTGATTACCCTCGCAGTGGGCTCCAGATGTATAGGCTTGTTCGGGGTGGCTTCGGAATGAATGATCCTAACCAAGGGGTGTCAGCGTGAAAGTGACAGGGTAATCAGTGTTGTGAGTCGTAGTAAAGTGGTAGTAAGAGAATATAAATGAAGCCGCCGTCTAATACAACAATAACGGGTGAGAAATAGGGAAGCCGACGATACCGACGACGTCGGGTACGGCGAGCGGGTAACGATAAAACAAGATGAAATAGTAAGGATAAGGACGGGGAGTCTACGGGTTACGACGACGAGAGGTTCTAAGGTGTTCTGAGCGATTCTGAGTGAGAGAAAGAGGGGGGAACTGGATTGTTATTTTAATACGGTTGTCGGTCACCGTTTTATAGAAGTCTGTCTAGAGTGCTACTTCGGTATAAGTTACTTCGGCCGATAGTGACTACAAAGGAGGTATGAAATAGGAAGGAGAAGATGGGAGTTGCGAGGCAACGAAGGAACGGGAATGGAGAGGAAAAAGATATAACGAAAAAGATGAAAATAAAGGACCTATGTCCAATGAGGACAGGGGGTATAAGTCCGATGTCGGTATGGGAGTCCGAGGTGTCACGTGTGATCGTTTTGGGCGATACAAGTCATCGATGTCGGTATAAGACCGGCCGTTGGTATAAGATCGGCCGTCGGTAGACGGTATACGTCGGGTACAGCGGGTGATGTCGGGTTACGTCGGTTTCGAGTACGAGGAAGTGGGACGAGTCGGGTTCGTGAGTATCTATGATATATCGCTGATACGTACTCAGAGTGTCGTCAGACCTCTACACCGCTCAGGCTGGGCTGGAGCGCAATCGTAGAGTATGGTGATGAAAAGGTGGCGGAGCTGGTAGCCTGTCTGCATGTGACTGGCCTCCTGGAGACACTGAACCCACTCCTGATCGTCCTCGAGAAGTCCCAAAGCGAGGCATGCTTGCTTGAATGTGGGGTGAACCACACCATCAACGGTTAGGAGGTGGTCGAAAGAAGTGGCGCCCTTTACCGAGGTGAGAAGGAGGCGGAGGTAGAAACGTTCCCCAGAGGTTGGATGAGCATAGTACATCCTCCCAATTGCAAAGCCTTGTTGCCTGACAGTCCACACATGCTTGGATTCATTCCACACAAAGTGCTCAGGGAAGTCCTGGTAAAGGATATCACGGGCACCTTCATGAGCCTGATTGGCCTTAAAGTAGCCCATGAGAGAAGTATCCTTTGCACGGTCCAAGACTTCCTGCATGTTTTGGCCAGGTTCTGGAACATAAGTGACGTTCTGCTGCCGAGGCAGGTGAACTTCGAAGCGATATACAGGAGGAAACTCTTCATGGGTGAGGAAGTGGGCCATTCGCCAAAAACCCTCACATGAGCAGACGTAGCGAGCATCGAGGTATAGCTGGACCTCATCCTGGGCTGTGCCGAACTGCATGGTGGTACGGTCATGTCCCTTGTAGACATACTTGTAAATGTACTTGATTGACTTTATGGAAAAGACCGACTCCAGATTAATGTGGCACCGATAGCGGAAAAGGAAATATGGAGAATATGGAACGATCCAGCAATTGTCAACCTCTTTGCCTCTGAAGGTGTGCTTCCTGCCATCATTTTTTCTCCTGTAGGTGGCATAGGAATCCTCTGCGATAGTGGTGGCCTCATTAAACTGCTTTGGGAAACCCTTTGAGCACTTTCCATCCTTCATGCAAGGTGCATTTGGATTGTCAGGACCACAGGGACTGTGGACCATGTGCTTGCAGACCAAGTCGTAAAGCTCAGGTTGGGTGTCCTTGTCAGGAAACTCTGCAGAAATCAGGCTGTCGATCTCCTCTGGGGTGCGGAGCTTGTGATCGCGATGGAGGAATATGATCATGTGCATGTGAGGCAGACCTCTCTTCTGAAACTCGATGGTCCAGACACGACCCACGGCATGACCAAGGACACCACGCTTGAAAATGTCATTGCGCAACTGAGCAGCCTTTTCTTTGAAAACACGGGAGACCAAGTCAGGCCTGTCTGCTGCTGTCTGACCGGGAAGCAGCTCCCTTGTAATCTCAGGCCACTTTGGATCAGCTGTCATGGTCAAGAAGAAGTCGGCACCTCCAAAATAGCGATTTATGGCAAGGGCATCCTGGAGATTCTGAACCATGGCGCGAGTGCCACCTGTGAAAGAGGAGGGAAGAATGACACGCTTTCCTCTTTCTGCACCGTCAACATTGGGATTTTGGGCCACCGCATGTGCCAAATCGCTGTATACGTCGGCACGAATTTTGTCCTGATTATTTCTGAACCAATTGAGGCTATATTGCTCTGCAGAAGCCCAAGAGTCGATGATATACTCCTGAAAAAGACGGCCTGCCTTGAATATGTGGTTGGATTCATTTTGACGGGGATGCAAGCGGTAGGCAAAGTACTCTGTCATAGAGAGTTTCTTGCGCCTGGCTCTAACAGCGATGACCCGACCACCTTCTGGCTGCTCATCCTCATCATGACCACGGTAGAGTTCGTTATGCCATCCAAGCTGACCAGTGGGGAAGAGCAAGACAAAGTGCAGAGACTGGTATAGAGGGCTCATGTCACTAATGTGCTTAAGACCGCCACCCCTCCTGTAAAGGATAATGTCACGTGGCTCAGTGGATCTATCGCCTTCGCCAGGGATTATGACTGCGATCTCTCTGTTTTGAGCGCCAGGGAGATTATAGCGGCGTTGGTCACACTCTTTGTCAAAGCGGAGGAGTATCCTGCAATCCTGGTTAGGTTGCATGTGGTCTGTGAGTTCCACAGCCTGCCGATAGAGAGCCACGGAAGGGTGTTTGCGGTAGAGAAGGTCCTGCAACAACTGCATTGTCCTGCGATCCAAAGTTGCATTTGCACGGTGGTTCATGCGAATGTTCAGAGCCTGATTTGGGTCCCAGATGTACAACTGAGCATAGGAAGGCTGTCTCCCCTCTTGAGGCAGAAGGGAGCCAGTGATGTGATGGCAGGCACCGTGAATTTTGTAAACCCAAGGACCGATGCCCTGATTCACGGTGTGATCCATGTGCAGCTGCCTTCCAGCATCCTGGCCAACAGAGGTCATGGCCAAGGCTGAGTTGTACTGTCTGATGTGCTCGCGGAACTTCTTTGCCTGATCATCATTGCCATCATATAGGCGTTGCAACTCTGCAGGGAGTGGTTCGAGAGGAGGGAGAGAGACTTTGCCTTGGAAGCAGCACATGCCAAACTTGGGATTTATGAGGGAAGACCCTGCCAGTCTCTCTGCAGCCCAGTGTAAAGCGTTACAATTGCGGCAGATGACATTCATATGTCCCAAGTCATGGACAATTATGGCATTCTTATCAAAGGGACGACGTGCTTCTGGCAATTCAGGTGGTGGTGGTGGTGGTGGTGGTGGTGGTGGTGAAGGCTCTCTCGGTGGTGGTGGAGATGGGTCTCTGGCTGTTACAAACTGCCTAATCTCCTCATATCGAGCAGCTCGAATATTCTTATAGGGCCAGTCAGATTAACAACATTTTAATACAGTTGCAGCAACTCACCTCTGGAATCACAGGTTCAGCCCACTGCACATCAGGTCTGGGATTGGATGGGCCAGCAACAGCAATCTAAAGGATATTGTGAGAATGTGATTGTAGCCATTCATTGCTTTACTTGCATTTGGATTCACATATTCCACCCATTGCACAGCAGGTCTCACGGTGGATGGGCCAGCAACGGCATTCTCTTGAACAGGCTGAACAGAAAGGTCAGCAGAAGGACTGCATTGAAGACCAAAACAGTACCTGATATCGTGGCAAAACAACTCTTGCAGGAGTTGGAGCAGGGGTTTGAGCAGGCAATGGATCCTGAACGGGAGCTCTTCGAGGCCTCCCACGTGAGCGTCTGCCTGTTTGCAACAAAACAGCACTGGTAGCGGCTGCTTGTGCTCTCAAGTCATCCAAGGCAAGTCTGGCAGCTGTGGGAGAGGGTGCTGGTGCAGTGACAAAAGGGTCACCACCCTGGTAGGGGGGCGCTGGGATTTGGTTGATGATGGGCAAATTTAGAGGTAGGATGGTAGGTGGAGGAAGGGCTCTCTGCTGAGGGATACGACGGTTTACTGGGCTGTCCAGCTGTCGTTCATCACGCTCACTCTGGCGTGCAGCACTGCGAGGGGTTTGTTGAATGTTATGCCTGAATTTCAGATGTCATGAGTGAGTGTTTATGATGCAAACCATGGCACTTACATTGGGACAAAGAGGATAAAATTGAATCAAAAATATAAAGCGATGTTCAGGCCAACAACCGATCCTGACACACCAAGTCCAGAGCCAGGGTCCAGGGTATTGAGGGGAGACCTGTCTCTTGCGGAACCGTCCGGTCAACTTGCTGACACACCGGTCAGTAGGCTCGGAAACGGCAAGAGAGGAAGGCGATTCTTCAAGCCAATTGGTCTGCAGTTGTGACGCCGCCCCAGTCAACGGAGTGATTACCGTCTGTCCCAGAGGTCAGCTGAAGATTGGCCCACTGAAGAGCACAATCCCAACAGTTCAGACCAATTGTAGACTACTGGCTACTGACTACCTATGGACCTATGGCTTTCTGGTCTGTGTCACAGGCACAAAACCCCGCCTAACCCACCTGTGACTGGTGATATGTATTGCACAGGAAGACTGTCTACAACCTACTACAGAATTGGAATGGGAATGGCAAAGGGGAGGGGCACCTGGGGTGCGGTGAAAGTGGCAGTTGTTGGACACTGACTGGGCCAGATACCCTGTCAAACATGAGGCTGCTGTGCCCCACCGCTTTCGTGGGAAAAAACTTTGAACTCAGTTTGAATTCCAAGATGCCTGAGACTGAGCTGCGCTCAGTCTCAGTCCACCAAACTGCCCACCAAACGGCCCCCAGGCTTCCCTGAGACTGAGCTTCGCTCAGTCTCAGTCAAGCAAACCTCAGCAGACTGAGCGAAGCTCAGTCTGGGGAGGCTGGGCACACTGGGAGTTGCTTCGCAACTCCGCAAAATTTACATAAGCTACTTCCTAATCCGTCAGGTCACGCGTCCACTCTCTTCTTCTCTTTTGACTAGCGTTTAGGACCCGTTTAGTCCTGTGATAATCCCGTGGAAACCACGGAATCTGATGTTCTAGGAAGAGGCATTGCATGTATTCACTGTTTGCTCAGTAGCACCATGTATGAAGTTACTCACTATTTGCCCATATGCAATGCCTTTTGTGCCACTGATGTAGCACCCCGTACCAAGTTACTCAAGTATTGGCCATGTGCAATGCCTTCTGTGCCACTGATGTTTGTTCGCTGCGCTCACAAACACTTGTGGCACCCCGTATCAAGTTACCCAACTTTGCTCAGTGTAAATTGACCCCCTGTTGCAACTGTCCCCCATTGCAACTGCCCCCCATTGCAACTCTCCCCCACCCCCCATTGTAACTCCCCCCACCCCCCATTGCAACTCCACCCACCCCCCATTGCAACTCCACCCACCCCCCATTGCAACTCCACCCACCCCCCATTGCAACTCCACCCACCCCCCAATGCAACTCCACCATGGTTGCCTGAGACTGAGCTCCGCTCAGTCTCAGTCAACCAAACCACCCTGAAGTTGAAACTGAGTTTGAATTCCAAGTTGCCTGAGACTGAGCTGCGCTCAGTCTCAGTCAACCAAACGGCCCCCAGGGTTGCCTGAGACGGAGCTTCGCTCCGTCTCTGTCAAGCCAACCCCACCAGACTGAGCGAAGCTCAGTCTGGGGAGGCTGTTGCTGGGCCACCCCAGGCGTTGCTTCGCAACTCCGCGAAATTTCAGTCAGCTTCCACATCCGTCACGTGACAACCCTCTCCTTATCTTCTGACTAGCGTTTAGGACCCGTTTAGTCCTGTGATAATCCCGTGGAGACCACGGAATCTGATGTTCTAGGAATGAAATGTATTGAAGTAAAGACTACAAAAGAAATTAATCTAATAACACTTCAGGGTATACAATGTTTTTTGTAGTGGGAGTTGGAGATTTTGGATCCCAGACCACCTTTAAACTATTTACTGAAGTGGCTCTTGAAACAGCGACATAGAATTGGCCATGAGCGAAGGGAGGGGTTCTAAAGTCCAAACCAGCACTATTTAAAGATTGACCTTGAGATTTGTTTATGGTCATGACGAAAGCAAGAGCCAAAGGAAATTGAAAGCGAGAAAAGAGAAAAGGAAGTTGAGTCTCTGAAGGCTCTATCTTGAGGCGAGGAATGAAGACATGCTTGCCAGCATGATCACCAGTAATAAGGCGAATTTCGATGACACGATTAGCGAATCTTGTTACTATCCCCCTTGACCCATTACAAACACCCTCCTGAGGATTGAGATTGCGTAATACCATGACAGGAGCGCCAATTTTAAGCTCAAGCTTTGCGACAGGAACTCCAGATAGGTTTATCTCATTAAGATACTCCACAGGATACATGATATCTCCCTGGTTAGGCTCTTTGACGGTATCAGCGCTGTGGAACAACTTTGATTCACCAGGAAAGTTGGCAAGTATCTTTGAGTTCAAGTCACAGACATTGTCATTGCGAGGTGAGAGGATGGAGCGCTCTGAGAAGTAGGCATCGTCAGGATGAGGGAGAGAGTTGATGCCAGGGTAAATGTGAGCAATGAGATCGTTGACTGAGTTGTTTGGGAGTTGGAATTTGTGAGGGATATTGATGTTGTTCTCCCGGTCAGTGTGCTTTCCATGACCGACTTCCAACTGCCACTTGGCGAATTCATTCTCTTCCTCATTTGCCTGCAAGAGGCGCATGTTGGTCTCGAGTTTCAACACCTTGAGCTCCTGCCAAAGCCTTGACCTTTGAAGGGTTGCACCCACGATCTGAGGGCGTGAACCCTTGATGATGACTGGGAGAATCTGCTGGAAGTCCCCACCAAAGACGACAGTAATGCCTCCAAAGATCTTGTTGGAGTCAAGAATGTCCTGAAGAGTTCTATCAAGGGCTTCAGCAGCATGGCGATGCTGCATAGTGACCTCATCTATAATAATGAGATGGGCCTCTCTGAAGAGCTCTGCCTCAGGTGAGTCCTTTCTGATATTGCAGATAGAATCTTCATGAAGGATGATGGGTATTTTGCAGCGGGAATGGGTAGTGCGACCACCGATAAGCAAGAGAGATGCGATGCCAGAGGAAGCAGTGCAAAGGACGATCATGACCTGGGAGCGCAATGCATAGCACAGGGTGTTGTATACATATGTCTTCCCAGTTCCTCCAGAGCCTTGGAGGAAGTAACACTGTCCAGAGCGTGTAGTGACCGCTTGCATGATATCGTCGAATGCAGCACGTTGACCTGGGTTGAGGGTGGGGATGCGTGCTTGGGCGAGGGCAGCCTGCTCCTGCTGATTATAGTCCCTTTGCTCCATGATGAGGTGATTTCCCAACTGCTGATCCCAATCTTCCTGTGGCAGAGGCATGGGGTGGTAGTCCTGGAGAGATTTCCCCCTTGTCTTCAGAATGCGCTGCATGAGAGCCAGACCATAATCATACACCTGGTAGTCAGAGGGATCTGGAATGCCCTGACGTTGGAGAGCATGCTTCAGATCGTCACAGATGTGCTCCTTGAACTGTTCCCAAAGCCGCTCAGGCTGGGCTGGAGCGCAATCGTAGAGTATGGTGATGAAAAGGTGGCGGAGCTGGTAGCCTGTCTGCATGTGACTGGCCTCCTGGAGACACTGAACCCACTCCTGATCGTCCTCGAGAAGTCCCAAAGCAAGGCATGCTTGCTTGAATGTGGGGTGAACCACACCGTCAATGGTACGGAGGTGGTCGAAAGAGGTGGCGCCCTTTACCGAGGTGAGAAGGAGGCGGAGGTAGAAACGTTCCCCAGAGGTTGGATGAGCATAGTACATCCTCCCAATTGCAAAGCCTTGCTGCCTGACAGTCCACAGGTGCTTGGATTCGTTCCACACAAAGCGCTCAGGGAAGTCCTGATAAAGGATATCACGGGCACCTTCATGAGCCTGATTGGCCTTAAAGTAGCCCATGAGAGAAGAATCCTTTGCACGATCCAAGACCTCCTGCATGGTTCGGCCAGGATCTGGAACATAAGTGACGTTCTGCTGCTGAGGCAGGTGAACTTCAAGGCGATATACAGGAGGAGATTCTTCATGAGTGGGAAAGTGGACTATGCGCCAAAAACCTTCACATGAGCAGACGTAGCGAGCATCGAGGTATAGCTGGACCTCATCCTGGGCTGTGCCGAACTGCATGGTGGTACGGTCATGTCCCTTGTAGACATACTTGTAAATGTACTTTATTGCCTTTATGGAAAAGACCGACTCCAGATTGATGTGGCACCGATAGCGGAACAGAAAATAGGGAGAATAGGGAACGATCCAGCGATTGTCGACCTCTTTGCCTCTGATGGTGTGCTTCCTGCCATCATCTTTTCTCCTGTAGGTTGCATAGGAATCCTCTGCGATAGTGGTGGCCTCATTAAACTGCTTTGGGAAACCCTTTGAGCACTTTCCATCCTTCATGCAAGGTGCATTTGGATTGTCTGGACCACAGGGACCATGGACCATATGCTTGCAGACCAAGTCGTAAAGCTCAGGTTCGGTGTCTTTGTCAGGAAACTCTGCAGATATCAGGCTGTCGATCTCCTCTGGAGTGCGGATCTTGTGATCACGATCAAGGAATATGATCATGTGCATGTGAGGCAGACCTCTCTTCTGAAACTCGATGGTCCAGACACGACCCACAGCGGGACCAAGGACATTGCGCTTGAAAATGTCATCACGCAACTGAGCAGCCTTTGCTTTGAAAACACGGGAGACCAAGTCAGGCCTGTCTGCTGCTGTCTGACCGGGAAGCAGCTCCCTTGTGATCTCAGGCCACTTTGGATCAGCTGTCATGGTCAAGAAAAAGTCTGCACCTCCAAAATAGCGATTTATGGCAAGGGCATCCTGGAGATTCTGAACCATGGCGCGAGTGCCACCTGTGAATGAAGAGGGAAGAATGACACGCTTTCCCCTTTCTCGACCGTCAACATTGGGATCTTGGGCCACGGCATGTGCCAAGTCACTGTAGACATCAGAACGAATTTTGTCCTGATTATGTCTGAACCAATTGAGGCTGTATTGCTCTGCGGAAGCCCAAGAGTCGACAATATACTCCTGAAAAAGACGGCCTGCCTTGAATATGTGGTTGGATTCATTTTGACGGGGATGCAAGCGGTAGGCAAAGTACTCTGTCATGGAGAGTTTCTTGCGCCTGGCTCTAACAGCGATGACCCGACCACCTTCTGGCTCCTCATCATCATCATGACCGCGATAGAGTTCGTTATGCCAACCCAGCTGACCAGTAGGGAATAACATGACAAAGTGGAGAGACTGGTATAGAGGGCTCATGTCACTAATACGCTTAAGACCACCACCCTTCCTATAAAGCATAATGTCACGTGGCTCAGTGGATCTATCGCCTTCGCCAGGGATTATGACTGCGATCTCTCTGTTTTGAGCGCCAGGGAGATTATAGCGGCGTTGGTCACACTCTTTGTCGAAGCGGAGGAGTATCCTGCAATCCTGGTTAGGTTGCATGTGGTCTGTGAGTTCCACAGCCTGCCGATAGAGAGCCACGGAAGGGTGTTTGCGGTAGAGAAGGTCCTGCAACAACTGCATTGTCCTGCGATCCAAAGTTGCATTTGCACGGTGGTTCATGCGAATGTTCAGAGCCTGATTTGGGTCCCAGATGTACAACTGAGCATAGGAAGGCTGTCTCCCCTCTTGAGGCAGAAGGGAGCCAGTGATGTGATGGCAGGCACCGTGAATTTTGTAAACCCAAGGACCGATGCCCTGATTCACGGTGTGATCTATGTGCAGCTGCCTTCCAGCATCTTGGCCAACAGAGGTCATGGCCAAGGCTGAGTTGTACTGTCTGATGTGTTCGCGGAACTTCTTTGCCTGATCATCGTTGCCATCATATAGGCGTTGCAACTCTGTGGGGAGTGGTTCGAGAGGAGGGAGGGATACTTTGCCTTGGAAGCAGCACATGCCAAACTTTGGATTTGTGACAGAAGATGCGGCTAATTTCTCTGCGGCCCAGTGTAAAGCGTTACAATTGCGGCAGATGACGTTCATATGTCCCAAGTCATGGACAATGATGGCATTTTTATCAAAAGGACGGCGTGCTTCTGGCAATTCAGGGGCTGGAGGTGGTGACGGCTCTCTCACTCCAACAAACTGTCTAATCTCCTCATACCGAGCAGCTCGAATGACCTGAAAAGGCAGTGAGGTCAAGAACATTTCAACATAACAGCCTTGACTTACATCTGGGATGACAGGTTCAGCCCATTGCACAGCAGGTGTTGGATTGGATGGGCCAGCAACAGGACTCTAAAAGAGCCTGAGATTGTGGTTTTTGTGAGTCATTGCACAACTCACATGAGGAGTCACAGGATCAGCCCATTGGACAACAGGTCTTGGATTAGATGGGCCAGCAACAGCATTCTGACAAAGATGGTGAGATGGTGATCATGGCCAGTGATTGCACCACTCACATTTGGATTCACATATTCCACCCATTGCAGAGGAGGTCTTAAGGTGGATGGGCCAGCCACGGCATTCTGTTGAACAGGCTGGGTAGAAAAGTGAGCAGAAAGACTAACTTGAAGACAAAAACAATACCTGATATCGTGGCAAAACTGATCTGGCAGGAACTGCAGCAGGTGTTTGAGCAGGCAAAGGATTCTGGACAGGAGCCCTTCGAGGCCTCCCACGTGAGCGTCTGCCTGTTTGCAACAAAACAGCACTGGTAGCGGCTGCTTGTGCTCTCAAGTCATCCAAGGCCAGTCTTGCAGCTGTGGCAGAAGGAGTTGATGGAGTGACAAAAGGATCACCGCCTTGGTAAGGGGGTGCTGGAATTTGATTGATGATGGGCAAATTTACAGGCAGGATGGCAGGTGGTGGAAGGGCTCCCTGCTGAGGGACACGACGGTGTACTGGGCTGTCCAGCTGTCGTTGATCACGCTCACTCTGACGTGCAGCACTGCGAGGAGTTTGTTGAATGTTATGCCTGAATTTCAGATGTCATGAGTGAGTGTTTATGATGCAAACCATGGCACTTACATTGGGACAAAGGGGATAAAATTGAATCAAAAATATAAAGCGATGTTCAGGCCAACAACCGATCCTGACACACCAAGTCCAAAGCCAGGGTCCAGGGATAGGGGGAGTATTGAGGGGGGAGACCTGTCTCTTGCGGAACCGTCCGGTCAACTTGCTGACACACCGATCAGTAGGCTCGGAAACGGCAAGAGAGGAAGGCGATTCTTCAGCAAATTGATCTGCAGTTGTGACGCCGCCCCAGTCAACGGGTTGACTACCGTCTGTCCCAGAGGTCAGCTGAAGATTGGCCCACTGAAGAGCACAATCCCAACAGTTCAGACCAATGGTATACTACTGGCTACTGACTACCTATGGACCTATGGCTTTCTGGTCTGTGTCACAGGCACAAAACCCCGCCTAACCCACCTGTGACTGGTGATATGTATTGCACAGGAAGACTGTCTACAACCTACTACAGAATTGGGATGGGAATGGCAAAGGGGAGGGGCACCTGGGGTGGGGTGAAAGTGGCAGTTGGTGGACACTGACTGAGCCAGATACCCTGTCAAACATGAGGCTGCAGTGCCCACCGCTTTCGTGGGAAAAAACTTCGAACTCAGTTTGAATGCCAAGTTGCCTGAGACTGAGCTGCGCTCAGTCTGAGTCAACCAAACTCTCAACCAAAGTGCCCCCAGGCTTGCTTAAGACGGAGCTCCGCTCCGTCTCACCAGACTGAGCTTCGCTCAGTCTGGGGAGGCTGTTGCTGGGCCACCCTGGAGTTGCTTCGCAACTCCGCGAAATTTACATAATCCTTCCACATCCGTCAACACGTGACCACTCTCTCCTTCTCTCTTTAACTAGCGTTTAGGACCCGTTTAGTCCTGTGATAATCCCGTGGAGACCACGGAATCTGATGTTCTAGGAAAAGGGATTGCATGTATTCACTGTTTGCTCAGTAGCACCCTGTATGAAGTTACTCACTATTTGCCCATATGCAATGCCCTTTGTGCCACTGATGCAGCAGCCCGTACCAAGTTACTCACCTATTAACCATGTGCAATGCTTTCTGCACCACTGATGTTTGTGAGCGCAGCGAACAAACACCTGTAGCACCCCGTACCAAGTTACTCAAGTATTGGCCATGTGCAATGCTTTCTGCACCACTGATGTTTGTTCGCTGCGCTCACAAACACCTGTAGCACCCCGTACCAAGTTACTCATGTATTGCCCATGTGCAATGCCTGCTGTGCCACTGATGTTTGTTCGCTGCGCTCACAAACACTTGTGGCACCCCGTATCAAGTTACCCAACTTTGCTCAGTGTAAATTGACCCCCTGTTGCAACTGTCCCCCATTGCAACTGCCCCCCATTGCAACTCTCCCCCACCCCCCATTGTAACTCCCCCCACCCCCCATTGCTACTCCACCCACCCCCCAATGCAACTCCACCCACCCCCCATTGCAACTCCACCCACCCCCCACTGCAACTCCACCATGGTTGCCTGAGACTGAGCGGAGCTCAGTCTCAGTCAACCAAACCACCCTGAAGTTGAAACTGAGTTTGAATTCCAAGTTGCCTGAGACTGAGCTGCGCTCAGTCTCAGTCAACCAAACGGCCCCCAGGGTTGCCTGAGACGGAGCTTCGCTCCGTCTCTGTCAAGCCAACCCCACCAGACTGAGCTTCGCTCAGTCTCGGGAGGCTACCCTGGAGTTGCTTCGCAACTCCGCGAAATTTACATAATCCTTCCACATCCGTCAACACGTGACCACTCTCTCCTTCTCTCTTTAACTAGCGTTTAGGACCCGTTTAGTCCTGTGATAATCCCGTGGAAACCACGGAATCTGATGTTCTAGGAAGAGGGATTGCATGTATTCACTGTTTGCTCAGTAGCACCGTGTATGAAGTTACTCACTATTTGCCCATATGCAATGCCTTTTGTGCCACTGATGTAGCAGCCCGTACCAAGTTACTCACCTATTACCCATGTGCAATGCTTTCTGTGCCACTGATGTTTGTTCGCTGTGCTCACAAACACCTGTAGCACCCCGTACCAAGTTACTCAAGTATTGGCCATGTGCAATGCTTTCTGCACCACTGATATTTGTTTGCTGCGCTCACAAACACCTGTGGCACCCGGTATCAAGTTACTCAGTCTAAATCAACCCCCTCCCCCATTGCAACTACCCCTATTGCAACCCCCATTGCAACTCCAGCATGGTTGCCTGAGACTGAGCTTCGTGCCAAGTTACTCAAGTATTGCCCATGTGCAATGCCTTTTGTGCCACTGATGTTTGTTCGCTGCGCTCACAAACACTTGTGGCACCCCGTATCAAGTTACCCAACTTTGCTCAGTGTAAATTGACCCCCTGTTGCAACTGTCCCCCATTGCAACTGCCCCCCATTGCAACTCTCCCCCACCCCCCATTGCAACTCCCCCCACCCCCCATTGCAACTCCCCCACCCCCCATTGCAACTCCACCCACCCCCCACTGCAACTCCACCATGGTTGCCTGAGACTGAGCAGAGCTCAGTCTCAGTCAACCAAACCACCCTGAAGTTGAAACTGAGTTTGAATTCCAAGTTGCCTGAGACTGAGCTGCGCTCAGTCTCAGTCAACCAAACGGCCCCCAGGGTTGCCTGAGACGGAGCTTCGCTCCGTCTCTGTCAAGCCAACCCCACCAGACTGAGCTTCGCTCAGTCTCGGGAGGCTACCCTGGAGTTGCTTCGCAACTCCGCGAAATTTACATAATCCTTCCACATCCGTCAACACGTGACCACTCTCTCCTTCTCTTCTGATTTAATTTCATGCTAATCGCCCGTATTTTACCGAAGTAGTTTGAGGTTGCATTGCTTACACAAGGGCACTCAGGTGTAATTGTGAATGACTGCTGGGCCGATCCTAGGCAATCACATTTCCCGAAGGTGGCCCAACTTGTGTTTGCAGACTTCGAAATGACGCTGAAAGACTCGGTGCCAACGGGGATGGTCGCGCATTGTGAGTGATTACTGAACATGACAAAGAAAGCAGCATCCTCTGTGCAATTCTTGTCTGTGAAGGCGATGATCGCCGCGTCGGAGGACTGGGCAACGCTGAAGGCTGAACGTATCTTGGCGAGGTGGGCGGGGTTGAGGGCCGATCGCGCGCTAGGGAGATGGGCAACAAAGGTGAATGTAAGGACGATGCCGGACAACGTGAGCTTCATTTCGATAGTCTGCCAGTGGAAATGGTTTTCAGCACCTGTGGAGCCAGAAACTCGAGCTGTTCCAAAGTGCTTACGTCCAACTCTGGGGGTCGAAAATCGGTTGGAAGAGCGAGGTATAGGCTGATGGTTCATTTTATACCCTACCAAGTGATCAATCCTTGCAGGACTCAGCCTGAATCACATAGATGGACATGAAAAATCTTAGCAACCGTCGCAATCATACTGTGATATCCGATGGCCCTGCACAACCACCCTACAATTTTTTCAGCGCGGCCTTTTGAACCAACCGGCCAGCGAACAACGACCGACTTGTCGTTACTAGAGTAGATCCTCTCCCTCGAGGGAAACCATATTCAATATAACTCGGCCTCGTGTTATCAATATGACAGAGAAGATCAGAGTGTGGTATGAGGGTGGAGGCCTGTAAAGGCATGAAATATGAGGAAAACCCGGAAGATATGGCGGATCAATTCATAGGATCAATTCATAGGGATCCCGTGAATATACAATGATAATCTTAATGCTATCAAAAGGGAAATCAGCGGCCGACGGAGGACCCCAGTTCCCAGGACCGACATGCAACTGCGGGACAAATGCACTGTTTTTTTTTACTAATAATGGGAGGGCAACAATAATGGTGGCATCAACATCCGGAGCAGGACGCGAACGTAAAAGTCCGGAGGTCCCAAGGATATACATATGGAAGATTCCCGTCAGATTCGAGGAACTTCCATCCCTCTACCCATTGCCAAAACTGACCGGAATACCGATCTCTCCATAATCCTTCCGGCCCACCATCTTTTACCGACGGGGCTTCGGGCGACTTTAGAGCTGAAAAACTAGTACTTACCCCGTGGGGTTGGTAAAGAATTCTACCCTGAAACTGTTCCTCTGTCAAACAACCCATCACTTTATGGGCATTGACTTATACGAGTCAGAAACAGGTGACGGACCCGAGTAGATCGTGGGTGCACAAAGGAAAACGACGGAGACTGATAGTTCATTGACAGAAGGGAGAGCTCAGCCACCTGTTTACCAGATGATGAGATTGGAGATTCCTTGGACCGGGGTTATTATAAATAAGAAGCACTCACATTCGTGCAATCTCCGTTCTGGGACTGGGTGAAGACTTGACAATGTTCCAACATAACATTCTTCAAGGAAAGCAATTCGATGGCTAGATGGTCATAGTACAATCCAATCTCACGGAGCTTGAAGGTCTTCTCTTTCGACGCAAGAGGCAACGGCTGAAAAAAATCCTTTGGGTGGCCTTTGACATAACCTTGTCCGGTATATCAGGTTGCACGCCGCGAGACCAAAGAACATTGCTGACCTGAGAGTTATGAAAGGAGCTTTGAAGCAAATTGAAGCAAATTGAAAACGGTATCCATTTGCGGACATTGTAACCTCGACGAGGTTATCCCCATTGTCATAGCTAGATGACGGATTGTGGAGACTGCTGTGACCAACTGTTATGTTAACCCAGCTTGAGTCCCTGCGATAGACTATCTCGGGGCCGAAGGTAGATCACTGATAATGTTTACCCCCACAGGTCAAAGACTGCGCGAAATCAGGTAACGAGGTCTATAGATAAGGGGATCATAGATGAGTAGGCAATGCATTCAACCGATTTCGGACAACGGCATTGCGTCATGCGAAGGTGAGCAAGATATCGGGGAATTCCATAGGTGGGAGAGAACTTGGATGGCTATGAAGACAAGAGACGATATGAACGCCCAAGGGAATCAGGGGGGGGGAAAGGGCCGATGCGGAGTCTTCGGACAGAAATGAAATAGCATAGTCATAATCTTATCCATCCTTGTAGAATTAAATACAGACTACTTGCCCTTGGATAACACTGGTAACAGTGTCATGTTGCCAGATTAAAATAAAATACGGTTGCGTCAGGCCTAGGTTGGCTCAGAACGATGAGCTTGATGCAGTACCGTGACAGTGGTAGAGTATCATGATGTAGTCCACGTTTTGCTTGTTTTACGTAAGGCCTTTCTCAACGTGAAATCTTGGCTAACCTTCGAGTCTTCCTGGCTTCATGGCGGACGACTCAGGATACAACGTTGCACGACTCCTGATCATCGGGCTTGTGTTTCACTGTATTTTTATTCTAGCTGTATTCGACACCTACTTCACTAGTCCAGTTGTACACGGCATGGCCAGCTATAGTCTTGGGACTGCAGAAGCTAAGCGTCTGGTCCTTATTGTAGGTGCGCGTTATTCCCTACCGTCAACGCTGCCGTAACGCCAATTGGACAATCCACAGGTGATGGATTGCGCGCCGACCTTCTTTTCTCCCTAAACGCCTTTCCATCAATTCCTAATGCTCCAGAAGTCGTTGCGCCATACCTGCGTTCAATTGTGGAAACTCGAGGTGCCTTTGGTGTCTCACACACGCGTGTGCCGACGGAAAGTCGGCCTGGACACGTAGCGCTCATTGGTACGGTCCCTCGCTCAATACGGTTTTCTCACTTTCCGAATCGTCCATAAAATCTTAGGGGGAATGTATGAAGATGTGTCCGCGGTGACTAAGGTATGGTCACGTCATATTTCGGGGTGTTGAAAATGACGAAGAGACATTCCCCAGGGCTGGAAAACCAACCCGGTAATCATTTCCTTTGATCAAACCGTAGATGATTATTGATTCCACGAAGGTCGATTTCGATTCCATTTTTAATCAATCAAGCTTCACATTTTCTTTCGGTTCACCTGATATCTTGCCCATGTTTGCCCGCGGAGCTACTCCGGGAAAAGTCAAGACTTGGAGCTATAACGAGGATGAGGAGGATTTTACAAAAGGTAATCGAGCACGGAAACTAATGTTTCTTTCTTGGATGTGCTGACCATCTTGAGATGGCAGACGCCACTGCACTAGATGTCTGGGTTTTAGAACAACTTAATGCCCTCCTCCATAATGCTACAATAGATACGGCTTTAGATTCACAATTGCGAAGTGACAAAGTTGTTTTCTTTCTACATCTACTCGGGCTTGACACGACTGGGCATTCCTATAGACCCCACTCTAAAGTGAAGTTATTCGATTTGGTCTCACTCTCGTGTATGGTCTCATCTTTGCCCTTGCAGGAATACATGAATAATATTCAAGTTGTAGATGACATTGTCCGGCAAACTGAATCCCTTTTCAAGGATTTCTTTCAAGATGAAGAAACAAGCTTTATTTTTAGTGCAGACCATGGTATGTCTGACATCGGCAATCACGGTGATGGCAGTGCGTTTTCGTGCCAATCAATAAATATCTACTCGCCAACCTGATGTACCTGCACAGACCCAGATAACACACGCACACCTTTAATTGCATGGGGTCGCGGCATCCGAGGCCCTCTACCTGACTCCTCCCCGTCGTCGCATGATTCATACTCAGAGCCATGGCGCCTCAGTGATTTCCTTCGCCTTGATGTGGAGCAGGCCGACATAGCCTCGCTTATGGCAGCCCTCATCGGTATAAACTGGCCTGCCAATTCTGTTGGTGTCTTGCCAGATGTGGATCCCACTTGTCCCGGGTATTTGCTCCCTCGTGACGGCGACAAGGCTAAAGCGCATGCTGCGTTTGTTAATGCTAAAGTAGGCCTTTTACTGCAAGACTCCAACATTGAATGTCATTGACGCTATACAAAAGGTAATTTTAGAGCAGTATCGAGTAAAACACGGTAGGTCAACGGAACGCGTTTACTTCTGCCACTCATTCCTGGTTTTAGAGCTGAAACAAGCCCGCACCCTGTTCTATAGACCGTTTGCTGATCTAGAGTCAGATTCCAGTCCATCTAATAGCTCCCGGTACACGCAAATCGCAGACATCGAGAGGTTATTAGACAACGAGGAATGGTATAGCGCTCGTGAGAAGTCTGCACAACTCATTAAAACAGCCCTGGACGGCCTACGCTATCTCCAAACGTATGTTTTGACTGGCTTCCGTTAATTTAAAGGGCTCACCCTCATCAGGTATGATCGTCTGTTGATTCGGACAATTGTTATCACCGCATACACTGGATGGGCTGCATACGCTTCGCTCTTCATCTTTCGGCCTCAGATTCAATTCGGAACGTCAAAGAATTACAATTTCATCACACTCTTTGCCGTTTTAATCTTGTCAGCTTTCTGGAGCCTTTTTGCGCTTCAGAGTTCTCCATGGACATTCTACCTCTATGTTGCTTTTCCGGTTTTTTTCTGGCAACAGTTCCTTGTTCATGCCCAGCAATCTCTGTGGACTTTGATCTTGTCACGGCATTCAGTTAGATCTTATCCTGCTTTGGCTCTTCGTGTTGGTCTGATCTTGATTACTTTGCAATGTATGGTGGTATGTCGATGACGACTTGCTTTACATATCTCACCTGACTGACCTTCAACAGGCTGCATATACCTATCGGCCCATCTGGAGTGTAGGATTTCTTTTGATGGGTGTCGTTTGGCCGATTGTCTCTTGGCCGAAACCCATCTTGTACGAACGTTGCATGTTATACATGTGTTGGGCAATTTCGTGCCTTGTCACCAGCATGTTCCCCCTCCTTGGCGTCGAGAAGAAGGAAAGCCTGTCCGCTATGTATGCTTGAATTATGCACCAATATCTATCTGAGGCTAAACCATGTACAGATTATTCGGCGGGGCCGGTATTGTTGTAGCTGGAGCAACGTCCGCCGTTGATATTCTACAAACAGTCAAGACTAGCAGGGATAAAAAACGGTGGTCTCTGCCAGTTTCGTTTGCGATCCAAGTACGCCGGTATTCTTGCTTGGTGATGATAATCCATACTCATTATATGCGCAAGTTAGTACTGGTTCTGCTGGCCATGCTGATAACAATTAGCTCGACATTAAAGCTCCAGGCGAAGGCAGGTCTACCTCTGCTCAATCAAGTCTCGGGATGGATTGTTCTGAGTATGTTTTACCCTCTTCTCGCGTGATCTGCGTTACATTGAGCCTGTTCTAGTTGTTGCCTCCGTATACCCGTTTGTGTGCCGAATGGGGCACCCCAACGCCTCATCAAAATTACTCATGTTCTTCCTGGGATTCGGCCCTTGCTTCGTCATTCTCTCCATTAGTGTCGAAGGCCTATTCTACTTGGCCTATGCTGCCAATCTGATTGTATGGATTGAGGTGGAGGCTGCAATAAGAACTACTCGAAATTCTAGTCCAAAGAAAGATGTGTACTCTTTCCGAGGGGATGATACACGGATAGCATTATTCTTTTTGTTCTTTGTTCAAATTGGTTTCTTCGGGACTGGAAAGTAAGGATTACCTTGTGTTTTCATTGGACATTATATACACATGCTGACCGTTCAATATAGTGTTGCATCCATTTCGTCAGTGATGCCTGTTCCCAAGATTGTCAGTCACCATTAACAATATCCCTCTAGGTCATTTTATTTGGAACCAGTTTATCGGCTTGTGCCGATATTTAATCCCTTCTTGATGGCTGCTTTGTTGGTGTGTCCAAATCTTGACATTCTCAGTTGTTGCTGCATTCAAACCCATGTTGCGTAGGTTTTCAAGATTGTCGCTCCCTATGTTATGTTGTCTGTCACCTTTGCTACATTGAATTCTCGGCTGCACCTACCACCATTCTCCCTTTTCCTTGTTGCTCTTACACTTACTGATGGTAAGCAGATTCACCTTAATTTTCTTTAATTCTTGTTGATCACATGTATTTAAGGAATGACAATGACCTTTTTCTTTCATGTGAGGGACACTGGTAAGGAGAAACGGCATTGTTCCATCCCTACCTTTTCTCATACTTAAACCACTGTTAGGATCCTGGTTAGAAATAGGGCAGTCCATCAGCTTCTTCTGCATCACCTCCCTGTTACTTGTCTGGTCAGCTGGGATCTGCACTGCAGGAGAGTTCTTGATGGCAGATACACTTGGAGTAATGTCATCAGCTGCTTTAAAGTATGATTGATTTCAGTTTTGATATAGAAATTTAATTTGCATTTTATACTTGGTGTATAATAAACATGACATTGTGAGTATAGCATTCATGTACATATGAGTGGGAGTGGACTGTCACATTTAAACAACAATAATGCCCAGTCTCTAGTCCATGAGTCCTGGAGTGGATGTAAGTCTGGAAGGAGAGGAGAGGATCAAAAGAGTTCTGACTAGATCTGTGAAGCAGTGTAAGGTACTGCCATTTTTGGGGAGTTCATAATTACTGGTATGTAATGTGATGTCACTGATGTGGGTTTAAAAATAAATTAAAACAGGGTGCACAATAGTAGGGATGAAGTAAATGGTTACCAGTGATTTTTGGTGATAGCTTCAACAGTTAAATTTGATGAGATTTTGGCAATAATCCTGCTCAATAACACAGAAATTGAAAATATTGAAGGGAGCAAAATTGGTAGTATGGATAAATGAAGAGACTGATCAAATAAAAGAGTGACATAAGATCAGAGTTCCAGGAAGGCAGTTTACTAATCCAACACCAGCTAGCCCACCCATTATCCTACAGATCCATTCTATTTCCCATCATTCCACTTCTTAATTTCTCCCACAGAGCTTCAAACCCTTCAAACTTTGGTACATCTTCCAGAGCAATGTGGTCAGCAACACCCTTCACATCAGCCCCACTTTCTACCAGTATCTCTGCCACCCTAAGCATGTCTAAGCCTAGATTATCCCTTCTGCCATAGAATTTGCCTGTGTCTAATGCAATATGTAGAGCAGTTGGACCATGTCCTGGGCAAAGGCTTTTGAGGCTTGTAACAGCATGAACATCAGCACCATGCTGAAGAAGCAGTTGTGCAATGGTAGGTTGGCCAACCATGGCAGCCAAATGGAGTGCAGTGCCTTCCCATTCAGCACATTGATATAGTAATGATGGACAAAGACCACGATCATGTGCCCATTGTTGGGTTGTGGCCTGTGCATTGATACCAGCTTGTAGTAGCAACCTGACCATGGCTTCATCCTTCTTGTAGGTGGCTGTATGCAAGACTGACCAGCCAAACTTGTCATGTGCATCAAGATCAGCACCATGGGCCAGCAGTTTGGATGCTGTGGAAATATTCCCAAGTTCAACTGCTTTTTGAAGTGGAGTGAGCCCTTTCAAGTCTTGTGAATCAAGCAAATTGTTCTTGGCCAAGGAATGACAAATGATATCAATGTCATCATCCCCACCTGAGTCATGCACCCCCTCCAAGGAAATCCAGTGTTTTGAACTGGGTACTTTGCTTGCATGAGCAATGAGAATATGGAGTGCAGAGACTTTGCCATGGACAGTGGCAAGCAAAAAGGCATCCCAAGCCCCACAAATAGGTTGATACACATCTGCACCAACTTCAATAAGATGCTGTGTAAGGGTTGATTCATAAAGCTCCTGAGCACCTCCCATCACAACATGGAGCAGAGACTGGTTGAAAGTATCAGTGGAGTTGATATCAAGTCCAGCATCCATGTACATCTTCAAGATTGATTTGAAGTCTTCCAAAGGTGATGTAGCACAAGCACCATCAAGCAATCCAGCAAGTGCTGCATGTCCCATTGGCATATTGCATTGTTCAATCGTGGCACTGGCCCCTTGAGCAAGCAGAAATTGAACAACCTTTGGTTGAAGTGCACTTGAACAAGCTGCTTTCCACAGAAGATGGTTCAGTGACTGTGATGTGTGCAGTACCGCCCCCTTTGCTAGAAGTAAATGGAAAGCCTGCCAATTCTCACACCCAATGGCAAGAGATAATGGTGTATCCACGACTTCACCACGGTAACCCATAAATCGGGACTCAAGGTTTTCTGCTCCAGGGGCAGAGTGTGCAAGCAATAGATTGAATGTCTCTTCCATGAGAGGGTCCACCAGTACACTTGGCATTGTGGAACCTGTTGAAAAATGATGCATAGGTGTGCAGCCATCGAAGTCCGGCAAATTAGCATCAATCCCAGCTTGGAGGAGAAGTTTGATGGTCTGAATGTCTGGTGGTTGAGATACCACGGCAAAATGTAATGCATGACAACCACTCTTGTCTGTCATGTGTATGTCGGCACCGTAGTCAATCAGCATCTTTGCCATCACCGTAGAGACTTGGTAGGATTCAAGGGGGGTGATGCCTTCATTTTCTTGACGAATTTCACATGCCAGCATTAATGGAGTCACCCCATTGTGATTTTTTGCATTGACATTGACTCCTCCCTGTATGAGAACCTCAGCAGTACGTTTGAATCCACAAGCAACAGCAAAATGCAAGGGAGTTTGCCCCTCCCTTGTTATACCGGAGATATCAGCACCATTTGCAAGCAATATTTTTGCAATCTCCGGGTCTTCCAAGAATGCAGCTTGCTGCAAGGGTGTCCTGTCATGGCAGCTACTCTGAAGATCGGCTCCTAGTTCGACAAGCAACTGCACAATGAGGACCTTCCCATCCCTAATAGCACCATGCAACAGTTTAGATTTCCAGGCCGCAGATGACCCAGGCTCGTTATTGATATTCCATCTTCTTAGCCCTCTCCTGTCAAACTGGTCGGCCTTGCTTATAACTCTCCAAGGAATGGAAACGCGAGGTTCGTCAAATCCCCTTTGTGCCCACAGTTCATTGAAGGATTGGCCAGATCCTTCTACAGCCAAATCTTCCAAGATTGTATTAAATGTACGGATGTCACGCCTGTCAGCAGCAATCTCAAGTGGCGCTTTGATTTGCGTAGGAGATTTATGGAGTAACTGTTTCGCATGCTGGACCGGAACATCCTCGACATGAATCTTGACTAGCTCTCGATGAGCCTTGAACTTGGAGTGGTGGTCCAGTAGAATCTCAGTTATGGTAGTGTCACCTTTTGATGCTGCCCAATGTAAAACAGTCCAGCAGTTCGTGTCTGTCAAAAGATGATTCGCGTTCGCTTGAAGTAGCCGACGAACAATCTGCTCGTGGCCCTTGATGGTCGCCCAAAATAGAGGTGTCCAGCCCGAAAGATCACGAGCATCGAAATCTACTTGGTATTCCAGTAGAAGTTCCACCATTTCCACACAACCTTGAGAGCAGGCCCAATGAAGGGCAGTCCATCCCTGGGCATCCAGGATAGTGGGATCAGTTCCATCTTTGAGGAACGATTCAGCAGTCGAAGTAAGATTCCAGTATGCAGCTACATGCAATGGCTCTAACCCGGTCGGCAGAGATTCAAAAACTGCAGCCACAAGCTTCGGATCCCTGAGCTCACGGTATTGGAGAGCTTGGAAGGCACTTGCACGGGTACCTGGATCTTTCAGAACCTGAAGGATCTCGCAGCTCATTTTTTGTTCGACATGACGAGCGTGATCACCCCAATGTTGAGCGGCATAACCCAAAAACGGCATATCTCGGAAACGATTTCGTAGCGACTCAATGCTGCCGCTTTCACCGTCACGAAGTGGGCGGAAACCCAAGTACAACGTAGAGGTCTTGGCCATATCGAGCTGGATCTCGGAAAACTGCTCTTTAAGGCCCCGCAAGTAGTCATAGGCTGTAACGTGTATCATGCCGATAGTACCATCCGCTGGATCCAGTGACGCTAGTCCAATGCAAACTTGTAAGATGACTTTGACTACTGCCAAGTTTTCTTCGTCAATCTTGCTAGTGTACTCCTCGACAGCGAGAGCATGTCGAAGTTCTTCTACCTTCAGACGTCTTTCGGCGAAGGTAATCCATCCAAGTACTCTCAAGGCTAGATTCGCTCGGCTTGGAGATTGCTCCAAAATTCTTCTCAAGCTTGATTCGTACGCCTCGGATAGATTCGAAGGCATAGACTTGAGCGCCTGCCTCATTTGTTTAATGCTCGTGAGCCCAAGAAGGTGCTTCATTAGAAGCCGCGCAAGGAGAAACCTGTTTTTGATAATGTTAATTATATCATCATAAATGTGCCATGGATTTCATACATTCCACCTGCTTGATCGACAACTGCTGAGATTATGGCAGCATTCGAACCAAACGAGTCGTAGTAATCACTGTCTTGGAAACTATTTGCTACAAAGCTTTCGAGATCAGAACGAGATGCTTGGATCTCTAGGTTCCTTTCCGTGCGAAAAGCGTCTCGGATATCTGGAATGTCTCTGCTGGTTACAAAGACCTTGATCCCCGCCTTTGCTAATTCCACGAGGATCGGGATGATGGTCTTGCGACTGCCGAACTCGTCTAATGCATCAATAACTACATATGCATGTTCCTTGACCCGAGCGACGTCTGACAGTGTCTGTGAGAGTCCTTTGAGCGAAGGATTATTCAAACTCTCGCGGTGTTGCTCCAACAGCGACAACTGCATGGGATTAGCCTCCTGAAGAATCTGTCGGAGGAGGTGCTGGAAGATGGCTACGGCTGTCTCTGATTTGCATTCAGCAAAGTCACAGAAATGATAGATGATAGATGCTATGGACGATTTCCAGAGTTTACGGAGGTCATCGAGGACAATAGAACTAAGAAAAAGAATTTGGTAAAAACGTGCAGGAATGTGTGAGATACGCACCTCATGACCGTCTTGCCAACACCAGCTTTCAAACAATTAGTAAAGTGACTTCGGAGGAGAGAGCTATACCACCTA
This sequence comes from Hygrocybe coccinea, assembly GCA_963555575.2. Lineage (NCBI taxonomy): Eukaryota > Fungi > Basidiomycota > Agaricomycetes > Agaricales > Hygrophoraceae > Hygrocybe > Hygrocybe coccinea. The sequence continues at coordinate 868,614 of OY741999.1, forward strand.
CGTTTACCGTGACACCAAAGAAAGGATACGCAGCCGTCCCGCCACTCGAGGTACTCTTTATGAGCCAGGAGCCATTGCCCAGTCCCAGGACATGCGGAATCAAAAAGTGTAGCGCAGGATCGTGAGGGCCCAGGGTTTCCCAACCATTCAAGTGTCTGTTGGTAGCTTTTTCCTATGATTGCTTTCGTAAGCTTGGGCTGCATGAGACAGATTCCAAAATACCTTGACTTAGGTCATCAACTTTCCGATATGTCGCAACAGAAACGGCACTAGACTTGGTTAGAGAGATGCTTACTAATATTTGGGCTACTTCTTACAAAGTATCTGAGGACAAGGCTGCGACAAATATATCCCTTGTATGGTATCAGTTTCAGCACAATAGCTTATGACAAATGAATTTACCGGTAACGATGTACCAACTCCACGACCCTCTTGACTTCCTTTTCATTAAATGGCCATTTTAATGAGGATTTCAACCGTTCCATACGATTACTGCTCTCTGTGGCTTCTTCGAGAGATGTCTTTAGAGATCTAAGAAGCTCTTGACAGTCCTGGAAGGCTTTAGTTAAAATTGGGGAGTGCCGAAAGGCACCCAGTTCTTGAATGTCAAATGCTTGCTCCAAGCGCAGCAGCACCTCGGTGAGCGCAGAGATTTCTTGAAGATACAGCTTTTGTGATTTCGATGCGCCTCTGATATCAGACAAGAATACGTAGCTAAGCTTCACGACTTGGCCAACGAGGGTCACAAGACCGGCAATAGACGAAGCGAGCCCTATAACTTCTGCCATGGCGTACGAACTCTGGATTCGGCAAGACTGTGGAAAGGGGGGAGCGTCACATTTCAACATGCAATAAGCTCAATTAAACTTTGTTACCTTTGGTCGATTGTAATAACGAGTGCCACAGTGGAGTTGAAATAGTCAGTGTGGTCGAAAAGCCACACTATGGTAAGACACGAGCAAGCTGTCCTTGAGGGCGAGCAGTGTGCAGGACAGGATACTAGCGTCACAGATGCTAATGAGAGGCAATGATCCTTTCCTAGGCAATAAGAGAACTAGAATCGAGGGTATCTGTATTGATGAGGAGAGTTGCATTAGTTGCACCATGATACAAGTAAAGTGAGACTAACAAGTCTATGAATATAGGGCAGCGCTGCCAATATTAAGCTGAAACTCGAACTCGAGATCTGACGTGATAGACAATGCTAACATCAACCACCAAGCTTCGAAATACAACAAGCTCGGTCAAACTAACCCTTCTTCGATATTACAACGATACAAGTCACACGATGCTTGTGTCGATTATTGGATTCAATACGTACAGCTCGAGAAACGGTCAGTTGGCAGAAGAGCTGTGGGCGGGTCTGCTTTTAGAAATTTCCGAGTCCGCAACTCCGATTCGTACTATTTTTGTCGCCAGTGTCCGTTGCCGTCCTTCAACTTGCTTTGAGCTAGATGTGACTAATGGTTGTGTTTGTCGTCCATTTGAGACGCTGTATTTTTTGGCATACGTATAATATGATTTGGCCTGCCATTCGAGTTTGATTTGTGCGTGAATAATACGCACCGTCACATGAATCCATCCATTGAGGTACTGTATATGTCGCCACCGTCATTTTCATCTGCATGACGGGATTCTGGTGCGCCGACTCTTGCTCATTACCCGCCGCTATGGTCTTTGCCCAAAAACTTCGCGGGCTGTAGGCGGAAAATCTTATCTCGGTTCATACATTCAAAGGTTCATGCATTCAAGGTCTCTAGAAGGACAAACGACATGATGGGAAAGGGTAACCAATTACCGGGTACCGATTGACTGCGAGTGTCCTCCATGAAATCTTTTGTGACCGATTTTTGTCTAGCCAATGCCTGATCGATAGAATGTCGTTTATGTCTTGTTCGCTCGTCTTTTCAGGCGCTCAATCTTACGCTTAGACGGTCTTTGACGGACTCGGAGAAGCGGGTGTGCGTCGGCTGCATTTAATCCGACACGGGAATGAGGAACCTCGCAGTCGCGCACACGCTCTCGTTACTGATGAGGTACTCCGTCGTTTGGCATTCCTTTATCATGGGCACTTCATGGTTCAATGTGACTCCATCGTAATCTCTCAGACCCTGCTCCTCATTGGTTGTCGACTGGATCCTTGTGGTTCATGCCAGTCGACGGTTCTGACTGGAGTAGTACCTCTACCCCCCAGACTCCATCCTACTTCGTGTTCACGAAGCCGATCGAACAATCTCAACAGGATGACCGAGCTTACAGGCTAATACGACTGGAGAGTGGTCTTCATGCAATGTTGGTCCATGATGCGAGAGCAGATCAAGCTGCTGCAAGTCTCAATGTTGCCGTTGGGCACTTGTCTGATCCCGTGAGTGAATTGCAATATATGTTTGCGGCCATGAAACTGTTATCCCATTGTCTTTCCTCGTTGCCCTCGGTTGCTTTGGAGCGTCATAGCTAATGACTGATCTGTATGCTATAGGACGACATGCCTGGCATGGCGCACTTTTGTGAACATTTATTGTTTATGGTAAGTTGGCAATTTTCTGCCTGGCCAAATACATCTCAACGGGACACAGGGTACAGAGCAATACCCTCGCGAGAATGAATACTCTGAGGTAAAGTTTCGCAAGAGATCGTTGAAAGAGTCGTGGGTCATCGCCTCTGTAGTTTCTCGCCAGCAACAATGGGTCATCGAATGCATACACCACTCCGTCGAACACCGTTTTTCATTTCACTGTTGCTTCTCCATTTTTGTCGCCTGCTCTCTCTCGCTTCGCCGCCTTTTTCCACTCGCCACTTTTCTCTCCGTCCTGTACCTCCCGCGAAATAAATACAATTGATTCCGAAAACAAGAAGAATCTGCAGGTGGATTTGTGGCGAATTTTCCAGCTGAACAAACATCTCAGCATCGATGGACATGTATGGAGGAAATTTGGGAGTGGTAATCGAGAGAGTTTATCTTCAGCAGCAAAGCATCTGAAGGCTAATGGACCTGACGCCTGTCGTCTGGACAATTTCAATCCTCTTAGGAATGTTATGACTTTGACTCCAGAGCAATCCAGAATTCCATCTCCCGTGTCTTGGGTAGTGTCATCCTGCGGCCAGACAGACAATGACGGTGGTTCAGTAGGTTGCGAAATGCGTCGACGCCTATTGGAGTGGTGGAATCGAGAGTACTGTGCCAGTAGGATGAGGCTCTGCGTCATCGGAAATGGTTTGTGGTGTTTCAGTCAATGGGGACCTGATCAAATTTTAGTGTCACATAGAATCTTTGGAGGAGCTGGCCAATTTGGTGTCCAAACTGTTCTCGCCAATCCTAGATCGTGGCCAAGATCCCGTACCTTTGATTAGCCAACATCCATTCGGTCCTAATGAGAAAGGTGTAAGAGGCTTTGTTATTCCGTTTGTTTGGGGCAACTGACATAGTCTCTCGCGTATAGACTTTTGTTACCGTACAGACCGTCGCATTCTTGACCAATCTGGAACTATCGTTTCCTCTCGATTACCAACCTCCACAATGGCGTTATAAACCAGCGCTCATCCTTGGGCACTTGGTAGGACACGAAGGTCCCGGATCGTTGCATTCCTATCTGACGTGCCGCGGTTGGATCACGTCATTGAGTGCTGGGCCACAGAGCCCGGCTAGAGGGTTCTCGATGTTCAGAGTAAAGATCCGTCTGACCAGCGATGGCTTCAGTGCGTTTGAAATCGTATAACTTAAACCTCTGATTAACGAGATAATATTCCAGAGAATTATCGTCAAGTCTTGTTGACGATATTTAAATACCTGAATATGGTTCGATCCTTACGCCTTCCTCCGTGGTATCAACGCGAGGTGTCAGATTTATCAATGATACAATTCGACTTTATGGAGAAATGCCGACCTGATTCATATGCTATTTGGATTTCGGAACACATGCTTTGGCCAGTACCTCCAGAATCATTCCTCAAGGCACCACAGGTGGTCGAACCATGGGACAAGGAAGTCGGGTCTGCTGAAAAGGAGTTTCAAGACATGCTCAAAGTATTGCGGATCGACCAAGCGAGAGTTATGCTTATGGCCAGAGCCGAAGAGCTCGACCAAGCATGCGGAGCCTCAGTACAGTGGGAGATAGAGCCATGGTATGGGACGCCGTACCGAGTGGAGCGATTTGACGAGGTAACCCTTATACTGGTAAGGGTCTGTCTGCACTTTAGGCAAGGAAAGATTGCGCAAGCTGAACCAAAACAGGCGCAGTCTCCAAATGACATCCCCGAGTTGTTTCTTCCGAAGCCCAATGAATTCATTCCAGGTAATCTGAATGTAGACAAAGCAATTGTCACAAATGTAATGCCATTGTTTCGTTCATCCATACTTCCTGATGCATTTTATATTCAAACAGTTGAAATGTCCTTGTCTTATTCGCATGACGCCCTTTTCTATGGTGTGGCACAAGAAAGACGACCAATTCTGGGTTCCGAAAGCACACATTAATATAAAGATTCAAACGTACGGGAGTTGTCGTTATTCACTAGTTAGCCATCCCACGTCCACATTCTTTTCCATTTAGGTCGCTAGCGAACGACTCTGCTCGGAATTGGACTCTGACACGGTAGAATTCTTTACTGTTGTTTCTGAGCGCTATTGACAACTATCACTTCCCTAGCCTTTATTCGGAACTCGTCGATGATTCCTTGAACGAGTTTGCATACGACGCAACTCTGGCTGAACTCGCCTACAACTTCGCCGCGGTTCCGACTGGTATATGCATCCTTATATCAGGCTATAATGACAAGATATCGGTCCTCACTCGACACATTATACAGAAGGCTAAGAGCTTAATCGTCAATCCCAAACGATTAGAAGTTATGAAGGAGAAGGTCGGTGCTAGATCAAATTCTCCCAAAAACAATGTAACTATATTGTACAGGTCCGGCGAGATTGGGAGAATTTCTCTCTTGGGCAGCCCTATAAGATCTCGAATTGGCATGCGCGACATCTCCTGACAAAACGACAGTGGACCGTGCAGGATGGCCTCTCTGAGATTTCTTGTAAGTACTTCACATTGTTCACACGAGTCTGCGCTCATTACTTTGTAATACAGCGGTTACAGTCGAAGAACTTCAGGGCCACGTTAAACGCCTGCTGTCTGATATCAGGTTGTCTGTATTGATCACCGGTAATCTACACCGAAAGGTTTCACCAAAAGTTCCTTGTCATTGACGGACTCAGACTCATGACTTCATTGATAGGAAAGCTTAGACATCGTTGATATGATTGAAGGGATCCTCGATTCGTCACCCATACCCCACCAATTGATCGAACCTGCACTCATTCTTCCTCCAGGCAAGTAAAGTCATCCGTCAAAAGAATGAATATGAAATGTTACCTCAGGTTCAAACTTCGTCTGGAGAGTGCCTATTCCAAATCCTGCACAGCGAAACTCTTCCTTGACTTACTACGTGCACTTTGGACGATTGACGTCGCAGCGCACTCGCGTTGTGCTGGCCCTTTTGGCACAAATTCTTGCGGAGCCAGTTTTTGATGTGTTGCGCACGAAGGAGCAGTTAGGATACGTGGTTTGCTGCAATCCATGGGAATTAAAAGGTTCGTGCGACGGCGGGATCACGATCGTGATTCAAAGCGAGAGGCATCCCGAATTCTTAGAGAGGAGAGTCGATGCATTTCTGGATAGTATGAAGAATGTGATCGACGACATGAGTCAGACGCAGTTTGATGAACAGAAAGCTGGCCTCGAACACAAATGGAGGCAAAGACCAAAGAATTTGGCTGAGGAGACTAGCTTGTACTGGGATCAGATAGATTCGGGGCGTCTGGAATTTCTAAGAAGTGGGTGTGGAAATTGTCACGTTCGATTTTTCTACTGACAGTGCATATCATCGAAGAGGAACATGATGCTGACCTGCTTAGAGATATTGATAAGCGGGACGTTTTATCGATGTTCTTGGATGCTGTCCACCCATCCTCTTCTACTCGAGCCAAGTTATCTGTGCATCTGTACTCGCAAATGCCCCCCACACAGAAGATCACAGTTGCATCAGCGGAAGCCTTTGAACAATTGGTGAAAGACAGCAGTCTAGTCACTGACCAGCATGCATGGACCTGGAGGAACGAGCCCGAGAGTGATGGGACGTACTCTGCGACAATATTTGAGCGGCATTGGAAGGAAATCCTTGGCGGGAATGAGGTATCACAGGAACTGATCAAGGCTATCCCTCGACTCATTGGCGTAGAACCATGGGGAATGGAGCACACCGACAATGGTGTTATATATATAGAGGACGTCGAGGTGTTCAAGGCGTTGTTGACAGTATCGGAGTGTAGCGAATTTTCCTATATGTCTAGCTATCAATGTGGGCCGTAAATAGATGAAACGATTTCCAATTACTGTAGACTTCAAAGGAGGCAGATGACAACACAATGACATTCATAGTCTCAAGCTAGTATACATTTTTACATACAAAATAGCGGTGAAATTCAATTTCTGTTGACGCGGATCGGTAGTATGCTGAAGTTAGGATATTCAGGGGTGTGTAGACGACAATAAAGAAACAGTCACTCCAACCATTTAGTGAGAATGCTTGCACGTTTCGCAGACTTGACCTTTGCCGTCAGAAGTGCAGTCTGTAAATGAAGAAGTCAAGAGGTTGAATGTGAGAGAGATGCGGTATACAGACTGCATTGAGTACAGACAGCCATATCGACGAGTGTGGAGAGGGTGGTTGTAGTGATGGTGGTTTATGTTGTATGATTAGAGGTTAGTTCCTTCTCGTGTGTCGCTTTATATATGACTAGACAGAAACTTTGATCGCATCAGTCACAAGATGGGGCTCATCACTTCACCAGCCCAAATAGAGAAGGGGTGAGGCGTTCCCTTGATGCAAGTGGAGACTTGTACAATGACCGTGGGTTGGGTTAACCTCACTTCTTGCATAAGATAAGTTTAAATTTGAAGGCCGCGGATCTCCAAGGGATAGTCCTATGCCCGAAACGTATGTAAGATCTGCCCATCAGCAATTGCACAGTGAGAGGAGCCAGAGGGCGATATGAGCCCACAATTGATTTATCGTCCATCAGCTGCAGATACACCAATCTTGATTGGACGAAATGTAAGTATCTGACCGAAATTGACTCGTTGAGTCGGAAGCCGCTTGGAAACAGAGGTAAGGCTTTGTGAGCTTCATAGATGACGATAACGAGTCTTAGTAGATGAGTCAGAAGAGCATCAATTCATAGCAGCAATATACACGAGCAGAACGACAAAAAACTCCGCACTGAAGGATCTCTTCCCTATAGATATGGTTGAAAGATGGGAACATATGAAAGGGACGTTAAACATTTGTTGAAGGAGCTACAGAAGAGAAAGCTAGTTAGCCAACGACTGACATAGACGAAGAATACGAACGACAACAGGAATCCTTCCATGGATCACATTTTTTATCAGACGGGCAGAGAATAAGACAAGAATTCATTGTCTGTCAACGGGTTCATTTGTCATCCGTGGTTGCGTACAAAATCGAAAAGGGCACAAACAGTCAAGTTCCCTTCAGGTTGGGTGTCCTGGGGAGGGCCGTACTCAGGCTGGATTGTGCTGGAATGGATACCCAGGTAATGAAGCGACTTCCGGATGTTCAACGCTACAGCCATGAAATCATCTTTGCGAGAAGTAGCGACATGCACCGAGGCAACTAGTTTGGTTTCCGAAAGTTGCCAGACGTGTAATTCATGGAGAGAAAGAACGCCGTCGACAGCCAAGATAGCTGTCCTAACATCTTCAACTGAAATGGACAGCGGAACACCCTGGAGAAGAATAAATGCCGTGTTCCTGACTGAGATCTAAGGTTGGTCACAGCATCAAAAATTTGAGAATGTCGAGGGTTACTCACCCAGAGGTAAGGCAGACGAGAATATGATGACTGCTATGATGAGACTGATGATGGGATCAAAGTAAAACCTGAACCCCCCCTTGGCGAGCCAGATGATTAAACCAGACGCGATTACACCAATATTTCCTAGCGCATCGCCTAAAACGTGGAGCACGAGCGCCCGCATATTCATTGACCCTGCGTGGGAGTGGCCATGTGCGTGATGATCGTGGTTTCCCTGGTGTACCGAACGCTCCGAAAATGTAACCTTGTGAGACTCAATAATTGGCAGTCTGGGTATTTCAATGACGGATAAATTCCCTGCGTTGTTATATTTGACGTCCGGAATGTTATGGGGATCCTGTGAGCCCCGCATATCAACCGAGGTTCGGGCATCCATGCGGTGGATTGACTGAGGGGGTGAGCGGGTTTGTAAGGCTACGTTATGAGCAGTTTGTATAAGAAGTGCCCGGGTCGCCGCAGGGTGCCCATAAAACGAGGAGTATGACAACGGGCGCGATGGTGGAACCCAAGAACCGCGTTTCAATACTCCGGTATCATGTGAATGTGCTAAATGTCGACGGCTACTTTCTTGCGGTGACGTAGAGGACGGGCCGATTTGCAATGGAACGGCATTGACGGAGCGTGCGTACAAGGCGGGGTCATCCGCAGGATTCTTGTATAGCGAAGAAAAGGATACTGGGCGTAAGGGTGGAATCCAAGGTCGGGTTGGCCTCTGATCCTGCTGGAGAGTGCACGAAACAGGATTGGATACCGCATCTTTGGCCATTTGGCTCAGAGAGGGAGATATCGATTCTTGACTGTATGATGACGATGATGACGATGAGCTGCGTTGTTGAGGCACTTCTTCGTTGACTGTATCCTCTGGGACACTGTGTTTCGGGGACACAATGGACCCGGCGGGCTTGGCATGGATCACTTCCTGGAAGTGGCTGCGTGCTTGATCGTGTGAATGGCAGTGTGAATGGCCATGTGAATGGCCATGTTCTTGGAGGACAAATTAGAGTTGACTGGACCAGAGAAATCGCAACGAACCGTGGAAAAAGAATAATCCCAAGATATTGAATGCAAGTCCCAGTGACCCGACTATGACAATCAAGCGAGGGTTCGAGATTTCTGCAAAAAAAGGATACAAAGGTGAATTATCCTGGTGAACGTCGACATGCTGCGGGGGATAAACCTTGGATTGCCGAAAATCGCTGAATTGATTCGAGAAATATTGAAAAACAGAGGGCCAGAAGAAACACGCCATTGATCAGCGCAGCGAGTATCTCTGCTCTACTCCACCCATAGGACAGTCGAGAGTTCGTAGAGGCTCGAGCACTCAGCTAATTGCTCCAGTTGTCAGGGGGGGAAAGGGAATAAAAGTGTTTAAACACACCCTGGCGGCGTAGAGAGCGATGGCTAAGCTCATCACATCACTGGCGAGGATAACCATGAAATTCAACGAGATCGTTTTCTAGCCCAATGGACTCACTTAAGCATATGGAAGCTGTCCGCAATAAGCGCTAGTGAACCAATTCTGCAGCCTACACGAGAAGATGAGCAACGAAACGATCATGAAGATATGAGATATATGATCCAGACCAACAGCGAGCTCGACAATGAAAAACAGGACGTCGATCACGAGAAAAATTGTTATTCTCGTCGTCCGAGACCACGCCATGTTGCTCAAGTAGTGATATTCCGTGCCCAACTTTGGTTCACGGAAAAGTGGGTCACTGGCATCCACAACCACAGCGTTTATACTAAGTTCTCTATTGCCGGGATTCCGTCCGCATTGTTCCCTCCCCGTCGGGGATCCGTTTGTGAAGGAGTCCGGCGATCGAGAGGAAACCATACTGCTGCGAGTCATAGCTAGCGTATCACTTGGCCTTCCTATAATACACGTGTCAAGAATCGTACTTCGCAGGGACGGTGTGGAAAATTAAATCGAAAAGGGAAAACAGGAAAGGAAAGGAACCAAATGAACAGGGAAACCCACAAAGGAATGGGAGGCAGCGGTTATTCCTCCACATTCGACATTCACTCAGCACGTATCTCTGCCTGATCACCACGATTCAACTCTGATCTCATACGACCAACAGCAACCGCGGTAGCGAACGTGCTCGGCATCGAGGTTGACATCAACGGCGTCTACGTTGCGGTTCATGAACTGGGACCGGAGCTGCAGTGACACCATGCTCACGCGTATCCTGAAGACGATCCTGCAAAAATACCATCGTGTGTATGATGAAACTAAAATTGCGTCAGGCATATCACAGATCACAACGAGCAACGAGTTGATTGATTTACTACAATAATACCAACACACAAAGGCACAAAGGGCTTCATTTGTGAACCATAGATAGGCATAATGAATGCCCCTTTCTCTGTCATTCCGAAGTTGGTCTTGGTTAGTTGCTGGGTAGGTCACATATTTCGTTGGCGCTGAAACAACTGCATGAGTTGTTGTTGCCATCCAGGAATTGAGGGAGGCTTCCCCGAATAACCTCAGTAAACAGATATGTTGAGCACAATTATTTAATGAATTTACCGTAAGGGATGAAGGTTGTATCATCACGGGAATGATGTTGCTTGGATCTGGGGTGCCTAAAGTTGTAACTTGTTCAGTTAGTTGGCTGAACCCTTGAGGAATCAAGGAAGATCCGCTGACCAGGTGGTGGATTGTAAACGAAATAGATGTATTGATCTCGACCGACATCGTTGAACATGCTGTTATTCGCCTCAACCACAGTGATGCCCTGGCGGTCTTGTGCCGGTGGAAACAGGTTGTTGGGTTGATTGGTCTGGGCAGCCGGTGGTGGTGGTGGTGGTGGTTCGGCTGGAGATGGAGCAATGGGCGACTTTTTGGGCTTGCGAGTCCGGGTTGTTGATGGTCGTTTGCCAGTGGGAGAAGCGTCGACGATTTCTGGGATTTCGGAAGGGGGCGAAGAAGAAACGGGTGAAGCACTGCAATGGGGGCAATACGTGGAATTGCGGGAGGCACCCATTTTCCAACCCTCCCCGTCAACATAGTACTCGTAACCGCTGGGATTAAGTGGGCGGCGATCGAGGCACGCTGACACAGAATTTCATGATAACTTTATGCAGAAAAGACTACAACGTTGGTTTACTTACCACAGCATCTGTCTGTCGTCTCCAGTTGACATCCCGTATGTCCACACTTCTTTGATGGCGAAGTTGGCAATCGGGTATCCACTTTATGTCTGCGCTTGCCCGGACTAGTACTACTACAGTGGGGGCAATACATGGCTTTGCGGGAGGCACCCATTTGCCAACCCATCCCGTCGACATAGTACTCGTAACCGCTGGGACTAAACGGGCGGAGATCGAGGCATGCTGATAGAACGACATGATAAACATTATTATGTCGCAGAAAAGAGTACAGCCGTATGGTGGACGGTTGACCTACCGCAGCATCCGTCTGTCGTTTCCAGTTGACATCCCGTATGACCACATTTCTTTGATAGCGGAGCTGGCAAACGGGTATTCACTTTATACCTGCGCATGTGTGGTGGACGGCGTTGGGGGCGGCGGGATAGCGAACCAAGGTGGGTGGGACTTTATTCCCATCATGCATGGCGGCTGTTCACTGCACCTCATGTCTGCACAGCCAGGAACAGTGCAAGACCGTCGTCCCCAATTGGAAGGGCGTCCTATCATAGTATGCAACTTCAAGTTATACTTACTTCGTATTTATCCGCCCGCGTTCCCGCTCGTGTACTCTCACTGAGCCAATGTCTAGCATAAAAACCATCAGCACTACTAGTCAGACAGACGACCTCAGCGTTGTTATATGTTGTCTCTCATCGATCTCATCATTCGTGGCAAAAACAATCAGTTATACAGGCTCATTGAATACAGTTATTTTATCTTCCCTACTGTACCTATTTGCTGTTGAATATGCGTCAAGATTCGTGAACCTTCAAAGACGAGGAGTCAAACATGTTATGGAAGCTTTTGTCCGAAATATGCCGTCCAGAATAGTTATGTCCTTGAGACTGATCGTTAAACATTTCCTTTCGTTTCTCCATCTCTCTGTTGCCTGATAGCTTCCAGAATGCCTTTGACGCCATCGAGCTCACCCACAGATGCCCTCCCGCCCATCCAGTCGACAACTACGGGCCACTTGAACGCATTCGGGTTCTTTGCAGCGAGTTGGACGATTCCAGAGGCAGTGTGTGGGTGCTCAGACAGTTGAGGAGATGCCGGGTGCGAGGAAAGGAACGTGGATAGGGGTGGGACTGATGAGTTTGTCGAAGGGAGGTACGATAAGATCGTAGTTAGCTGGTCCGCGGTGGGAGGGGTTGATTCGAGTACTTCGAGGTTAAATTCAAGTGGTGGGGCGGATATCTTGTGAGTGGGATAAGGAGAAGAGAGAGAAGAACGCAAGAGCGCAAGAGCGCTTCTCGAAGGCGGCGACGATGGGTGATGACTGGGATATGATCAGGATGGATTTTACGGGTGAAAAAGGGAGCTGAACTCACAAAATGGAGATTAGGGGCTACAGGATCAAGCATTGTGAGAGTGAGTCTGCAGAGAAATCAGAAATTGAATACCAGTGAGCGATTGAAGGCAGAATACATTTTGAGGGTGAACTCGGAAACGCAATGACGTCAGGGGTCGTTCACAGGAAAAAGTTAGTCACTCTGAGATACGGTTTGCTTTCTTGATCCCCACAATGACCTCCGTACTCGATCCAAAGACAATCGGAAGGCCCGCTCGCCCTCGTCGCCATGTCAGGTCTCTCACCGGTCAGTGATCATCTCGATTCCCTTTAGAGATTACATATACACCTTATCTCCCAGGTTATTTGCCAGAGAAGGATGCATCGGGAAAAGAAAAATGGCCAAGAGGCGACGAGAAGACATGGAAGGGTGGCACGAGGGGTCTTGACACAGGTCTGTCTCTGTCTCTGTGCATAGATTTGCCCGTCTTCACGGTTATCTCCCAGATGTCCCCTCCATAACCAAGTCCATCATCAATCACGTTCAAACTTCTCTCGCTCGTCAGGCCTATAACATTGATGATCTTGGCGCTTATCAGGCCGCAGCTCTCTCGGTTCGAGATAATCTTTTGGTACCTCTATCAACTCACATCCTCGAAACCCTCATCTCACCGTTGCCACGCATACGCAGCTGAACTGGAATGACACTCAAACCCATTACACGCGTAACCCAAGCAAACGTGCATACTACTTGTCGCTTGAATTCCTCATGGGGAGGACCTTGGACAATGCAGTCTGTGTCAACCTAAAGTTAATTTCCAATTTGTTCTTCTAAAACTCTGAAAACTTTGTAGCTCCTCAATCTTGGGCTGAAAGAACAATATAACGAAGGCGTTCAAAGGCTCGGGTTCTCTCTAGAGGACCTCTTGGCCCAGGAACGTGATGCAGCACTTGGTAACGGCGGTCTCGGTCGTCTTGCCGCATGTTACCTCGATTCTTCCGCATCTCAGGCAAGTATTGTTTCGCACGTTCATCTTTGCAGTCGCTCCTAACTCGAGAACACGGATTCGAAGGAACTTCCGCTCTGGGGCTATGGTTTACGTTACAAGTACGGCATATTCCAACAACTCATATCCCCAGAGGGAAACCAGCTGGAGGCTCCTGATCCGTGGCTGGATACGCAAAATCCATGGGAATTGCCAAGGTAGCTCATCCGTCTGTTCACCATCGCTCCAGGTAGCCTCATTTGTACAACAAAGGCTGGATGTTACCTATGAAGTCCGTTTCTATGGGTACGCGGAGCGCTTGGGTGATGGGAGCGGGAGAGGCTCGTGGAGCGGGGGACAAGAGGTCCTCGCTGTAGCTTACGATGTCATGGTCCCGGGATTTGGTATTATTTTTCAAGGCATAATACGTTTGCTTTAGGATTTGACATATCCTCCTCTAGCTACCAAAACCACGAACAACTTGAGACTCTGGGAGAGTAAACCAAAGAGAGGTTTTGACTTGAACAGTTTTAATGGTGAATTTTTGTTTTTCCGTTTTGAGGGCGACTTTGTTCAACGATCATCATCCATGTATTTTCAGCTGGTGATTATGAAAAGGCGGTGGAATCGTCCAACAGCGCTGCGGCAATCACATCCGTCTTGTACCCCAATGATCACACCACATGTGCGTGTTAGGCGCCCTTCGTATCCTTATAACGGCAGGTGCTGATGACGGAAGCAGTTGGTAAAGAGCTTCGCCTTAAGCAGCAGTATTTCTGGACTGCAGCCAGTTTGGCTGATATCTTGCGACGATTCAAGAACATCGGAAGGCCTATCAGCGAGTTCCCTGACTGTGAGCTTGTCGCTGCTTTCTTTCTGAATCCTGACACACACACCTCATCCAGATGTGGCGATCCAACTTAATGATGTATGTCCCGGTTACATGACTTTTATCAGAAATTCACCTTGCATTGGCATAGACGCACCCGACGCTCGCGATTCCCGAGTTGATGCGCATTTTGATAGACGAAGAGGACTTGCCATGGGACGCTGCGTGGCATATTGTTACCAACACATTCTTTTTCACAAATCACACTGTGTTGCCTGTCAGTACTTACCCTCATGTTTTTTTTTCTGACGTTCCCAGTTCAAGTTTCTCACTTTCTACTTACTTATGGCAGGAAGCCTTGGAGAAGTGGCCTGTCCCTCTCTTGCAGCATCTTCTTCCGCGGTATGTCTATGGAAAATCTTCTTCTTGCGTTTCAGATTCCTGATGTACGTACCATGTTGCATTTGGCAGTCATATGCAACTCATTTTTGACATCGTGAGTTGATCGTTTTGCATTTGCGGAAAAATGACTTCTCATTCGTGTTTCTAGAATTTGTGAGCACCGAACGTCTTCAGCAGTATATTCCCGTTACGCTACTGAACCGCCGCCTACTAGGTTCTTCTTGCAATGTGAGTGCAACTTGCCGCTGCCGCCGCTACCCGTCTAGGAGCTCATGGCATCTTGAAACAGCCGTAGAGCGCAAGTTCCCAGGCGATCGAGAGCGACTTGCTAGGATGTCGCTCATCGAGGGTACGGCATCGGTTAATTGTGGCATGTGGGCGCTCACCGAAGCTGTTTCTACAGAGGGCCACCCGCAGCAAGTCCGTATGGCTAATTTGGCCTGCATCGGCGAGTTTTCTGTTGAAAGGACCAAGGCGTATGCGCGTACTTACTGACATATCGTCGAATGTTTGACTCAGGAAGTAGGAAAGTGAATGGTGTGGCGGAGGTGAGAAATGTTGTCGTTTGCACTGCGAGAAAGTGGGGACTGAGAACTTCCTTTTTCCCCCCTCTGTTTTGTTACGTTGTAGTTGCATAGCGAGCTCGTCAGGACCACCATCATGAAAGATTTCGTGGACTTTTATGGGATCAGCAAGTGCGTTGTTTCGTTTTAGATTTTAGATTTTAGATTTTTGGATTCATGGGGGGCATGCTAACCTGCGTATGCAAGGTTCGGAAATGTAACCAATGGAAGTGAGTTATGCTTCCTATTATTTGAAAGTTAACTGTGTAGCTTAATGCTTTTTTTTTTTTGCTAATACTGAATAAGTCACTCCCCGTCGATGGCTCGACCAGGTAACGCGCATTTCTGCTGTGTCAACCACGTCCTCACGAATTTGTTACTCCTATTCCGTCATTATTTTAGTGCAATCCCGAATTGAGCGCGCTGATCACGAAGACGCTCAAGATCGACAAGAATGTCTGGCTCAAAGATCTCACACGCCTCGAGGGGCTCCTCGAGCACGTTGACGAGAAGGCTTTTCAGGCAGAGTGGGCGCAGGTGAAGCAACGCAATAAGGAGCGGCTGGCGCATCACGTCGAGATTGCTCTTGGGATCACGATCAACACCAAGGCGATGTTTGATGTTCAGATCAAGGTGCGTTTGCAGTGGCTAACGTTTAGAACTGAGGTGTTTTGGAATGATTAATATTGCTTTTGTAGCGTTTGCATGAGTACAAGGTTGGTGTTGTGGTGTCACTTGAAATGCGTGTACTGTGGTTGATGATGATGATGATGATGACTTGGTGTAGCGTCAAACTTTGAATATTCTTGGGGTGATCCACGTGCGTGATCAAGTTCAGGTATTGATATGCCCTTTTGGTACTTACTTTTCCTGCGTAGAGATACATCACGCTCAAGAGCATGACGCCGGCGGAAAGGAAGAAGGTCAACCCTCGTGTTGTATTCTTCGCTGGAAAAGCTGCTCCCGCATGTCGGTGTCCATGTTCATGTTTGTCTGGTGTCGATACTTAAAAGGGCCTCTCGTTTCCAGATTACATTGCCAAACTTGTGAATCCTATTCTCTGGATGGGGTCCCAATCTGGTGCCTGATATATACATCTGTCCCCGTAGACGATCCGTCTCATTGTCAATGTGGCTAGAGTCATCAATGCGGACCCCGGTTAGTACCCCTCCCGATCCGATTTGCAAAATACGGCTGATTTTTTCACTCGTAGAGACCAAAGAATACCTTTCACTGTTGTTCCTCCCAGATTACTCCGTTTCTCTCGCAGAGATCTTAATCCCTGCTTCGGACATTAGCCAGCACATTTCCACAGCCGGTACAGAGGCTTCGGGGACATCCAACATGAAGTTTTGCTTGAATGGAGGACTTCTCGTGGGAACTGTCGGTTGGTGTATCTGATTTTGGTTATTTATTTATAATACTAACACCGTGCAGATGGCGCTAACATTGAAATCGCGGAGGAGGTCGGGGAGAGTAACGTCTGTACGTCATCGTTCTTTTTGAGACGCGCAGTGGCGTCGGCTGATCTAGAATGGCCCCTTATATTATTAGTCTTCTTCGGAAATCTGACGCCTGATGTTGAGGACTTGCGTTACCAACACCTTTATCACCCCCTTGACGTTCATGACAAATGCCCTGCCCTCGCCAACGTCCTCGATAAGGTTTCGGAAGGAATGTTCGGGGATAGTGGAGTGTATGAACCGTAAGCTCTGTAGACACATGTTGTGCAGGCAATGACTCTTGACGATGGCCGTCCGTCCGACCACTGGCAGGTTGCTCAACACCATCCGACAAGGCGATTATTACCTGTTGACGGATGACTTTGACTCATGCAAGCGTTTGACTTTATCACGCTGCGTAAACGACTGAGATACGTTCCTCCCAGACATTGAAGCGTTGCGGATGGTCGACGAGGCTTACGCCGACCGCACTGAATGGGTGAAGAAGAGTATTAGAACCACTGCCAAGGTCATTCTCGAGCTTCCTCCCTCTAGTTTGCGAAATGCTGAAATGTTGATGGGCAAAATTGCGGATAGATGGGCAAGTTCAGTTCTGATCGGGCTATCCAAGACTACGCCCAGGAATACTGGAACGTCGAGAATGCCAAGGTCGATTAGTGGAAGGACGTGTCAATTGGAAATGAGTAACTTACTTACAATGATGTACTACTAGTATGGGGACTGTCCGTGTACGAACGAATTGAGATTTCTAAATTGAAGGCTGTATAATGATATGGTGCCCGGATCTCAGAAAGTCTGTCTGTATGTAGATCGGAAGAAAGGTATTTGAATGCGCTATAAGCGGCGAGAAAGGCGCCATCATGGAGCAATGCGTGGAGCACCGGGCGGAGGCGGCAGAATTTCCCGGACCGGAACTACATGTGTGTATGTGTGTGCGACGCTGCGGCGTGCTGAACAATCGAAGGTAATCGATGTCGATGCGGGAGCGACTCGGAGTATCTGCTAACCCTTCTCTGTACACTTGCAGATTTCTCTGTGATAACCACCACCGCTAGCACGAACATGTCGTGGAGCACCTTTAGTGATGTCGGTCCCAACAGCGTCAAGACCAACTCGTCAGGTATGGGGGGCTAGTAAGATGTTGGTAATGGATAATTAACGCAGTCTACCATGTAGCCACCACCGTCACGGTCGCATCTCCCAGCACCAGTATTGACGTCAAGCTGTCTCCCATTGGCGTCGTCGAACCACTCCCAAACCGCCACTCATATACTCCTTTAAACGAAGTCCCCACAGTCAAGAAGATTGATCTCTCTGATTCGACCGAACTAGGGGACAATTTGCCGAATGCAAACAATATTATTCCCGACGATGGGATGGAATTAGACTTGCATTCTTCACCGAATGAGGTATGTACTGTACAGCCATCGCGCATGCTCTCGATATGTCACTGGAACTATTATTGGCCCCCCTTTTACGTTGTGTTGATGACTGACGGTCTTGCCCCCCTTAGTCAAGTTCATTACCTACCATCGACATGGAAATTTTTCATCAAATCCTGGACCTCGAGGAGGACGACACGTATGATTTCTCATCGGGTATGGCGTGGGCTTATTTTTCCCAAGCCAAAGCCACGTTCGAGGAGATGAACCAAGCCTTGTTCGTGTTATCACCATTTTCGACACCCCCCCTCCCCTCGATTCCTTTACACAAGTGCCTATTAATTTCCATTTCATCTCTGCCATTTCTAGGGTAAGCAAGGATTTGGCGAAACTTTCCTCCCTCGGACACTACCTCAAAGGGTCCTCTGCGGCCCTCGGCGTGTCGAGGGTGCAAGCCTCATGTGAACGGATCCAGCATTACGGAGAGCTGCGAGACGAGGAGCTAGGAATTGACCTAACGGCCGAGGAAGCCACTGATAAAATCAAGCGTTTACTTGTCAAGGTCAAGGAGGACTACAAGATGGCGGAGAAGTGGTTGCGGGATTGGTTCGACAGTCGGAGGCCGGAGACGTGAAGAAGAACTGGCGGACTGCGGTGAGATTTATCGAATTGGGGCGGTAAAGACGTGGTCACCAAGCGCCTTCTTACGATCTGTGTGCAACTCGTCTGGGAAAGGGAGGTGGGCCGTGAAAAGGAGGGAGAACACAGTACGCGAAACTTCTGGTCCCCAAAACCCCGTCAATGTAACTCGAGAAAAAGACGCCTGTCGCCAAAAAAAATGGGAAGACAATCTGTTGCAATTTTTCTCTTCCGCATTTCATCTACTGTAAATTTTGCCCGCAAGAAAGCCATGAGCACGCGGCAGATGGGACAGACTATTAACGGAGATCTCTACTACTTCAGCATCATTACTATCACGTTCTCGTTCAAGCTCAAATCTACTCCAAAAACTCCTTTTCGGTGTCAGTAATATTAATCTATGCAAGCGTTGATACGTGCATCCTAAGCACTTCTACCTGAAGAATGTCGTGGTGATGAGGATGCTCAAATATATTATTAAAAGGTCACCCCACCCCGGTTTACAGGAGAGTATACCCTCAAGCTTATCATTATAATTTAGAGTAAAATCATGGGCAAGTAGACGATGCAGAGGTGGTCTGTAAATTTGAGGTCCCCCGCTATGTAGGTGAAATTTAATTAAAAGGTCATGTATAACAATTTGGTTTTCCGTTTGCCAAACTTGAATCAGGTTTTGGTAGGAAAGTATTATAATAAAACAGGCGGACGATATTATCGCAAGTCTGGCTCTGCATAATAATTTTGTCCTCAGAGTATCAATGACGTGAGAGAATGAAGGCCAGAAGTGGGTTTCCGAAGCGAATGTGGTTAAATATCGGGGGAGGAAGAGAGGACATTCAAGAACGAGCGTTTGAGGTTGTCGAGCATATAGTGGGGATTGGATTTAGATACCACCCAAGAAGAAAGAAAAAAGACAAGAAATCCGATACCCGATACCATGGATCCAAATGAGAGTTGTATGGAATAAGCAAGAAGGAAAGTGGTAAAACCGAATGTCACGGTCACTGCAGGGTATCTCCATCGGTTGAGTCCATTAACATGTGCCCAATTAGAGAGGTGTTGATATTTCTTCCTCGTTCCTACTTCGCAGAGCGCCATTGGTGGATTCTGCATCTGCCTGGTGGCCGGCTGGTTCGTCATCTAGCAGGGCATCATCAGCATTCCGTCAGCCTATGGAGGGCAGAGCATACCGGGCGGATTAGTCGGTTCCTTGACTGCATCAGTCCCTTCCGGATTTTGAAGTGGCTGGCCATTGCTCGTCTCTGGGTCAAGGGTTTCCTGAACTGTACTCTCCGCCACCGCTGCATACCAAACGATTCATCAATCAAATAACTACGGAAAGTGTGGTTATACATACCCTTAGAGACGTTATTATCTTGCACAGCAATGTCATCATTGCCATCTTTCGTGCGAGTTACACCGACCTCTTCAGCAACACCTTCGCCAACATACTCATGCTGGTGATCTGGCGCTTCCTGTGATTTTGTCGTGGCCGACTCCTCTCCTGACGTTTCTTCCAGTCCAGGCTGATCTGGGTTCTTGTCGCTAATCACCGTAGCAACAGGCCATTCTTCGTCAACACGCTGTTTGCGTTCATCGTGCTCGCGCTTTTGGCCGTCCGGCATCAGCTCCGTGGCTACCGTAGAATCCCCAGCATGTTCACGTAGTGACGTCTCTGCAGGTAGACCAGATTCAAGTTCTGGCGCTGCCACATCCTCAGTAACGGGTTCAGTCAGAATGTCAATCGCTTCCTTCGATGCTTCAATTGTAGGGTTGGGAGGGACGACCTCGACTTCTTGAGCAGGCTCCGTTACGGAGACGGGAGTGGGGTCGGAGACAGGGACATAAACGGGACCACGTTCTGATATATTCCCGATAGATGTATCAGCTGTCACGGTATTATCGTCGGTCACTTGCGCAGTGGAAGAGGGCATGCTCGGGGTCTCGTCGACCTGGCCAACTTGCAGCATGGTTTGAGAGTCTTTTTCCTGGGCATTCACCTTAGACTGGTCGGGCAACGTTTTCTCTGGGTTTAACACTGCCGTGAGTGGTGGTTGGTCAAGTTCCGTGGATTGCACAGGTGCCGGGGCCACTTTGTCCGCCCTAATCGCTGGCTGTACCACAGGTTCAGGTTTAGCTTTTTCACCAGCTTCGGCAGGTACAGGGGTTGGTGCGATGGCTGGCTTCATTACAGTTGCAGGTCCAGGTTCTTCACCTTCTGCAACAGCAGTGGCAGCAGTGACGACAACAGCGGCTACCCCAGTAGCGGCCGCTACTGCCACCATCGAACCAACAACAGCGTCATGCCCAGGTTCAGCATTCTCCTTCGGCGCAGCTAATTCAGTTGCCTCTTTCACAACAGGGCGAGGCTCCTTGGCGGCTGCTTTATCCTCGCTTTCACCATCGCCCTCGCCCTCATCCCGTTCCTCAGACAAAATCTCCCCCATTTCACCAATCTTCGGAGACTTCCTCACCTTACCACGACCTCTCGCACCACCATGACCAGAAGACGAAGAAGAAATACTATGCCGAACACCCGTCAAAAAACTCAAATGTTTCTTCGTCGCCGCCAACGTCGAGCTCAGCCGCGAACTCGACAGATCAGATCGGAAAGACGGTTTCGGGGAAGACGGCCTTGATTTTGACCTCTTACCACCAGTTGCTTGTTGAGCAGCGGCAGCAGTAGAAGAGGAAGAATCGAGCTGCTGCTCGGCGGGAAGCGAAGAAACCGGCTGCTGCTGCCGCTTATGCGCATGTTCGATGACGACCCACTCGATTGGCTTCTCCGCAAGCTCAGTAGCAGCACCCGACACGGGGCTCTTGAGTTTACAAATAACAAAATTGGGCCAGGTCGACGCGACAGGATCCAACAACGCATCGCTCCAAAAATCGATAAAAGCTTCGTCAAGCTGGACCACAGTGAGCTGCGTAGACCTCGATATGGCTCTAGTATCTTCCACCGCAGGGGCTTGTGTAGAGGCGACAGCTGCAGCAGTTGCAGTCACAGTTGCTGCTGCTGCTATTTTCCCCGATTCACCCTCTTGCGACCGTCTGCCCGGTGCGGGAGAAACAGCTTTGCGCTTCTTGCCCGGCTTCCGCGGGGTGCTTGGTTCCGTCTTCTCCACATCCTTGTCGAGGAGGGTCCCGGCGATGATTTTGGGGATAACAGGCGATTCGTGGAACCCTCCTGTGACGAATTGGGTCCAGTCGGTCACTACCACCTCTGTCGTGGGCGAGGTACTGGGAGACGGCAGAGTCGTGGTCGTCGTACCAGAAGCCTTGGTGTGTCCATTGGCGGAGGAGGCGTTGGGAGAGGACGGCGCGTTGCCATTGGCAGGATTACCCTCACTGTCCAAAGGAATCTGTATTTGTGGCTGTTGCGATCGTTGGGGAAGCAAAGTGAACTTGGGAGTTGGTGGTCCTTTATCTATCGAAGGATCCGCCGGTATCAGAGACAAGAAACGGATGGTCTCGTCTGCAAAGATACGAAGACTGGGCTTATTACGTCCATCTAGCGAATCTGGCTCTCCTTCTATCGACGCCGCTTTTTGGATCTTGTCCCACGCCGCCGCCGCCGCCGACTCGGAGTCATTTTCGCCGGCTTGACTGCTGGGAATCTCCGCCTTGAGTGCCTGGTCAATGAGAAGAAGGGGGTGTAGTTTCGTTTGGTCAGCTGGGGAACTGGCAGATACTTCCGTTTCGATGCGGACAAACAAGGCGTCATACTGACGAGTAGAGAATTGGGGTCGCGCAAGGAACTCATCGGACGGAGCAACAACAACATCCTTCTCGTAAGGGTACTGGTGAACCAATTCAAGAAGACGTGTCGGCATCCTATGAGCGGCAGCTTCGTCTCTGCGAAGGAAAGAAGGAAAAAAAATGAATGGACTGGACAAATGAAAGACAGTGAAACTGCGAACCTGATACGTGCCAAGAACAAATGTTCCAATATACGACCTGCCCGCTCCCATCGCGCATAAAAAGAAGGCCAATCGTCTTTTGAATCAGAACGCTGTGCACTCAAGAGCCAAAAACCAAGGAACTTCGAAAGCTTGCTCCCAGATATGCTGTTGGCTTCAGAGTGGGCTGCAAGGGAGGACAGGGTCTCCAGAGTAGCGGACAGGAGTTGGAGGTGAGCTGGGGTTAGTTGGGGTACGAGATTCTCAGAATAGGCTTTTGGTGGGTACGAAGCATGGCGTTCGGCTTCTGAGAATGTCTTGTACCAAGACCATTCGGCTGGTTCTTTTCCAAAAGAGGTACCGTCTAGTTTGAGGTGGCGCAGGCCCCAGCGTAACACGGCGGCGACGTCGTGCGGAGACCGGGTGAAGTTGAGTTCGGATTCGAAGGCAGAGACGGCAGATGCGGAAGATGGAGAGAGCGTAGTGGTAGGACTGGTGGGAGCCAACGATTGTATGAACAGTGAAATTAGTTTGCGCTGTATACTGGGTGACGCAGAATACCAATGAGGGTGCATGATTCCAAGTGTTTCGAGGCCTGTGGAGGGGGGGTAAGGAATGAAATGAGGGAAAGACACAAGACACGGCAACTGTTGACCAAAACATACCTCGTGCGGTAATGATATCAGAGCACGCCTTTACCAAGATGAGAGTCTCCAGAGGGTTCAGCCGCCTTGCACCAATATCAGCATCTGCCAGCACAACCCAGGAATCAGGATCAGCTTCAAAGACGACACCGAGGGCACGAGCGTTGAATCCAGCCTCTTTCGGAACGGGGAGGTTGAGGGTTAGATGTGGAAGATCGTCGACGGGACTTTGGGGAGGAGGGTCGACAGCGACGTTTGAATGGGGTTTGGACCTGGACCTGGACAGACCGAAGAAACCGTCCCTCTCCTTCTCCTTCTCTTTTCCCATAGACTCGGGAAAATTAATAGCGGTTGGGGAGACGGTCGGAGAGATGGCTTCGAATTTCCCCTCCAGCAGAGATGCATCTGAGGGGCGAGGAGCACCGTCGTTCGGGTCCTCGTGTTTCTTGCGACCAAAGACCTTGGACAAGAACGAGGGCATTTCCTTGGTCTTTTCAAGACGGGGGCATCGTCAGTACACGTTTTTGAGCGGAGAGGGGGGGGGGGGGGGTTGATAAAATACCTGGCGCTTGTCTTGTGTGCGTTTTTGGACGGGGAACAACGTGAGGTGCCCAGGTTCACGTGCCTTATTTAAATAATATTCGCATCATTCCAATGGCCTTACTCATTTTGTCCTGTCCCAAAACACAGATTTATGGCTGCAATAATACTACAGCGAAGAGATGGTCATAGCGTAGGAATATTCGAGGTAACCGAGTCAATGATATGTACACCTTTTGTCAGAGTCAAATACCATGTCCATTCAGTAAACAAACGCATTTCTATTATCAGGTCGGTGCTTGGGCGGGTTGGAATCCAGTAGAAGAGGCAGGAGTAGAGGTAGGAGTAAAATTTGGTAGGGTCGAGGGAGCGGTTGTCAAGGGAGGTTTGGTGGTGTCTGGGGCAATGCCAAAAGTGGATGTCGAACTTGCGGAGAGAGAAGTCTTCGGAGGTCCCTTCCAACTGTCAGTGGGTGAAGTGGCATTGCCGGATGCCGAGGTAGTGCTGTTGTTACTAGAATTGATGGTGGACTTATTCTTCTTCTTCTGCGATACTCCCACTGCTACACCAACAACGATCGCAACCAACGCAAACGCAACGATGGCGAGGATGATGATGCCTCTTTTCGTTCGCCAAAAAGGCAGTGGAGTGACAGGCTTAGGGTAGCGCTCCTTTACGAAGCCTTCAGGGTCTGTGGAGTGGTCGTTGGAGGCGGGGGCTGAGGATTGGGCTAGGGCTGCAGGCGGGGCGGGGGTGTGGGGAGGCCGGTTTAGCAGATCGACATTGTAGCCTTCCTGGTGAGTTTAGTTCCAATAAGAATGGATATGGGACAGAATGGCTTGTAAAGTACCTGAAGTTCGAACTTTGTAGCGACTGGGGCAGCGGCGAGCAGTTTCTCGTCGTATGCTTTGGACGCCATCGGTGTGCGCTGAGGCGATGATGGACTCAAACTAGGCACCCCTTTGTAACTCCGACGACCACGGGTCACAGTCTTAGACGCCCACAGCCACATCCAAATCTATATATCCGCTATGGTCCAATACTCAACGTGGCCGTAGATGTAGCCTTTATCGTGTCGGCTGGTGCTAGGGTCACGCATCACCATTATCATACCTCTTCCATGTTACTCTCAAAGCTGTACCAACGATTGCCACAAAGTGGCAACGACTTCATTGGACACAGACTCGGAAAGTGCTCACCAGTTTCTTGCCAAGCTTCTCGTTCTTGTTCATATATACATTCAATCAATGCTCACTTCTGAGTGGCGTCTTTATTGAAAGGTATTCTGTTTTAGCAACGAAAGCTTTGTTAGATGCCGCGGTGCTGAAGGTCAATCCAATGGGACCACCTTGCAGGTGGTTGTAAGTCTCCGATGTTGAATCAACCTCCATAGCATCGTCAGACTCCAACGCAACATCTATAGGAAGACGGTAAAGTTTCTCGTCATCCGGCCAATCCAAAATGGGCATGGTAATGGTTGTTTCGTGACAAAAGTTTCGCCAGCCAACTCTGCCTCCTCTCTCTTTCCATAACAAAAACCGCTGAGACAACCATCGGGATTCGAACAGGCCCTTGGTGTAATAAGAAGCAATAGCAACAGTTATGGGATTCAACTCGTGAATGGGTTGAAGGAAGGTAGCTCCAGGTAACAAGCGATGCCCTGGTTCAAGATCAAGTTGGCCCTTCCGAATAACTTTATCCTCAATGCAAAACTCCCATAGCGAGGAGATAACGTCCCTGTGTGGATTTTCGTGATATTTAAAGTGAATTGGATGCCGAAGTATGTCTTCTTGTGTAGCCCGTCGGGTACCTAGCACTGCGGATGCATTCACTGAAAATTTGGCTTGGCCTGATATTTCCGTTGTCTGTACGATCGTATCCGGCCCACCGACAAGATTCCTGGGCCTTGCATTGCGCACGTTATAAGCAGTTGAGCCCGGAAGCATTTCGATAACATAATGATCCAGAAGGAACGGCTGATCCGGTCTTGTGGTAATGCTCAATTGTGAGATTTGGGTTGAAACCCGGGCTGATTGTTCCGTTGTTTCTATCTGTGATTGTGTCTTTTTCAGCTGCAATCATGGAGAACAACAAGTGAATTTACCACTATCTCTATATTTGCTCGAGTCGTGAAACTCTGGATATCTCTCCTCGAGGGCAGCTTTGTAAGTGAGCAATAGGCTTTAGACTCGAAGTCGCCGCATAATTTGCGGTGGCAGCCTTGACCCCTGCCTCCGCTGGAAGGTTCAATAGGGTGTTCGCTGCCAGATCCGTCATGACCATCATTGCCATTACCCCCTCCAGACTCGCCTGTGTCCTTCTCCCCCTCCCTCCCGGTATTCCCCCCCGAGTTTTTGCTACCGCTATAGCTTCCCAGACTCGACATGTCAGCTCGCTGTTTTCCCTTATCGGGACCTTGTCCTGTATCTTGTGGTGGAGACAAATAATCCAAATCACCGACTCCAACCAAATGATCACCTTCCAGAAGTGGTAATATCGTGTATGGATATGGATGGAATAGATCAACCAAGGATGCTTGAATCTTCTCGCTCAAGTGGTTTCGGCAGTACACATAAATGCCTTGTGTTCGTTCATGGCATTCGTCAACGAATCCAACCTCAACCATGAAATCTGATGGCAAGAGTCCACACTGTCCCATGATGGTTTCGAGGATATCGAAGCAGGCGTCCACGTGCTTGAACGCATCGTTGGCAAGGACAACATTAGATGACACAGCCGCAGTAGGCTTTCGGGGGAGAATAGTCAAACTTGAAATCATTGTTAGAGTGGGTTGCATCTCACCCTTCCGCCCTTCTGGGCACACGTATCCATAGCTCCAATCTGCAATTCTGAAAAGGGTGCCCTCAGCCTCAGGTGTGGTTGCCAGCTGCCCATAGAGACATGGTGCAAGCTGACAAGAATAAGGTCCTCGAACTGGATCAATCCACGTGCGTCACCGATTTTCCAGTGCTGGTCTGCATCGTCCTCCATGGGCCGGCATTTTTGTTCCTAGGCGGTAGAGTTGTTGTATATAATCCAGGATGAAATGAGCACAACTCACTTCAACGAATCGCAATACACATTTTGCGAGATATTTCGCAAGTTTCCCTCGCGTTATAGGACCAGGTGGATCCCTAAAATCCTTCGTCGGAATTTGACGGCTCCATTGTCTATAACCTGGCCACTAGAAGAATGTGAAGGGCAATACATCAGCATCAACCATCACGGCAATTAGAAGGGACTATTTGCCTCTAAGCGAATGGAAACGGAGGGTGCTCGGCCTTCGAAAACAGTGTCTTCACGGGCTCGCAACCGTTTCATGCGAGAGTGCAAAACATCTGGAAGAGGGATGCCGAGTTCATTCGGGTTGTCGGCCCAGAAGTAGATGGGTTTCTCCAAGTCCACTTCCTCAACATACCGCCGACGGTCGGAGTGTGTATGCGGCCGATACATACGTTGAGGTACAAACGGGCCAAGAGACGCTGAAGAGTTCAAAAGCGGAACTTCCTTGAAAAACTGGACTTGATCTCGGTGCGTGTATAGCTTTCCACCCTGGCTTCCATCAGCAGAAATGTATTGGTTGATTGGTGAGCACCGGCTCGATGTTGAAGAGGACGATACGCTTTGTAGTTCAGGGGTAGGGGGGGTACTATCAGGGGGAGATACCAAGGGAAGCGAACATGTGTCATCGTCTGCGTTATCACTATCACTAGACACTGGAAAATCATAGAGTGACTGGGGAAGATCGCTTGGAATGGGGATTGAAAGGAAAAACGGAGCACTTGGTGAGCGGAGTGAACCACTCCGCTCACCAAGGTCAAGGCCCCGTAACGAAGGCGGACTCGAGAACGGAAACAGCCCTCGATCTTGCGGTAACGAAGGCGGACTCGAGAACACCTGGGGAAACAGCCCTCGATCTCGCTTGTCAACTTGCGCCCTCTTGTCATCGCCTGCATTGTAACCACTAGACAATAGCACATCGCCTGCGGGTAGGTGGTGGGGCCTCGCTGGCATATGGAAAGCAGGACTTCTTATAGTCAGTAAAAAAGTCGTTGGAAAAATCCTGCACCCGCTCACGTGACTTGGTTTGCACTTGACATGAATTTCCGCAGTAACTGATGACGACGGGCATACACAGAATGCATTTTCCTGCAGAATTATACCGCAGTGTAATCGACAACCTCTACGATGACAAGGCCAGCCTTCGCGCCTGTAGCTTGACTTGCAGGGCATTTTTGCCTGAATGCCGGTACCACCTCTTTTATCATGTTGACCTCTATAATCGATCCGTAGCCAAACGGTTCCTCGATATCATTTGTTCCGATTCATCTACCGTTCCCACCACGTTCATCCGCGAGCTTTCCATTTTTGAAGGGCGAGGACGCTCCAAGTTTGAAACTCCATGGGTCAATGATGCCTTACCACTCCTCACGACCTTCCTTTTTGACGTGACAACACTCGAACTCGACGCTTTCGAGTGGAGCCTGCTCGACGACGCTGGACGAACCATGTTACTATTGGGATTCCAGAAAGTTACACACTTGTTATTGCTGTTTGGCGACTTCGGGACGTCCCAAGATATGAACCGATTCATTGCTTCATTCCCCTCCTTGACAAACTTTTCGTGCTGCCAGACGCGTTGGGTCACGCGTAGTGTTTATCCCACGTCATGCATTTCTCTACCTCAAACTCTCACCTCCATCTCCTTGGAGTCCTCCCACGCATATTTTTTCAGTCGTCTCCTGCGCCTCGAATCCCGCCCCATCGTACGTGAGCTCGACATCCAAGACATTTGTCTCGATGATGTACACAGCGCTGGCTTGCTTCTCAGGACAATAGGTCCGAACCTTGAGCATCTCGCACTGCAAGGTTGTCGTGTAGAAGGTCAGCATTCCCCTCCTCCTCCCACCATGGTTCTCCGACTGCATTTAGATCTGACTTCCTTCTATATATAACTCACACAAGCAGTGCTCCACAACGACATGAACATCACTCACAACACGAATCTGCGCTCCATCGACTTGGACTGCGGTTCGATCTACGAGAAATACCCCCCGCGCTCCATGGGTTGGGTTTTCGAATTA
Organism: Hygrocybe coccinea; assembly: GCA_963555575.2. Taxonomy (NCBI): domain Eukaryota; kingdom Fungi; phylum Basidiomycota; class Agaricomycetes; order Agaricales; family Hygrophoraceae; genus Hygrocybe; species Hygrocybe coccinea. The sequence goes on from OY741999.1 coordinate 897,382, forward strand.
ATAAATCAGATCTCCTCGCCACACTTGGAGAGCATCATGTTTCGCTTCCAGCTAGACACCGTCGCCGATTTGGATACCGTCGACTGGGTCCAGATCGAGGAGTTTTTCATGCGAGAACAATGGCCCAACCTCCGAAAACTCAAAATTTTCCTGTATACATCGAACACGGTTTGGCCGGCAATTGCAAAATCGATCCAGGCCCGTTTGCCAATACTGGATGGTTACGGCTTTCTCCATGTACTGCAGAGGGGCACAGGTTAGCCGGCCAGCGTATTTTCTTTTTTCAAAGGTCATGTGTGTTTACTCCCCAGTGGAATTTTTGCAAGAACTCCCGTGGTGTTATAAGACTTCCCCTGTATTTCAACCTGCCAAGACTGCATAGGTAGTCAGTATTGTAATCACTCTTCACTTATACATACCTATATCGATCATTCAAGTTCTCAAGTTCTCAACAGAAAAGATGATACAACAACATGGGCATTATGATATAGCGCTAATTAGTTGAAATATAGTACTAGTATTACTTTGAGACGGAGATCCATGTGATTGGTGGGGTGTGGGTTGATGATGATGAGGGGGGGCAGACCGACAACACTAATCGACGTAAGTAATTATAGTTTGACAACAAGAGCAAAAACAAACAAACGAAAGGAAGGCAGGAACAGAAACAAGAAACAGAAACGAAAAAGGAAGATGAAACGAAAACGAACGGATTATTAGTTGAGAATGTGGGTTAAAAGCACCATGAGATGTGAGGGAGTGAGGCGGTGATGAATGCAATTAATTGGGTTTTACGTGGCGGGTTTGGTTTATGCATCCGAAAGCAGGCTCGTCAAGGCCGCGCAGGAAAGGGTGGAAAAAACAAAAGGAAAAACGTGAAGAACGTAAGAGTGGGGAAAAACAGAAGCGAAGAAAAACAGAGAATAGCGTGGAGACATTGGGCAAAAAAGGGATCTTTTTCGATACACGTGCCGGGAGCCGAGGGAGTGAGGTGGTGGTAGGGAGAGTCTGCTCGCCCAGCATCTACGACAAACACCAGGAGAGGTCGAAGATTATGTCGAAAGTTACAAAAAGAATCGGTTTTCGGCGACTAGTTCGGGCTCGTTACAGTAAATCGTGATTTGACTTTTGACGAAACAAAGAAAAAGGCCCCATAGACGTTTTCCACCAGTGGAGGTCGGGGGGGTGGCCAGCCAAGACATTAATTATTCAGATTAGCGGGACCCGAACCCGGGGTGAACGAGAGAGCTCGCCGCCTGTCATTTCACATCGTCACATGTTGAGGGTGGACAGTAGGCGCGTAGTAGCCCCCCTCGTTGATATGGCCTCCATACGATCCTTGGTGGAACAGCCCATGCTTCTCCAACAGCGACGTACTCGCATACGCCGTGTTCATCCCTGCATCTCCAGAACCAGCATCTTCAGAGTACCGCGTCGACGGGGCCGGTGGGGGCAAGCTGCCATAAGGAGCTGGCGACTCGCTGCGGTACATGTCGCCATACACCTGCGTAGGTGCTGCTGCCGGCGCCGCAAACACCCCATCCATATCCCCCATCCCCCCAGATCCAGGGCGCGAATGCGGTTGCGCAAGCGGATGTGGTTGTGCCAGCGGATGCGGCTGCGCCAGCTGATGCGAATGACCAAGTGAATGGTGGGCATCCACATAATCCAGCTGTGCAGGATACGTAGACGGGCTTGACTGGGCAGACGCGGCGCGACTCTGTGCATGCCCATAAGCTATCGCGCTTGCATACGGATGATACCCTCGTCCAACTCCAGACACCCCAGACCCAGACCCAGATCCCGCTCCTACTCCCACTCCCGTGCCCGCACCAACGTAATCCCCAATAGCCGCTGTCATAGGTCGCCTGATCGTCTCGACGTTCCGCATAAGTGACGGTGTCATGCTGCGATGGCGTCTCACCGGACCAGGTCCAGATCCAGATCCAGATCCAGACCCAGATCCAGGAGCGCCGCCATCCCCAACAACGCCCAGCGCAAGACCGAGCATGTTGGATGGGTACAGCGAAGCGTGGTCGAACGCCTGCTTGTGCGATGGCGCAGATATGGAGGTCACGTATTCGTTGCCGTTGCTGTTGCCGGTGCTATTGCTTCCGTTGGGACTGGCAGTCCTGGTGCTAGGGCTGCTAGCGGTGCTGCTGGCGTTAGTGTGGTTGGCGTTGATGCTAGTGCTCGTACTGGAACCGGGGCTGCTGCCAGTGGTGATGCCATTAAGCCCCCCCGGGAGGTGTGCATTGTACAGTGCAGGGGAGTGGTGGCGCAGATAGCTGGCAGGGGACGATGTCATCGACGAGCGACCACTGCGAATATGGGGTACCACTGATCCGCGTGGCGGGGACGGGGCACTAATGTTGCTGAACGCCGGACTTGGCTGCGAGAGAGGAACCCATTGCTGCTGCTGGCCCACCGAAGAAGCGTCGACGTATTGCCCCGCGTCAGTCGTTGGCGCTGTTGCGAACTGCGACCCAAAGTACAAGTCCTGTTCCGCCGATCCCGATCCCGATCCGAGGTCAGAAGGAGCAGCTACCAGGCCATCCTCATCCCTTTGCACCTCCCTACTCTGCGAATCCACCAGCCCGTCGATCCCAATGTACCCACCCTGCTGCTGGTGGTGGTACTGTTGCTGTTGTGGCACAGCGACAGGTCCAGACCCGGCATATGGCATCCCAAGCCCCATACCGAGACCAGAACCCATCCCCAAGCCCAGCTCACCCATAGCAGCAGCATACTCATCTACCTCCTCCCCCTCACTCTCCTCTATCCCGCCATTAACAGACTCGTCCATCTCACCCTCGCCCTCCCACTCCCACTCCCCTCCAATACCAGCACCACCACCCATGTTCATCCCCATACCAGCACTAGCACCGACGCCCATGCTGCCGCTGCCGCCACCAACGCCAGAACCAGGTGCCCCCCGTCCATGCGTCCTCACATGCTGCGCAAGGTTATCCGACCTCGAAAACCGTTTCCCGCACGTCTGACAAGCAAACGGGCGTTCCATGGTATGCGTCCGCACGTGCCGCCGGAGGTGTTCCATGCGCTTGAACAGCCGCCCACACGAGAATAGTGGGCAGACAAAGGCTTTGCTTCGCGGTACCACCCCGCCAGAAGGAACACCAGAGCAAGAACCGGTACTATCCGGGCTCCCGCCAAACATCCCATCGATACATGGGTCCAGCTCCCCAGCGTGCTCCACACCCGGGTGCATGGAGACTTGCTGCTGCTGCTGTTGATGTTGCTGCTGAGCTTGCGCGAACGATTGTGTAGAGTAAGGTGCGGACATCGACATGGTGACAGGTGAAGGCGCAGGATATGTGTGACGATGCATCACTTCGTGACTCCGCGGGCGCTGGTGCGCATCCGATTCAGGACCAACATTAGCGGCAGCGCCCATAGCGGAGCTTGTGCGCATCAAGCTATAACCGGGACCGACCGAAGGTAGGCGCTTACGTTCCGGCGGGCCGAGCTCACCGCGTGCCTGCTTCATGAAGAGCTCGGCGGCAGTGAAGGCGCTAATGTCCATATCTCCAGAGTCGACATCCATGGACAATGGTGCACGTGTGCGGTCGAGGGAATGTGTGTGTCCCGGTGAAGTAGCGAAACGGCCCAAAGCAAAGCTCCTTCCACGTTCTTCCTCCCCCGTCGGTCCCCTCATCGCTGCTGCTGATGTGGATGCGATAGCAGATGCAGCGACGGAAGCAGAAGCAGAAGCTGTAGAAGCAGCCTTGCCGCCCTTTTTCCTACGCTGTTTGTATGTCGGGGAGCCCTCAAAGAGGGAGAAGGAGAAGAAGGGTGCGTTGGGGCCTTGCAGCGACGGTGGGAGGTTGGAGTTTCTGGGAGCAATGCCGTTGACGTTGGCATTTGCAGGGGAGCTGTGGGTGGATGATAGAGCGGTGCTGCCGTTCAAGCTTGTACCGCTTGACGACGGGTCTTCGTCGCTGGAGTCTTCTGGAGGGTCGTGTTCGCTATCGTCTGCCTCTTCTGCTCGGCGTACCGCAGCCTCGAGCTCGCCTTCGCCGTCGCGGCCACCTGAAGCGCGGCTAAACTGCTCGTAGAGGCTGCGTTTGGGGTCGTAAGTGAATGAGAGTGCTGGTTCGCCTGTGATGACGGTTGTTGGTTCGAGGCCGGACTTTTCACGCTTGAGATCACGCTCGAGGGCATCAAGGAAGAGACGGTCGTGTGGGACGGAGAACCTGTGGGGGGGGGGGGGGGGGGGGGGGGGGGGGGGGGGGGGGGGGGGGGGGTGGACCGAGTGATCAGCAACGCAAGGGCATCTGAGAGGCGCCGGTACGAACCAGTAGAACACCTTTTGCTTCTTCTGTGTCCTGATGCATTGGTACTTGAATAGGAGGTCCAAGAATGGGCTCTGGGAGGGGGAAAAATTGAGATGAGGATTTGAGAAGAGAGGAATTAATAATCGATTATGGTACCTTTGGTTCCTCGAGGCAGGCATCCACGCCTGGTTTCAAGTTGCGGAGGTCGCTAAAGACACCCTCCTCGAACTTTTTCACGTTCCGGACAGGACGACCAAAGGCCTCGAAGCGAAAGGTGAGGGCTCTGACGATGTCGGTGCCTGTTATGTGGTAGAGACCGCACCAGAGGACGCAGGTGACGTGCTCGTTCGAGGGAAGGGGAAAGCGGTGGAGGAGGGGGTGTGGGTGTGGGTGGGAGTGGTGGTAGGAGGACGAGTCTGGTGTGCCGTTGAGGTTGGTGTTGGCGTCGGGGGAGTCCCAGTGTGAGGGAGCGGTTGCGAGAAAGAACTTGAGGCGATCGAGGTGTGCGAGCCGTTGTTGTTCTTCGACATGGAGGGGTCTGGAGAGGGCGTGGGTGGAGTGGAAGAGGGCGTGAGCGTGGGCATTGTCGGGGGTTGCGGTGTGCTGCTGGGCGTCGTCGTGGAAGTCGTTGTCGTTGTTGCTGATGTCGAGCAGGGGCAGATAGCTGGTGTCCATCGGGGAGGGAGGGGAAATGGCAGTTTCGATAAGAAAAAAAGGCGAGGATTAAAGCAGATTGATTATGTCATCGTGTGTACGGCATTTGCCAGGGTCCGTCCTACAAGTTCGGCACGGACACTGCCGTCTGGCACTGCCCGTCTCGGCCCCTTTACCCGGATCACTCCATCGTCAGGTGGCTACCCTCGATTCGATGGTACCTGCACGTGTCGATCGTGATCAATTCAACCAACAGGTTTCAATCTCTTCTCCTTCGCAACGCGTACTCTCCACACCTTAGGGGTCGGCTACCTCTATTCACATCTTTTTTTTTCAACGCTCTTTGACAGTCGTTTTCCCCAATTGATATACGTACTAGCCCGCCACTTCGGCGGAGTCGGTCTCATGCTGTTCCTTTGCCCAATATGTTAAATTCATTTCCATGCACAGTCCACTCCATGAATACAACAACACGGAACCGGAGTCGTCCACGGTGCCGACGGAGTGCACGACATTAAGTAAAGCACCTCCACAGATCCGTCAAGAAGGAACACAAAAAGCGTGTCAATTGAAGGTATAGTTGACCCCACCCCAGTCGCAATCTCATAAACCCAGGTGTCCGCGACTGCAAGAAAATCATGACGACCACGCAACAGCGAGCACCAAGTACCAAGTCCGCGGTGTAAAAGTGTGAATGGCGGAAATGGGAGGACTGGGCAATCCGAATCAAAAGGAGATAATCACCTGAACGAACCAACATAACGGCGCACAGCCGCTGGAAAATCTTGACGATATTGGTACTCCCCTCCAAGCGAGAAAGATGGCGGCTAACAGAGAATATGCCAACGAGATGGCGACGGTCTGTAATCAAAAAGGCCCTGGGCAAAAACGACGGCTCATAGCAAGAGGAACAAGTAGGCTGGACACTCGTCGCCCCTGGTGCCTTCTTGCATCTTATCCCCCAATGTCCACCCCACTACCACCCTCGCACAACATGGCTGACAGGTGAATCGATGAAAAATAAATTAAACTGACAGTATGCATGTCATTCTCGTACTCCAATATCACCCATCCCATCTCAATTGACATACGGTGAATTAACGACACGTACTATCCGTGGTCTAGATTCACATATAAGACCTGGGATAAGTCATACCCCGTAGAGAGTCCGCACAGACGAACAGGAAGACGACTCGGAGGGCCGATATGAGTGCCGTCTTCGATCCAAGGTAAACAAGCAACAAGAATCCAGTACCTCCGACCACCTCGGATGAGCCGTCTTCGCAAATACCTTCGCCGAGCATCCTAAGAGCCACAACATTCCAACATCAAACACACCGGTATGGTCGGTCAGCCACCACACGCCACAAAAGCATTAACAATTATCGGCTGAAAATGCCCGCTCGCAGTGAAAGACAGACGACACAGGCCCAACAAATGACAGATATGACAGATAAAAAGGACGCACAGCCAGAGACGAGGTAGACAGACTAGACAGCCGGATAAACAGATAGCTGGATAGCACGGTAGTAATTGTGCTTCCGCACACCCTCGCAAGGAGGAGAAAGGCCTTCGACGACAACGGAACAAAAAAAAAAGATAACAACTCCGGAAAGCGCGGGAGAGGCACCGCCTCGACGAACCAGAACATAGGAAGCTGAGGGGAGGCGGGGAGTCGGTCGCGTCGGGGCCGTGAGACACAGCACAATTCGAATTATTGGAGTAACGGCGACTGACCAAAATAAAAAAAATAAAAGCAAGTCCTTGGTCGGCCAAAAAAGAGAAAGAGAAAAAGAGAGCAACGCCAACGCCCTCGGAAAAGCCACCAATAAATTGTCCACGACCGATGCCTAGCCGACGCCATGTAGCCCGAAAGCTCAAGAATCCTCGGTCCTCACGATAGTCACTTCCAGTTAGAAACCCAAGCCCGAGTTCACAGCTTATGAAAAGAGAACAAAAAACAAAAAGAGAACACACACATACTACATTATTACGCCGTCGCGCCCGTCACTGAAAAGTCCGAACGGGCATCGCCGCACACCCAAGGCGAGACTGGGGGCGGTGTGAGGTATTCTGGGTATGGGAATCGAGGGTAATAACGCCAGCACCACCACGCGAGGGGGGTGGGGTGAGGAACGAAAGTGGATCTATCGCATGGACAATATTGTTATATTAGACACCGCTACACACCTTGAACCTGTCGGCACATTCTTGATACCGGCGGAGAGCCCAAGCAAGAAGGGCATCGGGCGTGCATTATACCGTAATACCTGTAAATTGGAAATGATGATCGATCCGCAACATTCGTGTTAAATAACGACACACCTTTGCGCCTTCGATTTCTCTTTGTTCATTCACGAAAAAGGGAAGCTGATCGATGACTTACGAATGGACTGAACTGAACGAATGAATAGAATGCCTAGTCAGGTATGATTAATATGATGATGACAATGATCATATCATCGCCGAACAAGCGTGCATGATCGTTATCACGCAAGTACTTTACCAAAAGTTTCCTCACCCACAATCGAATGGGCGAAGAAAGAAAAAACCGCGAGTGTCGGACCTTGTCATCTTTAGCGTTTTTAGGCCTCGAGCTCAGCGCTGTTTTTTATATTTGTTTTTTCGCTTCACATCGTAGTCTTTCACCCCCAATATTTGATCCAGGCTCCGCGGCATAGATACCAAGTGACTCCGAGTCTTTATGAGCGCGCACAGCTGGGAATTATGGCTGAGTAACGTACTTTATACATATGTCAGCCATACTACGTCCTGACGAGAAAGGGTGGACAAAGAGATAGCGAGGGAACCGGAACAAGCTCGAGAGAGTCTTGCATAATGGCTACTGTACATTGAACGTTAACACTGGCATTCTTGTATGATGACCGGTATATGCAGAATGAGTCACAATTCTCACAAGAGGATTTCTTAGCCTCCGTAGTGGTCGGACGGAGTGGGGTTCTATGGAAATAGCTCACGCTCAGGGCCGCCAATCATGGTAAAAAGTTATCTCATGGTTGACCGCGGCGATGAGCGCATATGAGCTGCATTTGGCATGTGGGCGGCGTCCGAGGCCGAGTGCGCAGTCTGTGTAGAATTTAAATTTAAATTTAAGGACCAGGTTGTCCCCGGTAGACCGTAGGCTCCTGCTGCGCCGAGAGTGGAGATGGGTATACCAGGACTGACAGGCAACGTTGCGATCACAACGGTTACGAGCACATTGGTGGGTCTTCTTGAGCTGAAAGCATATGGTGCACAACTTTGAACGCCGTCCAAAGGCACCCAAGGCACACTCCGATTCGGAGAAGTGCGTCATGCGTGCGACAATCGTTATCTTCAAGTTCAACATACGAGTATACACTGAACACGAAAACGGTGATATTGTTGGATATGTAACTCGAAAGATCCCGTCAACGACTGATTCTGAATCTGCCAAAATGCGATCCATCCATCATACCCATCATGATCTCACGCACTCTAAAAAAAAGGACAATAGCCAGCGATGTGTGTTTAGCCTTGTTTAGTACGTTTGACTCCCTCACTGCCACCGTTGCCTCCTTCCCCTCCCCGTTGCCCCGTCACATCCCTCTAGTCCTCCCTCGGATCGGCCCACAGCCAACGAATGATAGACAGATCCTGATGCCACAACTTCATACATCCGAAATCGCAGGAATGGAATGGGCTCAAAACGCGTTGCGATGTCCCAAAAGTCTAAAAAAACAATAAGGTTTTCCCTCCCTCTCGGACTCTCGGAGTCCTTTTCCGCTGGACGTCCTTAGCGCTGAACGTTGAACCCGAACCTCCGCCGTCGCCTAACTAGTCTGCTACCGCAAATCCCCACCCCCCGCCAACCCTGTCGCACCTGCACCGCACCTCCTCACACATTCTCCAGCGTTTGAACTTGCATGATATCTCCGGGATCAAACTGAAAAGAAATCCTCTCGGCTAGTCTGCCCTTCTTCACTCACGTTTGGGGGGGACGCCGCTGAGCAACGTTTAACCTTGTTGACAATTTTAGCCCTTGGCATCACAGCACGCCCCCTCGTTTACCGCATACCCACGTACCACCACCATCAAGGCATAAGGACGATTAACGTTGCAAAGCCATATGATCTGCAGCTAACCTGAACATTCGGTGAAGGAGATACCGGCGCTTTCCCTCTGACATATCATTTCTCTTATACGTCGTCGGCACGATGCGGATGACGGCAAGCTTTTGTGTCGTTCAAGAAGGTATTGTACTACTCACTACAAGGAGGTTCGATATCAAGGATCTTCATTGGCGTACAACACTCATTTCATACGACGACACCTGTGCCTCAGGAACACGACACTGGATCCCATGGATAGAACCAGGATCGGGTCCCCGAGGGCACACGAGGGAGGTACAACGTATCGGATTTATCAAAAGCTCGACGTTGATCACCTCGAAGCGTATCCCCTTGAGGCTTTGCATGCATGTATACCGGCCCTTGTTTTATGCCATGCCAAGGAACTTTCGAAAGTGATAGTTTTTACGCACGTACGTATGTCCAACATGAGGCCTTGAGGGCCCTCTTCGAAGTGCCAAATACGACCCTACTAAAAATAGATTAGCGTTATTCCGGCCAACGAAAGAGTTCGTTACAACCGGGTGAACAGGTCGCAAGAACGCCGACATGACGATGGGAAACGTATTCATTCACCTTGAGTGCACATTGGACCAATGTGACCACCACCACATACCCGGTTTATTGGCCGAGATCCCCGGTTACGATTTTGAAAGGCTGGGGATGTCGATGCATGGTGACGGTAGTAGTACGAGAGGGCTCCTCATGGATTTATTATGATTAATTGCGACTCCACTGTGTCCGTGTGTATGCATCTGCCGTCAACAATTACTTACTCGACGTCAACTTGAAGCGGGGTGATGTCGATACAGAGCTCCTACCCAGCTGGATGCGGCATCTATGCTCGTAGCTACTACATATTGATCACCCCGGCCCTATATATAGGCACTGTTGCCCTACTGGTTGCTGGTAAATACAGACCGTTTAACAGCGGCGTTTGATTGTTTGATGTACTATGTTTTGTAGGTACCAACTGCACACACCAACGTCCAATCCAATAATTTCGCCGAGTCTTTTTTTTGATAAATCACAACTCAGGCCTCTCCGGGATTGACGACAAGGGACTGTCGCTGAGCTTGGCCGTCCTGTATGTACGACGACGACGACGACCTCCTAATCGAGATTGCAATAATTTTCTTGGCTGATTGATAGATAGATTGAGATTGGGGGTAGATACATCCGTATAATGTCATGGAACCGGTTATTATTGACCTTTTTGTACCGGAAAAGCTTATATACAATACATATGGATTGCAGTGGACCAAAAGGGTTCATTTCGGGGGGGGGCGTTTTCAAATGCGGCATATATAATATATAGGGTGCGCAGCGCAGCTTGCCTGCAGCTGTCAGCTGCATATGATGCGCAGACCGTTGTATGACTATGCCGGGTTTTGTCATGATGCCAAGAACTCTAGTTTGGTTCTTGAATTATTAATTATCCTTCACGATGGGGGGGTAAAGTGTGTCCAACATCCAAGATTAAACCTCCTAAACGATATGGAAACCCACGAGTCGCAGGATTGCCCCAGGCTGCCGCTGCCTTACACAAACAAGCAAAAGTCTCCCGATGGATAAAGCTCGCGCCAGGGAATAATCGCTCGAACGCTACGCTCGGTAATGTTCCGCCCGAATGCATCATGATCGCAATGGTTATGTATCGATTTTATTTCGCTGACTGGCATTGACGGCGCTTTACCTGGAAGGGGAGGGGGGGAGGGGGGAATCGGGGTGGTTAAACCCGGAGCGAGATAAAGAAAATGGAAAAAAATAAAGTTGCAGCGGGCCAAGCAACGGTTGGCTTTGCTCCGGGGGTCTTCTACTTTGGGCTTTGAGTCACGTACAGCCTCCGGGCGGCGCTTGGGTAACTTAGTACCCGGTCTGTGCGTTTTTTTTTGCATTTCGGCGCGTCATTAGATCTGGAAACGAGTCATTATTATTCACAACGAAGTCCATTGAGATTTGTGTACGCGTGAGACCAAGGTTCAACGGTTGCCTTATGAACGGGGCGGCGGGGTTCTCATCTCGGTCGGATCATGCTTTTGACGACGGACGGCCTACCCAGCGCGTACCGGACCGACGATTGAGGGTTGGGTGCCATTGCCATAGTATTGCCGTTGTTGTATTTGTTGGCGGTGGTGTGGATTCGTAAGTTACAATTTACGGAGGAAGGGGATTCCAGATTGGAATATGAGGTCAAGGACATGATAGATACGTCACCGAGGGGTGAACAAGGGCATCTAAAAATCCATTATCCACATTTTAGGTCAATGCAAGATCGATAGGCAGAATGCATGAAAGGTTAATTAAAGACTAACTGTTAAACCTCGTCTGTTTGAGCCATGACATTGCGCCACCATCGAGTGCGTCGATCGCGACAACCACAGGTGGCACACTTTGGTGGAGCCAACAAGGATATCCTGGCTGATATAGATGACTGGACGTTGCGCCAGCAATTTCCCCGATGTATAACAGAAAGTAACGCTGCACGATTGGCAAATAATGGACTAGGCGCCTCGGGGCGAGTATTGTGTTGATTAACGAAAAATGAGGTACCCAGCCAGCCAACATTGTCGAAGTGTTGTTGGTGGAACTTGATATTGATAGTGCCAGGTGCACTGGGATAGCCAGAAGATTCGTATATAGATGTCGGGTGGTGTATCTGCCATTTTTTTATTATATGGAGAAGGAGGGATTGGCGCATGGGAAGGTAAATCCTGTCGGAATCTCGTTGAACTGTGCCAAGGGTTGGCTCCCGAAAGACACTGGTCTTCTGCTACAAGTATGGATCAGCATGATGGCATGTCGCAGGATATCCATAACTAAGCTCACCAAGTTCCCTTCAGATAATCGGTTTTAGTCCTTCATTGTTCAGGCAAATTCTATGGAAGCCAGCCTTCAGGTTGCTGAAAGCTGTTTGAACTCTTATCCCAAAACGATATCATGTACTGTCCGAACCGACAGTCGGTAACAGAGTTACGCAGCATGTAATAATACCAGAATTGAGTACACTCACTAATGAAACCTTATTTCGCTATAGCTGTTCAACCGTAGATTCGCTTCACAATGGACGGCGCTGCATGTTCCCAAGAACCTTGGATTTCCTCCAGTGGTTCGTCAAATCCAAAGGTCTCCTACTCTACCATCCCGGTCTTGCTGCACCTTGAAGAGTCTGCACAAGTCTGGTCAATCATCATGCTGTTTTCGAGAGCGAAAACGAACCTGTTCACCGACGTCAATGCAAGCATCACTTATGGGTAGAAGGGTCCTGTGACTTGGAAGAATGTGGATTCAAATATTGAATCAAAGTTCACGGCCTATTTGCATGAACCTATCTCCGTTTACATTATCGGAAATTATATAGCAAAAACCTCCATAATCGTTACGACTTACCACGACCACTCTGGTGGACACGCAGAGATCCAAATCCTGACATCCTCATTCATCGGCTTCGTCTATTTCATCCGCCCCTAAATTCAGCTTGCGTTTCCGCCCTGGCATCTCAGCACCACCACCAAAGCCAACACCGATCTTCTGTCGGATGACGTCCAAGTCTTGTTCCGCTTCCGCCGCCCATTCCAGGACCAGATGCCGGCCTAGCAGATGGGTGTGGCGGAGTGCGGCGAAGGCGTTCTCGGCCTCTTGTCGAGTGAGGAAGTCAAGGAACGCAAAGCCTCTGGAATGAGAATTGAATTTCTTGGGCAAGCGAACGGATTTCAATTGTCCATGAGCACTGTCTCGTTCGATTAACACGACAAGCTCGGTGAAGGCATAGGAAGGTTACAAACGGACCCAAATAATTCACGGATGTCCTTTTTGGTCGCTTCAAAGGGAACATTCTTCACAATCATTTTCGTCGTGCGACTCTTATCCACAGCATTAGCCTTAGACTCGTCCTCTTCCGCACCACGACCAGCAAACTTGACATTCAGCGCATGTCCATCCAAGACATAGTTTTGCATGCTTTTAAGCGCCTTCCTGGCAGCGTCCACAGTCTTGAACCCAACGAAACCATATCCCATGCTCAAACGCGGAGCGTCGGGACCTGGGCGTTTCTGGTCTGGCTTCGTCTGCACACGAGCAAAAGAGAAAGACGGCAGATTCCGGAAAACTTGCGTAAGGCGTTCGGTTGACGTGGAAAACGACAAATTCTTGACGAATAATGTTGATCCCGGGACCACCGCGGGCTCTCCCGATGCGTTGCCTTCTTGTTCTGGAATCGTCACAGGTCTGAAAGCCGTAGACGTTGAGGGTCCTGAACCAGATCCTCTCTCATGAACGGCGGCATCTTCTGGGAACATTCCATGGGGCCCTTTCTCCAAATATATCACAGAATTACCCAGTCGTCTATACGCGACAGCACTAAAAGCCTTGCTCGCCTCGTCCGCGTGTGCAAACTCCACGACCGCCATGGTTCCGGCTGGCGGCACCAAGACGCGTGACAACTTGCCGTGTGGCTCGAACATCTCTGTAATCTGATCTGCTGTCGTGCCATACGGTATGTTCTTCACAAGAATAATCGTATCTGAACGAGACCTGGAAGAGAAAGACGAGAGGATGACGCCTTGAGATTCTAAATATGATTTAGTCTCCTGAATGACATGCGTTTCGGCAAGTGCAAGCTTGACTGCCGCATTTTCGGATTCCGGGTTGAGAATGTCGGCTTTGGGCACGCCCATGCGATCAGCAATAGAGGAGACCACAGCATCACTCTAACAGAGGATTGTATCAGGTCAACCAAATAGATCATTTCTAGAAGAGACAAGACGAACATTCATGTATAACATGCTCCAATTGAATTCTCGTCCAGCAGTCGCCTTCCGCTTCGTTTGTCTTTCATCCTTCAGCGACTTCTTCCCAGCATCCTTCTCCACTTGTTCCTTGCCCTTCCTATCCACTGCTGCTAGAATGTGTAACAGGCGCCCCTGGAAGGAAGTCTTATCCAATGCTTCATATGCCGCGAAAGCGCATGTCGGCACACCAAACGTAACATAGGCGATCCCTTTCGGTTGTTTTGAAATTGAATCAAGTGGAATATGAATCTTTAAAAGAGGAACAGGTCAGCGTCAAGATTTAATCAGAAGACACCTCAAGATGCAGTCCTTAGTTCTGGACGTGGGCAGGGCCAAACACACCAAATGCACACGGTAACATGCCAACTCATCAGAAAATAAACATCATCTGTGATTGGGAAGAAGGAATATCCGGAGCTGCATTCATTTGCCGTCCACCCTTTCATAACTGCCATATGAAAATTTGACTTTACCTGGAAATAAAAGTAGGGGTCAGTAAGGAACTACCAGGAAAGATGATAAAAGTAAACGAAGAATGGCTCAGAATATATTTCTACTATCGGTATCCCAAAGGATCAACATTCTCCAATGGAGTCTGATGTCCCTATTTGTTTGTCATCTTTGCAGCCGGTCGAGTTCGCTTAAGGCACTCGACTGGCCAAATACATGACCAATTACTGAATTTGAACGAACCTGAGAAACTTCGCCAAAAGGTTTGAATAGTTCCATCAAATCCACATCCGTACAGGAGAACGCCAGGTTACGGACGAAAAGTCGGGATGTCTGGAGGATAGCATCCATTGTTGGATCCCTCGCATTTTCGACAGTTGGTTTCTACATGTTACAGAATGAGTTATAAGTAGTAAGCCACATCAGAACGAGAATATAACAAACCTCTAAGTTGGCCGTCATGTCATCGTCATCTGACTGCTCGAACACTTTCTCTCCCGTGCCATCGTCGAGATCGAGGGCTTTTGACATCCGTTGCTTCATCCAATCAAGATCTGTCATGCCTTCCTGATTCTCACAACCAGCTTTAGTGTCACTAGTTGTCGTGGAGGCCGGTACCGCCTTCGCAGACGTAGACTTCGTTGTTGTTTGCAATTGCACAGAATCATCCGTCCATGACGGACCTTTCTTACGAGGTTGCATCACGTCCAAATATTCCTTGAACTGAGGATCGACTTCCGGCTTGGAAACGGCAACCGCCTTTGACCTGACGAGTGTTTTATCATGGGAGGCAGTATCCGACGAGGAATTCAATCGAGGTCGTTTGTTAGGTCGCGCGGTGGGAGCACCTTTGACGCCCTAAACACATACTTTGTCAAATTGATCCTCGTCAAAAAAAAAAAAAAAAAAAAGATTGAATGGGATATATACGTCAATGACCGCAACGCTTATCCGGGTGGAATCAAGAAAGGTTCCATTAAACCACTCTTGCGCAGCTCCGGCTTCTTTGTCTGTTTTGTAGCCCAGGAATCCAAATCTCCTGGAGGTTCCGTCAGGTTTCAGAGCGACTTTCAGATCGGTGATAGTTCCACCAGGTCCGCCATTCTGCTCAAAGTGCGCCCGTAGACGAGCCGGGGTGACATAGGAAGGCAAATTCTTGATGATGAGGCGAGACATTAACCTGGTAGCATCTGGTTAGGACTCGAAAAAGAGCGGCAGTACAGTGAAAACATGTAAGTTACTCGACAAGCATGAAAAAAAAAAAGATTATCGTTCAAAGTCCGAACGGCTATCGCCGCGATTTTACTGGCCCATAAAAAATCCGCAAGTATCCAGGAGCTCGACTGCAAAATGTCTGTTTTCAAGTCAGTCGTTCGTACCACGGAGGAGAAGAACCCACGAGGTATCCCCAAAGCCCCATTCATTGTATGGAATAATATTTTCATTTGCCCAGATCCTTTATCGATAACTGTATTTATGGGTCTAGACAGATGTCCAGGAATATCTCGGAGGGCCAGACGCTGAAGTTGAAGGTCCATTAAAAGAATTCCAGGATGCGCTTGCGTACATCATTCTGGCCATATCCACTTGTTTTCCGAGCTGATATGGAATGAAGTATAGGAAGTATCGCTACATGGATAACAATTTGACACAGCGGCGGCAAAGTTTGGAGGAGAAAATTCCTGACATCAAGAAGACGCTTAGCATGGTTGAATACCTCCAAGAGAGACGAGTGAGTTGTATCAGTATCATTTTTTCTGTAGTTGTTAATTGTATCGTGATGGGCATTCATAGGACGGGGAAACCAAAAGCCAAGCCGAGAGTGACGATATCGATGATGATCTAGATGGAGATGATGGAACAGACAACTTGATGAAGACTACCTTTGAACTAAACGACACCCTTTTCGCGGAGGCCGTACTTGAGGAGACTGACACAGTTTATTTGTGGCTGGGTGTATGTTTACATGCTATTGACAACTTCAACGCGAAATTGAGTCCAATATTTGACAGGCCAATGTGATGTTATCCTACAGCATACCAGCTGCCATAGTGCTGCTGAAGTCGAAGCTCTCCATGGCAGAGACAAGCCTAAAGAATACGGTGGAAGATCTAGAATTCTTGAGGGAACAATTGACGATGATGGAGGTGAACACAGCACGGATGTATAATTGGGATGTCAAAAGGAGACGAGAACGTCGAAAGCGGGAAATGGCTTTGGGAAAAGAAACGGAGTGAAAATGGTGGATGGGGCAGTTTTCCGTTTCTGTTAAAAGATTACTATATCATCCTTAAAGTTGCGCGTGTTCCGATCGGTGAACATTTAATCTCGGTGAAAAGCTGGGATTCTTGTAAAGGTCGAAGTTGTGAGGAAGGGCAAATCGTGAATTCCTAGCCCTGCAATTTATGCCTCCCAAGGTCATTATATTTTTCGATCTAGGACAGGTCCACTTTTCCACCCGGTATTACCCCGTTGTTTCCATTCCCCTAGAATCGTCGAGCGAGAAGCCGCCAAAGACATATCCCTCCCAGCAATCTTTGCTTTATCAAGACCAAGCCACCAGTGACCCCTCTGACCATCAACGCGCAAGATTAATTCGGTACCGTCTCTTCCAGGATGTAGCCGACAGCTGCTCATAGGGAAAACTCGGCCTCTGTTTTTCCAGTGGTGGGTGCCTTGAATAAACAATTGTCGTAAATCTTGCTTGGGAGTTGACTTGTTGGGAAATTGACCCTGATGTGGAAGGATGCAGAGCGTGCGTATAACACGGGTATGACTGCCGATGAGCGCGACTGCTGCTCCGACACCGATGCCCAGGTGGACGACACACAGGCCCAGTCGCTGCCATACCGGACGCAACACGAAATGGGCCTGAGGATCTGTAGAATTGTTATCGTTCGGTTTCGTTGAATCAACCACGGGTAATGCAAGTTCCGTCCAATGATTCCAGGTAAGTTCGACTGCGCTCGACCTGTACATTGAAAAGTTAGAGGCAGAATACGAAAGAAACGGATGTCAACTAACGTCATGAAAATATCGCAAGCCACTAAGGCAAAGGTCCATTGTGCCCACAAAGGCGGGGTTCTCTGGTACAGTGGTGGCAGCCCCGGCAGAAGGTGTGTAGACGCAGTATTTTGTTGCTGGCGAAAGAGATTGGACAACCGTGTTGTCAGACGACTCATAATACTAGTACTTAGAGGCCATTACCGCCAGTGGCCGGGTCGGACCGGTAAGCTCCGACAATACCAATTATTATAATAATACGTTTTGCGGCGTGTCCTCACGTTAACCACTGTCACTTCGAGGAGGAATAGCGCCGTCACCTTTGGTGCCCTCGGTCATTAATATTGTGTGTTGGACGTTGCCACAGCGGACGGGTCTGTCGCCATTTTCTTCCCATCTGACACCGCCGTTGCAACAAGATTAATGAAAGCTCTACCTGGAATAAAAATGCAACAAAGGTAATAAGGCTGGTTCTTGACTCTTGCTTGATATGATTCAAAAAAAAATAGTAACTTCCATACAATAACCAAGCAAGATTATTACCTGCCTTGAAACGCACAGAAATTTGATTTATTTCCAGTATTTTCGAACTCAGTTAGGTTTCAAACTCAGTTGCCTTGGTCGTCACCGACTCTTGGATATGGACGAGGTTACAATTGTCAAGCGTAAGTTTGCGGTGGATCGCTATATTCCTTATAACGGCGAGATCATTATCGTTCGACTCTCCGAGGCTCTCGCTGGCCCCGGCTCTACGCTGCCCCCCTTCACAGATTTGCCGTCTCATGCCACTCGCCACAATTACCACAACGCAGTTGTACTATCATCCAACATCCCGATATCAGGCCTGAGGTTGATCGTCTTCCCAGTCCCTTCTTATTCATCCACGGATCCTAGCTCCCGTTTAACTTCGACTGGCTGGTTGCTCAACCAACCCACCGCCTTTCAGCAGAGCCACATCCCACTGCCTTTCCAGGAAGCATCCCCTCCGGAACATGGGCAGCCTCTTTTCCCGACTCCCGCTGCATTTAGTGAACCCTTGGATGTCGGAGGGTGGAAAGGCAGAAAACCCAGTTGGGTGCTCGTTGTGCCCAATGTGGTGACGTTGAAACCGACCACTCTCGTGGGTCTCCCGACGAGTTTCCGTTGAATCCTGCTCATAGATGTCTTCACAGTTTAGAACTTTCAATCCTCCAGTCAGGCTAAGCGAGCCCGAGCTTCTGCGCCTCCTAGAATATAGCAGAAATATCCTTCCACCTTCCCATTCCCGTGACATCATCGTGTCCATATCCCCACCTCCACCCGATGACGATGCCATGTCCGGGGCATTCGATTCCTCATATAGCGCACCATCCACCAGCCATCGCGCACCACAGGAGCCAGGGCAGAACGATCATAACCGTGGCGGGGGGCATTCTGCGGCTGGCGAAAGTATGACAATGAAAGCTCTGCACGCAAACGATATTGCCAGAGAGGCTGCATTTACGCACCTCTTTGATCGTGATGAACCTTGTCATATATTTCTTGGCTCGGACGACGGCTCGGACGACGATGAGGATTGGGAAGACAATATGGACCCGCTTACTTTTGCTAGGTACTATGCAGGACTGGCGAATCCCCATTTTGTCGAGATGATTCAAGATCACGATCGTGAGACTCGGGCTCGGTTGGACCGCGAGATGAAGAGCTGGGCCGAAGGAGTGGCGATGTCCGCAAATTCTGAACTCGGTGTTTGTTGACCAGCATTGCATGGATATTACGTCTAAAAGTCAATCCATATGTTCTTTACTACTTCACTCGCAATAGCATGGCTCACTTATTGTTGATGTATCGCCTGCAGATATTAATTACAGCTGTTCCCAAAAATAATGACATCACATTTTTTTTGGGTGTGCATAACATGAGCGTGTAAGATATACATTGTAACTCACAGCGCATCAGACCAAAATATGATGCGGGGAAATTCCCGTTGCATTGTCAAAGTTCAAGAGAATATGCTGAAATTTTGACCAGAATCCAGCTCCCGTCAACTTCCCCCAAATCCAATGCAAATATGACCGCAATGCGACAGAAAATATGACGGAAATTTGCTACCGTTGTCGTTGGGTCACTTAGTTCAAGCTGCATTAGATTCCTGTTTGCTGGCTTAATTGCAGCCGTGGCTTGGCTGATCACACTTGTTAAGCTCGCCGTTGACTTTAGTCTGTTTGGCGCTGCGAAAATGCGTTATTGCTCCATGCGTTTCTGAGACGAAAACCTGATGTCATTCTTGTCATTATTCGCTTCTGTGCACACAGTCTAAGTCACACATCAATAATGCAAACTCGGGAGCGAACTTTATGGACGGTTCGGCGTTGCAATATGGCTGACGCTAGTGTTCGAAAATGCGGCTATCAAGACGTGCTTCTCCTGTTGCATGGACAGACGGTAGACGCGTTCCGGCCATGGAAAGACTTAAATTTTGTCTTGGAGGTGTCATTCGGGCTTCCTTCTTTCTTTTTGTCTTTCCAATGGGAAAGATATATTTGGTGGATGACGACAATTGTATTGTCTTGAATTTAAATAAAGCGAAGTGGTTTTAAACTATGTAATTTCTGGCTATGTACATATTCCCACTAACTTCGAATTCAGCATTCCCAAAATGACGCAAATTTTAGCGCCCATCACGAGCGCTCTGTCCCTCACTACATCGGGCGACGGGAACGAGACCATGTAACTGGCACTGTTGCTAGTACGAACACATCGACCGCCATGCCAATTCTTAACAATGCTCAGAAGGTCGATGCCACGAAGAGTGTGTTGAACGACGTTGGTGGAAATCAAATCAATGTCAACCTCTACTTGAATCAACTTGAACCTCTCTTCAATGTCATTGCGTCGATGGTACCGCAAGTTCAAGCGAGCAAAGAACAAATCAAGGCCCTTACCGCCTCCATCGATCTGCTGCTGAAGATCCTCGATTCTGAATATCATGCGGGACGGCTATCGGAATCGCAAACATCTGCACCTTTTGAATCTTTAAGGAGGTACGTGGACATTCCAATTCTATCGAACAATCATGCGCTCATCACAATCGGGCAACATGGAACAGCTTATTGGAGGAGATTGCTCAGTTTGTGCGGAAGCAAACATCTAATGAATTTCTCAAGTCATTCTTGACGAGAGAGGATCGCCAAGCACAGATAGAATCCTATTATCATCAAATCGAAACACATGTCGCCTCGTTCCAGGTATGCTTTCTCAAGAAGGACGATTGTTATTGTTGCATCTCATCGTGTTCATAAATGCATAGATCTCAGCACTTCTCGACATTCAAGACTGTTTGTCGCGAAACGAAAAGGCAAAACGGGACGATCAGATAGCTTTGCACAATCGACTGAGTGATCTTGAATCAAATCAACGTCGTCTCAGTGAGATGTTCGGTATGTATCTTTGAAAGCTCGATTCGCAGATGATTCGTAATATCCCTGTCGATTCCAGACACACAAAACCATAGCCTTATGGAAATGATGATTTCCCTTCAGAGGAAGATCGAAGAACTTCCACGGACGCATAGAGAGTACCGTTTTCTTTCGCACAGTGTCCAATACCTCTCCACGATCAGTGGAAATTTGATACCGGTGGAGAGCTGGATGATCACGTCGTTGGATGTCGAATTTGGGTCCGAGATTGGCTCAGGTGGCTAGTACGTGCTTCACCTTCCGTTAGGGTTATTTTGACTGGTGGATCGGCACGATGAACAGTGCAAGGGTGTTTGAGGGAAGATGGTGCAAGGCGCGAGTCGCTCTGAAGGTGCTTAAAACCGAGGATGGCATCACGGCAAGTCCTGAAGTAAGTCCACAATGAGATGTCATCTTGGTACCGTTCTCAACATGTTCATGATGGCAGGCAATCAGACGTGAGATCGCGGTGAGTTCTTTTTATGATACACCTGGTCCAGTTATGACTCAGTATGTATAGACTTGGTCCAAACTCTCACACCCTCACATACTTCGTGAGTTGTATTTCACTCCTTGCCGAATACAAATTGACACACGACGTATCAGAATTCCTCGGTGCGAATGTGTTGGGCAACAAACCATTCCTCGTCACGAGGTACATGGAGAATGGAAATGCACGGTTCTACATTGAAAATAAGCCAGACTGCAATCGTTTGAAAATCGTACGTTAAAGTCTCCTGATATGATTATACGAGGACTACAAAATCCTCGTGACAGCTGTATGACGTATCTCTGGGATTGGTTTATCTTCACTCAAAGAAAATCGTGCATGGTGATCTCAAAGGGGTAACTAGCTTCCACTTCGACATGCAAGTCCTCTCTCACGCCACATCTTCTCCAAAGCTGAACATTCTCATCGACGATGCTGGTTATGCTGTCTTGTGTGATTTTGGTCTCGCTCGTGTGATTGGAGACATGGCTAGTCGCACAACTGTCAATACTGCAGCTGTCGCTGGTACTCGCAATTGGATGGCCCCCGAATTATTGATAGGAGGTTTGTTTAGGAAGCCTTGCGACATTTACGCTTTTGGGATGGTCATTTTCGAGGTGAGCTATAGCCTATATTGCATTCAGTACTGGGCGGCTAAGGCACGTGAAATAGATCCAAACCAATGAGATCCCTCTGATGACGTTAACTGCTGTCGGATACAATGACTTTGTTCAACTTATAGTCGAGGGAGACCGCAGACCAGAGCGACCAGACGAAGAGGAAGCCCCTCAAATGACTGATGTGTTGTGGCAACTCGCGGAGCGTTGCTGGAAAAAGGATCCGAAGGCAAGACCAGATGTCAATGTCGTCTGCGACAATCTCTCCCGACAATTACGTGATACCAAGACATTTTCTGGAGCAAAACCCAAATCATTTCCTGTCTCTCCTGCACCCAAACCTATAACCAATATCGTAGATGCTGATGAAACTAAGATAGAGGAGCCTCGGGGTAAGGACGACGGTGCCAGTCATGAAGCGGACTCTCCTGCACCCAATCCGATAACCAATATTGTAGATGTCGATGGAACTAAGATGGAGGAGCCTCGGGGTAGGGACGACGATGAAAATCAGGCAGGGGCAAAGCAGCAGGAGCAGGATGCGAAGAGGAAGGAAGATGAATTTTTACGTCATGCCAATCAACACCCGGAGCAATTCTACGTCTGCCAAGAGGAGAGCCTGACACTTTCGATGGCATGCTTCAGGCTTATGCGAGATGGGCTGAAATTCAACATTTGCAACCTGGAGACATCATGTCTTCTGAATCGAGAGGTGCATGATTTGTCGGAACGCATCAAGGCAAAGGTCGCGAGCTCGTTGTTGTATTCATGTCGTTTCTGGGCCTTTCACTTTCGGGATGCCATCAGCAACCAACGTGACCAGGATGCACTCATAAAGGAAGTCAACGAGTTCTTCGACATTCGTCTCCTTTTTTGGCTGGAAGTCATGAGCTTGATAGACGAAATCGCTGCGGCCCGTGGAGCATTATCAACCGTTGCACCATGGATTGAGGTATGCACCGTCCTATTGGCTATTGCCAGTTAATAATAAACCTTCTTTTTACAGGTCATTGATACCAAACTATCAGACTTCATTCAAGATGCTAGCCAATTCATTGTCGCATTCCATACGCCAATCTCAGAAAGTACCCCCCACATCTACGTATCTGCGCTGCCTTTTTCACCTACCGACAGTTTGGTCAGGAAGCGTTATGAATCCAAATTCCCCAACACGTTATCTCTGCTCTGCGGGCGTGAACAAAATTGGCCAGCATACAGGGGTAGATTTCATGGTCACACCGATGGAATCAATTCTGTAGTGTTTTCACCTGATGGGACGCGGGTTGCGTCAGGGTCCCGTGACATGACGATTCGCATTTGGGATGCCCAGACAGGAGAGGTCGTCGCAGGTCCCTTTGAAGGCCATGCCGATTGGGTCATTTCTGTTACATTCTCACCTGATGGCACTCGAGTTGTCTCAGGGTCCTGGGACAACACAATTCGTATTTGGGATGCCCAGGACGGTCAGGTCCTCGCAGGTCCCTTTGAAGGCCACACCAGTTTCGTCACTTCTGTGGCGTTCTCGCCTGATGGCACTCGAGTTGTCTCAGGGTCCCTTGACAACACAATTCGCATTTGGGATGCCCAGACAGGTCAGGTCGTTGCAGGTCCCTTTGAAGGCCACACCCGTTTCGTCACTTCTGTGGCGTTCTCGCCCGATGGCACACGATTTGCCTCAGGGTCCGGTGAGACAATTTGCGTTTGGGATGTCCAGACAGGGCAAGTTGTCGCAGGTCCCTTCAAAGGCCACGCCAATTCGGTCACTTCTGTGGCATTCTCGCCCGATGGCACTCGAGTTGCTTCAGGGTCTGAGGACAAGACGATTCGCATTTGGGATGCCCAGACAGGTCAGGTCGTCGCAGGACCCTTTGAAGGCCACACAAGTCTTGTCAGTTCTGTCACTTTCTCGTCCGATGGCACTCGAGTTGCCTCCGGGTCCAATGACAAGACAGTTTGCATTTGGGACGCCCAGACAGGTCAGGTCATCGCAGGTCCCTTTGCAGGTCACAGAGGTGAAGTTAATTCTGTTGTGTTCTCACCTGACGGCACGCAAGTTGCATCAGGGTCCAATGACAATACAATTCGCATTTGGGATGCCCAGACAGGTCAGGTCGTCGCAGATCCTTTTGAAAACCAAACCCATCTCGTCAAAGCCGTTGTGTTCTTGCCTGACGGCACGCGAGTCGCTTCAGGGTCCCATGACACGACGATTCGCATTTGGGATGCCCAGACAGGACAGGCCGTCGCAGGTCCGTTTGGAGACCACACCAGTTATGTCGATTCTATCATGTTCTCACCCGATGGCACTCGAGTTGTCTCAGCGTCCTATGATAAGACGATTCGCATTTGGGATGCCCAGACCGGTCAGGTTGTCGCAGGTCCCTTTGAAGGCCACACCAGTTTCGTAACTTCTGTGGCGTTCTCGCCCGATGGCACTCGAGTTGTCTCAGGGTCCTATGACAAGACAATTCGCATTTGGGATGCCCAGACAGGTCAAGTCGTCGCCGCTAACCACTATGCGAATTGGGTCACGTCTGCCACGTTCTCGCCTGATGGCACTCGAGTAGCCTCAGGGTCCGAGGACAAGACAATTCGCATTTGGGATGTTCAGACAGGACAGGTCGTCGCACGTCCCTTTGAAGGACACGCCGGTTGTGTTACTTCTGTCAGTTTCTCGCCCGATGGCACTCGGATTGCCTCAGGGTCCAAGGACAAGACGATTTGCATTTGGGATGCCCACACAGGACAGGTCGTCGCAGGTCCCTTCACAGGCCACGCCAATTCGGTCACTTGTGTGACATTCTCGCCCGATGGCACTCGAGTTGCCTCAGGCTCCCAGGACAAGTCAATTTTCATTTGGGATGCCCAGACAGGTCAGGTCATCGCAAGTCCCTTTGGCGGTCACGTTGAGCAGGTTACTTCTGTCTCGTTCTCGCCCGATGGCATGCAAGTTGCTTCAGGGTCAGATGACCAGACAATTCGCATTTGGGACGCCCAGATTTGTCAGGTCACCCAATGTTCCGCGGACAATGTCCATTCCGTTGCGCTTGGTGATACAGAAGTTGCCATCAAATCCGAAGACTATACGATTCGTACTCATGACATCAGCAGCGGCAAGTCAAATGAGGACGGTGCTGATGTCGCCAATTATCTTCATTCCCCTTATATGATTGGCTACCTGGATAAAACTTTTGAGCGAGGGTGGGCAGGTTCTTTGAGCACGATTCCGGTGAAACAGCCCGGCATTCGTTTTTGGGTTCCACCACTCTACCGGTACGGCATTTGTGCGATGGAGACACTGGCAACTATGGGCGAGCGCGTTGTTCGGCTGGACCTTCGCCGATTCGCCTATGGCACGTCGTGGAAACAGTGCTATTCCCCGCTATAACTCATCGTCAGACTCTTTTTTCAATTTCGCATTCTGATCCCACTTAGGTAGTGTACCTTTTCCCAACTGTATGAAGGGGGACTGCAAAAATAAACAAGTGGATCTGTCCCAATTTTCGCTCGCATCAGTCGCCAGAAAAAACAACCCAGATGTTCAGACATCATACTTATAAGGATCAATGGGTAACTACCGGCGACAGTCGTTGGTCCAATGCCAGAAAACTCTAAACTCTTCAAGGTACTTTTCGCAATCGAGTTCTCTCACGCATCTGAAAGATTTTCTTCAAGTTCCTCCATCCGGCTTGAACGCTTGAACCGTTATAATACAATAAAAATAATAAGATCGAGCCTAAGTAAAACTGATCAAGACTGAGGACTCGGAACCTTACACAGGAGACGGATGAAGATTTCTCGACATCACTTATAGTCTTAGCCAATACGACCCCCGCAAAAAACATACGAGGGTAAGGAAGATGTCAATCCGAGTATTGCGAATGCCACGAGATGGGACAGTCTAGGGTGAGGAGCAGGGGATTTGATGACATGGCGGTCTACTCAAGTTCAAATGACAGGCGGTGTGGTATTCTTCCAGCAACACAATCGCTTCACCCAAGCTCGCCTGTCATATGCATAGTGGTATTATTGTACGCAAATTTTCTTTCATGGGTTTCCAAAACCACTAAATTTCCTTGCTTTTACTTTTCTGACATATCAAAAACAAATCTGTATTTGAAGGACTTTCTAGGGACGCCAATAACTTGAATATACAACGACTCGGAGGCGGTACTGAATATGAGACAAGGAAACTACTAGTACAAGGACGATATTTGGAAGAGTTCTCGAACGTGAAACCGTGCTACGCCCTCGACCATCAGAAAAATCCAACATGTCCGCCTTCTGGGCAGGAAGCGAGGAGAGCTCTAATCTTCGGTGCAACAGGCTCCTTGTCAAAGTCGTTGGGCACGTACGGCATGACTTTATCTAGGAATGCAACCACTTCCTGGACCTGCGCGTAGTCCAGTTCGCCCTTATTCATGATGTAGTAGTGCAAACCGTGGAGCTTTAGTTCGGGCAGTACCGTCGGCATGGTCTTGGTGATGCGGTCAAGACGATAGTTGGGGTCCACGAGGTGATAAAAGTAGTTGACTGACACATCAGGTGGCAGTAGGGAATCGGGCATGGGCCGTGGGCCGTTCTTGAGTTCTTCCAAGCGGCGGTAGGCGGCAAAGTCAAGGGGGTCTGTTCCACGGTCGCCAGGCATGCTGAAATCAGTTGCGCCAATAGCCTTGCCACGGGTCGGCTGGCGAACCCACGACTGGAGGAGAGAGAGTGCGGATTCAATGCGAAGGCGATAGTTGGTGATGAGGATGACTTCCGAGTCGGAGAGCGAAGCTTCGTCAGAGTTGGCGTCGATAATTTTCTCGTCGATGAGGAGTTGCTTTGAGATCGTTTTTTCAGAGAGGATAGTGAGGTATTTGACTGCTGCGCGAATGAATATACCATTGATGTAGTCGAGGAAGTAATAGCTAGCAGAAAAGGTGTCTTCGGGGCGTTCCTCGTCTTCAGGGTCTCCTCCTTCATCTTCTCTAGGACCTTCATCTTCTCCGCGGCCTTCGTAATCGTTGTAGTTGTTGCCGCCAGCAAATACTTGAATTTGACCACCCATGGTTGTAGGAAAGATTGGTTAAAGTGGTTAGGGGCTTCACTAAATGAAGGTCAATCACGTGGTTATTAATAAGACACTGGACTTTCACATAATTTTTGACGGATATAGAGGTTCGGAGAGAGCTGACAGAGGATCCGACGTTCAGGAAATGTGCCAACGAGGTCTCCAGTTCTGGTTCGTCTTCTTGGCCACATGCATGTCAACTGTCTTAAGTGCCCTCGACGTGGTATGCCGTTTCTAGTCTTCCTTACCTCGAGAGTATACCCACAACCCTCATATCACTCTTAGACATCTATTTTTACAGTCCTTCTAACTATCATCAGTGACCTCGACACTCACAGGTGGTAAGCGCATATGCTCTTTCTTCCACCGCTTTTCCTTTACTCTCTGGCGGACTAGCTCAAATATTGGGGACCTGTTATGCTGGTTTCGCTGATGTTTTTTACCCTGGGCTCCGTTCCTGGTTCCACTATCAACATTGGAATGCTCATTGCCAATCGTTGTATGTCACATCTGTTTAATATGCGACTAGATGTTATAATAACAACATTTTTTGCAGCTATTCAAGGTATAGGTATGTTATGCGTTAGTTATGTCATGAAGTATCGAAACAGATCTAAATTTACAAGTTAGTGGTGGAAATCTCACCTTGACCGAAATCATCGTTGGTTCCTTTGTCCGAACGTGGGAGTTTCATGAGCACCATTGGATCATAACTATCAAGGCGTATAAATCCTCCGTTACTTGTCCTGGTATGTCCAGTTGGGTCCCCAGTCGGTGGTGCCTTTGCATCTAGCAGGACGTGGCGCCGGCTGTTCCGTACGCCGTCGGCTACTTTTACAAGTTCAACTCATCATTTCGTATCGTAGATTTGAATCTTCCTCTCTCTGGCATCACCATACTCCTTGTATTCTTCCTCCTTAACTTGCGCACTCCCAAGGATTCGCTTTGAGTGAAATTGGCTCGAATGGACTGGATGTGAGCCTTAGGTTTAATATTCCGCTCTTGTCTAATCTTTTATCTTACCTTTTTTCCCATAGCCTTATCATTATTTTCAACGCTACACTTTTTTCTCTCGCTTTGAGTTGGGGAAGGTGTCAGATATTCATGAAAAGCTCTGGGATTCTTGCTCCACTTGCGTTCAGCTTGTCCGGAATCGGCATTTTCTTCTTCTATGAACGTAAGTATGCTCGAGAACCCGTCGTTCCCTTCTCCATTCTTTCAACTTCCACTGGGCTCAGCGGGCAAGACTTCTGTATGTCTATTTTCACTTCTTTTCTGACTCCGCAATTAGCTACGCTGGTACTTTTTTCCACGGGATCACGGGCACGGTTCTTTTCTGTCAGGGTTGTTCTCCTCGTTCCGGTAATCAACGTTCAACGGAATGAGTGTCCCAATATTGAAACTGTTACCGGCCGCAGAAGTACATTGGCCGGATACTCACTCATGGACCTTCTCAGCATCCTGAAGGCTGACACACCTAGATGTGTCAATGTTGCATTCCAGATTGTCACAGGCATAGGAACGGGCCTTCTTTTTACAGCAACAATGTTCCTTGTCATGGCTTTCATTCGCATGGTTGCTCAGGTTAGGACACCCCCTTCGTACCCTCTTTCCTTCCTCGGTTGATGTGAGCATTTTCAAACATGGGGTATCCGTTGGTTCTACAATTCTCCAAAATCCACCTTCCCGAAGACATCGTGACCCTCTTCCCTCCAGGCAAAGATGTTTCTTTTTCAATCATCCATCAAATTTCGCTGCTCCCTCAGGCCCTGCGCGACGAGGTTCATGCAGCATTTGCGTCAAGCTTAAGTGTGATCTGGAACATCAAGGTTGTGATCTCTGTATTTGGGTTACTCTCCGTCTTAGCGATGAAGGAGTTACCATGCATGACTCTACAGAAGACTTTCGGGCTCGAGGAAAGAAAGGAATAAAGTACTGTATTATCGAATCGTGAATATTATTTGTAAATCCAGTTGTGAAAGCCTGGTATTCGGACTTAAAGACAACATATCCAAGTCGTCATTGTGAGCTTGATTGCACACACTTAGTTTCAGAGGGAATGCATTCCAAATGTCAAGCATTGTTTTCGTTGCGAAACGGTTGACAGAGTTTGTGATTCGAGAAAATGATTTACCCGTTACTGGACGTGCTTTGTTTCACTGAGGGTGATGTACATATTCCAAAGGAGGGGTAAGGAGAGAGCAGGAGCATCTGAGCAGATACAATTCCGTAGACTTGCACATCAAGGGAAAATATAGAAGCGTAACCAACGGATAACCTGAGCATATCAGAAATTTCACGGTCAAGCTCTGGCAATTCTAGGGACCATAGTATTTAGTGACGAACTGGTCTATGGTTCTGATAGGGTCATCCTGTTACTATTTCATTCAGGCTCATCTGGCCATTCACCCCATTTATCGGCAGTCTCCATCAACTGTTGGGCCAGCTCACTGTGACCGTACGACCCAGTCTTCGAGTTCCACGATGTGTGCACGTCGATGAATCGCAGAGGCTCAAAAATCTTCGCCTTCACAAAACCTTGGCAGTCCCTGAGGCCGACCTTATTGGCCGCGAAGGTTCCAGCGGCCATCCTACATCAATATGACGATTTACTAAACAACATCCCCTTGCATTATTACAATTCATTGTTGATGAGCGACGTTACCTCTTGTAGTCGGCCGATTGCCTATCCTTCGAGAACTTCTCGCGGGTCAACGCTGTTTTGAAGGACGCAGCGGTCTTTTGGAAGTTGACCCCGGTCATCCACTCCGTGATCAAAGCGAAACCTGCGGTCGACTGTGCATCACCGCGCTTCACTGTGCCTTCCAGGAAGGAAGGACCGCCCATGGGAAGCCCTGCGTCGACCGCTGCGCGGTGGTAGTCTTCTGTGAGGGCGACGAGTTCTTTGCGCGTGTTGTACACTTTCCATGAGTGTTCGCCGACTTTCCAAATGCCCAGCGCCTCACGGCTGGCTATTCTGTCCGCCCATTTGAGCGTTCTGATGACGGGTTGGCCGCCGCTGGTGTAGGCGAACGTGACGTCTCCGGACATGTCTGAAGAAAGCGACGGAGTTGCTCTTGTGTGGGGTAAATGGAAAGCCTGAGGTATCGCATCATAAGATAGACCCAGATTCTCGGGTGTAATAGGAAGAAGCCGCGAAGATGTCGGGAATAACTGGTGTATCCGACAACAGCGGATCTGGAACAAATGTAATGATCATATGTAGGTGCACCGAAATACGGAAAGAATGTATTAATGTCACTGTACTGCCATTGTGAGCAAGTCGAATCGAATCAGTTCTCTATCAGTAGGGCGCTGCACACAGATCATAGATAAATCATTGTCTTGCCATTCATCTTCCCGGATCATCATACATGATACGACTGATTATCGATTGTCAGGTGAGCTCAGGCAGCGAGACCGGTGGCCTCGTAATACTGGGCGGGAACAGACATGAGCGACCACTTTCTGCCGTCGTGTTCGTAGATAGGGTGCGCGGCACCCGAGCACCCCTCCCTCATAATATATTTTTGCAAGGCCATACTGTAGACCACGGACGTCATTACTTGACAGACACGAGACTGCCGAGGAAAACGACGTACAGGTTGTCAAATTCAAGGCTATCGCCAGGCGTCAAGGATTTACGAAAGAATCGTGTGTGCTGCGGTAAGATCATCAGCTTCAAGAGTCAGAGGCTGCAGCATTGATTCGTACGGTTTTGGTTGGATCATTATGCCTCAATACTTCAAATCCGCCGAAACGACCGTCCACACGAACTACTTCAAAGTCGTTATGGTTATACGCTTCCATGGCGCTACAGAGTCAAAGATGCGGTGTGGTGGAGTGCATGTTCCGATCAGTACGGTCGGAGATTGAATCGGACATCATAAAATAGACTTCGTAAACGGGCAGGAATTGGCTTGTCGCATTGAGAAAAATGAGTATTGCAGATATGGACATGGAAAGAACCTGACATGTGAGAAGGATCGTGAATGAGATAAGTGCCAATCGTTTGGAATAAACTGACAAAGGCAACTAACTATACGTTAGGGCACACAGAATGTGACTGATAGCGAATGGCGGATTTGATGTGGAGCAAAGGGAACAAAACGCTCATGTCGGGTTTGAGCTCATCGGCGTCTCCGACGATTTCGAATCCGGCGCGTTCTCTTCCTCGATCGCAAACAACGCCAGGCGGTCCTTCTCGCGACTCGGAAGATCCTCCACATCCAAAGTCGAGACTCCAGTGAGCTCAGCCTCCATCTCCTTGAGCTGTTGCAGAAAACCCGAGTTGGGGTGTATCTGCGGACGCAAGCGCCCTACGTGTCCCAATGCCGCCCTGAGAGACATCTGGCGGCGTTTGACGAGATACGCGATGACGACGGTGGGCGAGCGGGAGATGCCCGCCGAGCAGTGGACGAGGATCTTGCCCTTCCCATTGTTGGATTTGAGCGCTGCGTCGATGATGTCCGTCGCGGCATCGAGGACTTTGGTCAGGGACGACGAGACAGAATCGGTGACGGACAACCGATGATAAGTGACGCCGTCCACTTTTGGAGACGGTGTTATACCGACGCTGAGGACGGTCGATATGGAGTTTGACTCGAGGAATGGCTTTGAGGAGGCTGATGAGCGAGGTCCGAGGTAGAGGCCTGGGACGATGAGTGTGGCGGCATCTGAGGGCGAGTTCGGAGTCGACGAATGGTTTTTCTGGCGTGGTTTGACCATCGCTGTATTGCTGTATGTCACAATATTATAAGAATACGCACAGACACGTGACCTTATGGACGGGACCTTGACTCGAAAATGACTGGAATATCCGGACAACGTTAATTTTCGTTGTAGCATGCCGTATCTTGACTTGTGTCCGTGAAGAACATGCGCTAGTCATACGAGCTTGTAAACTTCACTTGAAGTCGCTTGAGGTGTCGGTCCTTTTCGGGAAGGTTGTACCTTAGCGTTGCCATCATTAGCTTCTGCGATGACCTACACTATTGTCGCTGGGAAAACTGAATCGAAAACTGAGCCACCAGCTTACATCCCAATGCCAACCGCTGTCAGACACAAGGACTACTACATGGAAGGTGGAAATTTGGTCATACGAGTAGGTCCTTCGCCAATATTCTATCGTCCATTAGTTTGCTCATGGAAAGCTGTGCGGCACAGGTTGAAGATGTACTCTTCAATGTGTGGGATGTTAGCTTTCGTCGTCACTCTGATTTTTTTAAGGAAGTGGGGGCCGAACGAGCAGTAGATACTCTCACACCACCAGGGACAGATGACGAACATCCTTTATATCTAGAAGGCATCAAGAGCGTCGAATTCGAGCGTTTGCTCTGGATTATATACCCGCAGTGAGTGACTCCCGCAAACCACTCGAGCATAAGAAATGGAAAGCCTTTTGTAGAGCCATTGGGAAATACCAGGCTTCCACTCCCGAAGAGTGGATCACAGTCCTTAACCTTGCGACTCGCTGGAAATTTAATGACGTTCGAGCGCTCGCCATCAAGGAACTTGATGCAACGAAATTCGATTCCGTAGAAAAGCTCGGGATCATGCAGAAATACAACATCGACCGGCAATGGGGTTACTCCGCCATCATCGACCTGTGTTCTAGGACGCATCCTCTGACCGTCGCGGAGGGGCAGCAGCTCGGTATTGAGACCTCGATCAATGTTGCGCGTGTGAGGGAGAAGTTGGAGAAGTGGGGAAGGATGAAGACTGAGGAAGTTAAAAAGGTTGTTCGCGAAGTCTTCGAACTCGAAGAGCCCAAGGGCAAATAGAGTCATCTCAGATGAAAATCTGAGTTGGACTTGCCCACCAATGGAGGCTCTTTTCTTTTCTTTCATCAGCGGAGGACGCTCCAATCCCAGGGGTTTTCCCAGTGTACCACCATGTCAGCGAAATCCAATACACACTTTCCGTTCCAGAATTAGAAGACTATGTGCCTGACGATGTTGCAAAGACGTTCGGATGGATCACGCAAGAGCAACAACTTACCGATGCCCTCGAAGAATTCTTCGGTACGCCTTATGAGCCGCGAACCATTGACCTTTGCAAGGTTCTTTTGGCTGATCACCACAATCGCCTTGTTGCAATATCACGCGTGCTTACAGAAGTAGCAAACAAGTATACTGATCTCAACACACCAGACCAGTGGCTACTGCTTGTGAAGGTCGCACAGGAGGAGATCAAAGCGTCGAAAGAGACCGTGATAGGGATGTTCAAGGAAAATCGACACTAGGGCTGCACGGGCGATGGAAGAAGAGAGAGAAAGAGTAGAAAAAGGCGCAGATTGTGCAGAGAGAGGAAAAAACTCGAGCTGGAGAAACAGAAAGGGGAGGTGTTCACTTGAACGAAGACTGAAAGCTAATGAGTTATGGAACGACCCAGCAGCTGCGTTCTTAACGGCAAGTCTTTCTCATATTATTGCATGGTTAACGCTGACATCTTTCGTAGAAGAAGTCATCGAAAGGTCCTCGCAAACCGCAGGATAGCAGTCCCACTCCTCCAAACCGCTTCGGGATCAAGCCTGGCTATAGATGGGATGGCGTTGGTGAGGTTCCTGGTTTCCACTTTCGAGCCCAATGTCATTGACGTATTTCGCTGTAACAGACCGTGGCAACGGATTGAAAAGAAACTGTTCCGACGCCTGAAACAAACGCAAGCGTAAACGGGCTCGACGTTTCATCAGATCCGACCCTCCTTTGAACTTGGAACGAATCAGCCAAGATACTGCCTTGAGCGACAAGGATGTATCCGATCAAAGACGCGAGTATACATATGATTCGTCTGCCGGAGCTAGCGTTGACATCTACATCCTGGGTAAGCGTGTATTTTAAAATAATATCCCTGTTACCACTCATTCGATTCTTATTTGATTCTAGATTTATGTGAGGTGAACCCTGTTCTTCTCATAAACTGGCGCTGATGGCTTCCTCACAGGAATATTCATTCAACATGTGAGCATAATAAATGCGCTTCTTTGCCTGAATTTCATTATTCAATATGCCTGCGTTGTAGGATGATTTTGCTGGTCATGCATGATGGGGTCAGTCATTTAGTGAGTTTCGGAGCTCCGTCCTGGCTTTAAGCTTGATTGAATTTTCCAGTTGGCACTGATGTTAGTTTTCCCTGTCGCTTCCCTCAATGGTAGCTGACGGTGTACAAATTAGAACAAGGACGTAAAAGGACACGGAACACGCGTTGCGTGAGTGGCAAGACCTATTCCGTTTGTAGTGACTGACTCTAAGCAGTGGAGTTGCGAGGGGGGTAAGCGGTGGGGTGTCGCCAAGGTAAGACAGGGTATTGGCACGGATCGAACTAACAGTCATGGGGAATTTAGGCTGCAAATCTCATCGCTGTCAAAGTTACGGACAACGAGGGACATGTATTCTTCTTTAGCTTTAATGTGGATAATATTATCTGACGTACAATATCCTTGCAGTGAGGGAACAAAAGTGACTTGCAAGTCCTCTCCATATCATTTTTTTCATTTCAGAACGTCCTAGCCGATTGCCTTCAGATTTATCCGGCCTTGAATGGGTCGTCATGGAAGCAAGGACTTCGGGTCGCCCCTCTGTCGTGCATGTCAGTCTTGGTCATCCCACTTCAAGTCAGCTTCTCGAAAATGCCGTCGCCGTCAGTTTATGCTGTTCTACATATTCCTGTCGGCTTAGTGCATTTTAGACTATCATCCGAGCAATCCATGCTGTGGTTATTCATGGTTATTGTAAATTTTCACAGAATGACCGTCGACGCCAAAGGTGTCAGTCCTGCTAGATCACCGTTTGCTACTACTGTCGGAGCGTCGGAGCATCGAACATCAAAGACGAGATGGATAGGACTTTTACAGGTCCCCTCGCCAATCCCAACCCTAGAACCGATAGACTCTTTAGCACAATGTTGAGGGTGATCCAATTCAGAATGAAGGGGCAAATATGTAGTAATCTACTGTATTATCCAATCAACATATCTTCTGCAAAGGTCCAGTTAAGGTCATGTTCCGTACACACAGGAAGCTTATCCCACTCTTCTCCACCGTGAACGTCTTCAAATTCATTTTCTTCCCACTCCTCCTTTGCTCCATAGATCAATGCCTCAAGAACGGATTCAACCCCAGCACCCTGTTTCCCATAAGCTTTGATGAGTTTCTGCTTGTTTGCCGGAAGCCGACTCAATTTATGTTCGAGTGCAGATTCAGTTGGGATCTCCCCAGCCTCGAACATTTCATGAATAACTTTAAAGAGGGCTGAAAAGCCTTCAACCCACAGTGGAGATGCTTTCTTGCCTCGAGGGATTTGATCTGATGGGATGAAATTAGCGAAGTACACACCCCCGACATGGCCAAATTCCCCAGCAAGCTGGCCAGTATCACGAATGAGGTCGGTAGCAACCTCAGCGGTAGCTGTGAGGGTGCAGGTTAGCAGATTCGGATAGATTCAAAAAAAATAATCACATACTACTTAAAATAAATTTCAGACGGGGCGATAGCCAACCATCCTGGCAGCTGCATGTCACATCTGCCATGTGGACGACAGTCATTATCACGCAGCAGGCCGGTTACACAACCAGCTACTTACCAGAATCCATATCAAAGTCCAAATCGACTGTTTCTGCCTTGTGATTTTCTCCCAGCTCCGTTAAACCTGGAAGGTCCACAGCAGGGTTGTTTACAGTAGTGGGTTTATCCGAGGTGCTACCGGCTGTGTTAGCAGTCTTGCTATCCTGCAATGCTATCACCCTTGGCAGGACTTCAGGGAGCCTCTCGAGGCCATTTAGGTGGGGTTTCTATGTAACAATTAAGGTACCTAACAGGTCACATCCACCAAGAGGGTTCGCTGCTAAATCCATATTCGGTATGCATCTGGGAGCCAGATCTGGGAGGTTTTTTTTTGGTCATCAGCATGTTCTCGGGAAGTTCTTCCAGAGCACCTGTGAAGCCCACGTGATGCACCCTATTAGAGGGGGACACTGTAGGCCTATGTCCCCCTCTAAGTCGAGGGGTTTTGTGTTCATAGTGCCTCCTCCGATATTCCTTTAACATTGTCAAACATATTAGCATACCAAGTCATATATTACTATTAAATAATATAGATAATGAGTATATTTGCCTAAAAAGGCGGCATCATGTGGCAGCGTCATTTCGGATCTTTCCGTCACTGTCCGCCGTCGTCAGGGAAGCCTCGAGCTCGCTGTCTCCGACAGTGAGCTCAACTTCCTCACTATCCCATTGTCTTTTCAAGCTGAATCTTTTATATATAATATATTTACTCATGTACATACTTTATATAGGTGAATATACATGGAAATATGCAAGGGAAAAAAAGAAGGGAAAAAAAGAAAAAGGGCAGGAAGACACATAGGGTGCCCCTGCTGGATAAGTGCCTACCTTCACAGAGGCATCACATTGGGTCCAATTGTGATGGGGAATGACACTGGAGGGCAAGTGAGGGGAGGGAAGGTTGGGGAAGGTCGGGGAAGGTCGGCCAGAGTGGGGTGGTGGAAGTGGGTGATGGGAAAGTGGCGGGAAAACGAAATGGGTGGTGACAAGAGCAAGGGGGAGGGGATGGGGAGGGTTCCCTGCCCCAACGAGTGGTTGGAATAGGTCAGAGAAAAAGCAGGAGGGGGTAAGTACTTACCTTGGCCATTGAGGCCCCTCGACGACCCTCCATGCACTTCAGCACCAATCACGACAATGGAGACATCATCCCTGACATCCCTGACATCCCCAGCGTCTCTCTCATCGATTTCACCGTCCTGATCAGTCCCGCCGTTGAGTTGTATGAAGGTGGTGGCAGCAGCGGTTGCAGTTGCGATATCTCGATGACAAGGGCACTGTTGACCAAGAAATTCCTACGGGCAACCCTCCACGTTGCCTTCGTTGTCTTGGTTGCTGTGCTCCTAGGCCGCCGGGGCTAGTTCTGATGTTCAAGGCCATTGGTCGAAAACGGCGGGCACGCTCCTACTCGGTTTTGAGGGTGTGCAGGGGGGCATTCTTGGTGCCAATCATTGCTGTCCTCGTCGTCGTCCTCGTTTCTGTTGCAGTTGAGGTGGTGGAAAATGGGAGTGTGTCGGGAGATGAGTCGGTGTAGAGGTCTGACGACGCTCTGAGTACGTATCATCGATATATCACAGATACTCACGAACCCGACACGCCCCACTTCCTCATCCTCGAAACCGACGTAACCCGACATCACCCGCTGTACCCGACGTATACCGTCTACCAACGGCCGATCTTATACCGACACCGATGATTCATATCGCCCAAAATGATCACACGTGACACCTCGGACTCCCATACCGACATCGGACTTATACCCCCTGTCCTCATTGGACATAGGTCATTTATTTTCCATCTTTTTCGTTATATCTTTTCCTCTCCATTCCCGTTCCTTCGTTGCCTCGCAACTCCCATCTTCTCCTTCCCATTTCGTATCTCCTTTGTAGTTACTATCGGCCGAAGTAACCTATACCGAAGTAGCTCACTCTTCATAGACCTATAAAAACGGTGACCGACAACCATTACAATAACAATCCAGTTCCCCCCTCTTTCTCTCACTCAGAATCGCTCAGAACACCTTAGAACCTCTCGTCGTCGTAACCCGTAGACTTCTCGTTTTTATCTTTACTATTTTATCCTGTTTTATCGTTACCCGCTCGCCGTACCCGACCCAACCTGCCGTACCCGACGTCGTCGGTATCATCGGCTTCCCTATTTCTCACCTGTTATCGTCGTATTAGACGGCGGCTTCCTTTATATTCTCTTACTACCACTTTACTACGACTCACGACACTGATTACCCTGTCACTTTCACGCTGACACCCCTTGGTTAGGATCATTCATTCCGAAGCCACCCCGAACACGCCTTTACATCGGGAGGCGGGCATGTGGTAGTACTGATCACATGGATCTTCTGCTCTTCACCATCACCAACCCCCGTGTGGCCACACACCCTCACTCCACCACCCCAACAATGACAGAAACGAGGACAGCAAGGATGATGTCGACAATTCGCGCCAAGAACGCCCCCCTGCATGCCCTCAAAACCGAGTAGGAGCGTGCCCGCCGTTTTCGACCAATGGCCTCGAACATCGGAACTAGCCCCGGCGGCCTAGGTGCACAGCAACCAAGACAATGAAAGCAACGTGGAGGGTTGCCTGTAGCAATTGCTTGGTCAACGGTGCCCTTGTCGTCAAGATATCCCAACTGCAACCGCCGCTGC
The DNA here is from genome assembly GCA_963555575.2 of Hygrocybe coccinea. NCBI lineage: Eukaryota > Fungi > Basidiomycota > Agaricomycetes > Agaricales > Hygrophoraceae > Hygrocybe > Hygrocybe coccinea. The sequence continues at coordinate 935,508 of OY741999.1, forward strand.
CACCACCTTCATACAACTCAACGGCGGGACTGATCAGGACGGTGAAAGCCACGGAAAGGATGGTGGGGACGTCATAGATGACGTCTCCGTCCTTTTTATGTTCTTTTTATCGACAATGGAGTGTGGGGAGGGCCCATTGGCACAGGTAAGTGCCCACTTTCTCTCCCACTTTCACCCTGCTTACTGACCCCTTCCCGCCACTCGTTCAGGACCGGAAACCCTTCCCTACCACTCCCCTTGCTTTTGCTGCCACCCATCTCACTTCCCCACCATTCCCCTGCCACCCACTGACTCCCTGCTCTGGCTTTCCTTCCCTGACCCACAGCATCCTTCCCTCCCCCTACCCACCATCCGGCACTCTTCTCCATCACAGGTAGACCCGAAGTGATGCCTCTACGAAGGTTACGAATGCCTCTATGAAGGTAGGCACTAACTTGTTTGATATGTGTCCTCCCTCCCTTTATTTCTCTCCCTCTCTAGTTTCCTCACATTTTATGTGTATATTAGCTTGTATATAGTGTGTATAGGGACAGTTATATGACATATAAAAACTCCAGCTCAAAAGGACTGCAGGATCATGAGGAAATCGAGCTCACTGTCACCAACAGTGAGCTCGAGGCTTCCCTGACGATGGCGGACAGTGACGGAAAGATCCGAAATGACGCTGCCACATGATGCCACCTTTTTAGGCAAATATACTCATTATCTATATTATTTAATAGTAATATATAACTTGGTACGCTAATATGTTTGACAATGTTAAAGGAATATCGGAGGAGGCACTATGAACACAAAACCCCTCGCTTAGAGGGGGACATAGGCCTATGTCCCCCTCTAATAGGGTGCATCACGTGGGCTTCACAGGTGTTCCAGAGTCTTGGTGTATGTTCTTGAGATGTTTTCGGCATGTTCTCGGGATGTTTTCATTGAAGGGAGAAGCATGTTCTTGAAATGCTTTTGGCATGTTCTTGGGAGTTTTCGAGATATGTTTTGCATGTTCTCAGTGGTTTTCGGAACCTTCTTTTCATCAATAAAATATGTTTTGCAACGTTCTTAGGTTGTTCAGAGATTCTAGATGAGATTAATTGACCATTTGAAACATTAGCTACATGGTCACTACATTGGAATTGTGGCAAGAAGTGGGGAAAGCAGGCAGGAGGCAGGCAGGCGGGAGGGGTGCAAGTAGGGGGTTGAAGAGGTGGGGAGGGCGAGAAGATGCGCTGGAGAGGCAAGAAGATGCGCTGGAGAGGCAAGGAAGATGCGCTGGGGGGGATGCCCAAGACAGGACAGAAGATGCTACATGGACAAGAAAACTACGTTGAAACCTACCAGGCCGGACAATTGGCTAACTCTTTTTCACGCTCCCACTCCTGATGGGGTTGCCGGCCCTCCTCCTGGTGCCTGGGGGTACACAGGCGGCAGCATTGGTGAATGTCGTGGGGCCATCCGAGGATCTCCTGCACCCTCGGCGAGTATTGTGCCATGTCGCAAGGCCATCGAGGGGCCACTTGGAGCATCAGCAAAGGTTCCAAGCGGCATTGGGGAACGTCGTGATGGCATTGGATATCCCCCACGCGCATCGGCATAATGCCTATTGGCATACCAGTCATGAGGTGCACCTCGATAATCTTGATCGCGATAATCCCCGGGTTGAGTTCGGTAGTCTTGGTCACGCCAGTCACCCAGTGGGGCAACTCGATAGTCTAATGGGCCAGGTACGCTTGGGTCACCATATGGGCCTGGGAGGTAACGTGAGGATTGCTGTTGAGGATCATCGCGCAGAGGTGGCGGTGCAAAAAAGTGGAATCCATGCGGCACTGGGGCATAGGGACCATGATGGTGGTACCCCTCCTGTGCCGGATGGTACCCATGGTAGCTGTCATAGCGTCCAGGATAGTTAGGCTCAGGTGAGAAGCCTCCCATTTCGCGTCGATCGACCGGCCCTGGGGCATCATGAGCGACCTTTCCATCGCTGACCTCTTCACGTTTACCAGGCTGAGGATCCCGTGGCTGATCATCTGGTGCGCTGCGAACCTCTCCCATTTTCAAACCTCGATCCCCAGTAAGAGGGTGGACTTGAAGCCCTTCGCTACCATGAAAGGTCGAGGTGGGTTTGCTAGAAGTGAGGGGAGTCAACGCGGGACCGTCATCTGGAACGTCTTTCAAGGTTGCTGGATCATGGGCAGGGCTGGCAGAACCGCTGGGCTTAGCCTTGGAGGAGAACAGAGCTTCTCCGGCTGCGGCATTGGGAGGCTTGGGTTGGGGATGAAATTTCGGTGGGGATGGGGTACCCGAAGAGGGGAAGAGAGCATCACCAGTGGCTGCGGCATTGAGAGGCTTGGGTTGGGGACGGGGTTTTGGTGGGGATGGACCTGTAATTTGAACCACGGGCGCTGCCTTCCTGACAACCTTTTCTTTCCCCTTGCCGGCCTCTTTCCCCCTCTCCTTCCCATTCAGTTGTGCCTTTCCCCCAACCTGGATTGCGTTCTTGTCCTTTTGACCGGCATTTTTCTTCACAGTGGGCTCCTCATCATCACTACTGTCGACAATGGCGACCGACTTGGGCTTCTTCTTAGCAGCAGAAGGACCTCCACGGTTCTTGCGCTTACGAGAGGTTTCCGTAGGATCTTCACCGTCCGACGCCGAAACCTCCGACATGCAGCTGGACTCCTCATTTGGCTTATCAGGCCGACAAGCCACCAAGTCTTTGAACGCAACTGACTTCTGAGCCTGCGCACGGGTTACACGTGGTTTGGGAGGACTCTCAGGTTCTTGGATGCTTTCAGAGTCACTTACGTTTAGTACCGCTTTCCTGCCTTGCAGTTCTGACATCTTTTTGACCACCATTTTTGCAGGACTAGTGGGTAGACGAGGTAGACCATGTGCATCCACCTTGCCGCTAGCAAATTTCCGACGTCCAAATGCCTGGGAGGATGATGCGGCAGGCGGAACACCAACAATAACTGCCATCCTCGAAGCCATGAGATCGGCTGAGATTGTTCATCAGTACTAATTGTGCAATGGGTTGCGCATTGCATACCTTGTTTGGCTTTGGGAGCCCTCACAAATCGGAGAGGGTATGTGGGGTCATCAAAGGCTTCGAGCAAGATCCTCGTGTCCTGCTTGCTCAGATCGTTGATTCCTTTGCTCTTCTGCGCTGCCACAGGTTTATCACCTGGGAGAGGTGGTTTCTCGGGATACCCTTCCAAGATGAGGCTAGCCTGGGCTAGAAAGGCCGCCATGGTCCCCCAGGGAAAGGTCTTTCTGGGCCAAGTGAGGCCTAATATTGCTGGTGAAATTGTGAGTGGCCGAAGGACCAGAGGGACAGTGGGACAGGGACTCACCGAGACACTGAGTGAACCGAACTTTTACAAGGTCAACATAGTTGGATGACCCCGGAGCCTCGGTGTCACCCTCCACACCTTCTGTCGGCACCTTCACTTCCGCTTCGTGGTCCCCGGAGTTATGAAATGCTTCCTGGACAAGACCCAATGACGTTTTGTGCCTGCACAACAGATGCATCAGCAGCAGACAACCAGATAGGCGAAACATCCAACTCACTGGATGTGTGCCTTAAAATGGCCAAGTATCGCATCATCATCTGCTCGACATCATTCGAGGAAGAACTAGAATGGAAGGCATTACATTAGTGTGCGGAACAGAGATGAAGAAATGGATCACTTACATCCTTCGCCATATTTGTGACAAAAACCTTCCCCAATGAAGAATCTTGGTTCACAACTGTACCTCCAAAGACCGCCGCCATCTTGAACCCATGTTGTGAACTGTAAGCTTTAGTGGTCTGGATGATGTGGGCAGTAAACCTGTTGAAAGTCCGCATACGCTGAGCCACTGTTTCATTGGGGGCTTGGAGCAGCCGAATATCTGTGATGGTCTCGAGAATAGTCCGCCAGCTGCCGGGGTAGGCGATCTTGAACTCTTTGAAACATTCACTTCGCATTTTCCCTGTCACCTGGGATGCTGGAAAAGCAATTAGCAGATGATCAGGATGACGAAACAGAGCACATACGTTTCAGGTTTTCAAGGCCAATGCGGCCAAGTTCCGTCTTGAAGTTTTCCGAGTCATGGAAGTAGATTTGATAGTCATTCCAGAGGTTCTTGGCGTCACGACCGGTGCTCTGGTCCCAGAGGTTGAGGATCTGAGATGGTGGGAGGTGTGTTTGCAATGACAGCTTCTTGACAAGCTGTTCCAGCTCATAAAAGCCGGCCTCCAGAGCCTCGTGACTCTCCTTCGAAACCCTCCCAGTGGCGGCTTGCTCACCGCTGAACAAAGAGCTTTTTGATAGCGTCACCTCTTGATGCCCAGCAGAGACGGGAGCACGTTCAGTCGATTTGCGCCCAATGAGCATTTGAGGATTAACAGTGTGTTCATGTTGGAACGGGTTGTTAGTAGAATGTCCGGTCCACGATTGACCATCATGGGGAACCTCGGAGAACCCCTCAGCCCAGCCATCAAGGTGCGCGGAAGGCCCTGCAATCAGTTGGTGCGGTTCCCACCCATATTGATCCAGTATCTCATCCATCCCCGGCGGACATGGGATTAAGCTGTGGCAATCGGCCACACCAGAGTAGCGTGCAGAGGGACCAAATTTGATTGGCTCCAAATCCGCCTCGACATCTCGAGGTGCAATTGGCTTCACGGAGGTATCGATGTGATCCTTGGTATGCTGGGGAGGCTCTGAGTCCAGTACCCCCTCCCGCAAGAGTCTGGCACGCCGATCTTGTGCTTCTGAAATCAGGCCTGCATCGCGGTCCGTCTTGTGGATCACCGAGCGAAGGCGTGTCGGAGTGATGGGCGGGGGAGTGGAGTGACGCCTTCGTCGGGACCCAGGGGTCCCTCCCCCAATTTGACTCCCAGGTTGGTTAATGTCAGAAGGGTGGTATCCGGTACCAGGCTGGAATGTAAGGACCTCATCAGGGTAGGAGCCCAGAGCGGGTGCAGATCCTCCACGGTTGCCGGACTCAAGATTCTGTGACTCAGGAATCTGCATTTTCTGTACGGGAGGGGACCTGTCAGTATGACGCGCTAGTGAGTACTCAGGAAGCACTTACTAAAATATCCAAGTGACTTGTTGTTGAATATCGGCTCGAAAGGTGTTTTACAGCACGGTTGGCACTGTTCCAAGAGGCGCTGGTTGTGAAACTGGTCAGTCTCAAAAATGTCGCGTCAGGGTCAATGATGACTTACAAAAGCGTGAAAGATACTCTGTGCCACGACACGGAGAAAGCCAAAGAGATCAAGAATGTTATGGAGCAGTCTGGAGCAGTCAAGTTCAGTCAAATGGGTTGCGAAAACAAATAGATGAGCAAGGAGCTGACAAGGGCAGGTGGGAGAACAGAGGATTGCAACACCGTGATGGGCAGGTTTTTGTTGAATGGCCCATCTTTCAGAGGGCTGGGGATTTGCATTGCTGGACATGAGATCCAGTAGGATGTAAACTTAAAAGGCGGGAAGAAGCAGTTTCACAAGGAGGAGGCAGGAGGGAGGTCATACGGAGCCTTCCGGAAGTGATGTAGGCTGAGTCATCGTGGCCATACGCTCAGCCAATGAGACGTCGAATAACGAGACACTGACAATAATAATTTACTGTTAGCTCTCAGACAGTCAGGAAAATTACAGAAAATATCTCATGACGACCCAAGATACTTGCCCAGAACCACTAGGCCAACAGGATTTGAGGTTCTCTGATTGGTTAGTTTGCTTACGGCGGTGAGCCTGTGGTTGCCTTTCAGTGTATCGTCTAACTTGCTGCTACCATTGTAGTAATGGGACGCAGAGCAAAATATCTTACCATTGGGGACAAAGTCGCTGCTTCAAAGGCACGACATCTTCGGTCGTCTCAAGTACCACGGTATGTGCTCCTCCAAGCTGCATTCTGAGGACTCAGGTTCTCTCCAGCATACAGCAGGCTCGTACCATACACAATTGTGCTGCCTATTCCCGCCGCCATGGACGGCAGGGATCCTCAACCACCTCAGCCTCTTTACATTGTGCAACTGCTCCACTCCCCCCACTCCCTCCTCGTCTCATTTGTCAGGCCTCATTTCCACTCCCTGATATCAGTACCTTTCTTTTCGCTGAGGCACTCGCGAGCCCTGACAATCTTGACGAATCTGACCTTGCCCAATGGGACCAGGAACCTCCTTATCCCCTCTCGTCAATGAGGACCTTAGATAGTCCCTCAGAGATGCAATTTACAGGGAAACTCGTCGATGTCATGCATGGGCGCTGTTTGCGGGAGGAGCGGGAGAGGGATGCAACCCTTGCAGCCATGCCTTGCGGAGACCGCAGAGATACGATCCGGGAGGAGATCAAACGGTCTTTGCTTCAGTGGGAGAGGCTTGACAAGTATGTACCGACTTATATTGCGAGTAACCGGGAAATGCAGATGGCGGAACACCTTCTACAATGGTGTGCCCGGAGGGTCTGCCACCTCCACGGCTTGCTGGCATAGTTACAAAACAGTAGTTATATTACATGTATGATACTACATGTGATAAACTACAGCTGCGATTCTAGAAGAGAGAGTGCAAGTTGATAAATAAAAGAGCGCAATTGCCGTACCGCGTTTTCCTGCATTCCAGTAACATGGAACCCCTGTAGCACTGCCGCAACACAGGCCAGAACCCACACTCCGCAGTCATACGCATTCGTCTGGACCGCGTGGAGCTGCAGCAAGGTTGAGAACAAGGTAAGCTGATCATAGTAACATACTGTTATGGATCGCTAGATCAGCGGGCTCCAGCAACAACCAACTAAATCATGTTGAGATCAGACCAGAGGAAACACAAGATGAATGGTGTATTCATGGTCTACCACTACTATACAGCAAGTAGCAGCCTGGGGGAGGGAGGAAGGCTAGGAAAGCGAACCAGGGAGAGAAAACCAGACTAAACATGAGGAAAGGGAAGGGAAAAAGAGGAACAGTTCGAAGATGAAGGTTAAAATACAAAAGAGTTAGGGAATTGCCATGAAAGACAGACTACCGGGTCTGTATGTACAAACCGAGAGAAATGCAAGAACAATAAGGCTGTCCTGCAGATACAGCATGTCCATCAGTGTTTCAGGTAGTGATTGCAAGGAAATGGTTCGGAGCAATCAAGGGTCCAGACCCTGTGCCTCATGGTTGCCTCATGGTAAGGAGGTGAAACAATCCATGAGTGGATGTGTCAGTGAGCACATGATGAACATGAGGTGGCCATGTGGATGTCATGTGGCTGAGTTCCTAGTTTTGGAATGATGAGATTGGTTCGTCTTCCTGATGGTTTGCATTGGCAGTAGATGCCTGGCCAATAGCAGCATACGACTATGAGTATGTGTATGCGGGATCGGGATGGAAAGGTGAACATGATGCTTCATCATTGGAGGCAGGAGAGAAGACGAATCACTGGATGGGGAAGAACCATGATGAGGTCAATGCAATGAACACTGGTAATCATACACCAGCAACTGTAGTTCCTGTAGTACGATAAGCAAGGGTGCTTCATATAACCCTTCTTGGCTACAGGGTACTGGATGACTGGGATGTCGACTAGGTATGGATATTCCTGACCAGTGGACTGGTACACAAAGGTGATGAAACACATCGGAATGCAAGTCTTTGTGGAGCATCAAGGGGACTTGTCATACATGCGAGTTCGGGTTGTTAGCTGAGCACCGGTGGTCAGCTGATGAGAAGAAAGGCGAATGAATGTGGAGGTGACATGTGAGGAAGAGCAAGATGTTCGGCCAAGATAGGTCAAAGGAGTCATCGGTTGTCGGCAACTATGACGGATCCGAGTCATTGTGGGGAGGTTGCATTATCCGAATATAGGTTGCATAGATGTAGACGCCCACAAGGGTGGAGATGCCAATAGAACATATCACAATCGTGGCGATGAGCTGGGCGTCAAAGGTAACCATGAGGATCGGGATGACGTGTCGGTCTTCTTCAAAATAGGAAAGTCGATCGGTCATCAGGCACAAGGCTATTCATTCGTCTGTGACAGGCACAAGGAACCATGTAGGTGAATTGTGAAAGAACAATAACAATGTCATGAGTATATGGGTGTGGACATATGATCGGTCGGCGGAGAACCAGAGTATTCCGATTGCTGGGTATGATCGGTGGTTGGGTCATGGAGTATTCTTGTCTCCAGGTATGCACACCGGTCATGGGTTGTGACAAGAATGGAATGGTCAAGTTCAGATTGTATTGTCTTCAGGTTCTTTCAGCTCCTGGTTGTGCATGAATGGTTATGCACCGTCAAATCATCCAATGAGGACATGGGGTCAACCCGAGAGTTCGGTAACAAGGTATCATCCAATCAGAGCGTGGGACTTGGCACATCTCCGTGGGAATGTATGGGTGTCACGTGCTGTCAAAGCAAAAGACAGGGGCAAAAAGGTGAAAATCGTAACAATACCCCCCTTTCAAGATTCGCGTCCGCGTGAATAAGCAAAAGAACAAGGAGGAGAACATAGGGACAATGAAACAACATTAAGAGGGTTCCATGTCATAACAGCGTACGTTTAACGTCATACCAGACGTCGTAGACCATTGCCATGTGCAACGTACATGACAACAATCAAATCCATGATTATTGGGGATCAAGATCCAACAAAGAGGATGGGGCAACTGATTCGAACAGTTAATCGTCATAGATTAAAGTCATTCCAGACTACAGCGGGGGTTGAGGATCGATTTCAAGTTATACTTTCGATATTCGGGGGTTCCATCGGTTACGTTCGAGTTATACTGATAACCACAGGTCGGTAAGGGTGGTGGGGGTGGGGAGAATCACTGAAAACCTTCCACGAAGGGTTTCAACCGGGTTCAGGTTATTCATGATGCAGAGATCTCCACATCAAACAGCATCAGCAAACATATGCATCAGCTCCAGAGGTTTTACATCATCACAGATGGTTCTTCTAGTTTATTGTCTATTCAGACATCGGGGTCCAAAGGGGTCGGTTTGGAGGATCAGAAGTTTTACATCATTACGGATGTATGGGTTTCTAGAGGTGATGGGATTTCGGATTCAAGAGGTTCGTAGATTACAGTCATTTCAGACTTTTGGTATGGCTAGTTTTATATCATTCCGGATATTTAAGCATGGGCCAGTGTTTGTCGACTTAGCGTGGATTCCTTGCATTTGAATAATGCCTGAGGTTTCTTCATATTCCATGAATGCGACAGGTTCTAGTTTATAGCGTCATTTCGGACAATCAAGGTCAAGAGGGAGTTTGAGGGTTATGGATTCTTCGGCTGCGTTCAAGTGATACTAACAGCATCAGGTGTCAGAGAGGGATATCTGGGTTCGGTTGATGTCGTAACAGATATCAGGTACTTCGTAGTTTTATAACATTCCGGTTATCGGGTCGGGGTTGAGGATTCAGGAAGATCGACATCCAGGTTCAGGTTCCATGTGCTGGCATTGTCTAGAGTACAACTCAGAACAATCACAGCAACTGTGGATAAGTCATTGAGGATGGGGTCAGCGATTGGGGTGGGTGTTCATGTCCATCTTCAGTTTGATGTCATGCAAGACATCAGGGGTTTCGAAGTTTTATAACATTTCGGTTATCTGGTCATGACAAAGGACTTGGAATGATCACAGTCCTGAGTCAGGGGTGTTTCTAGTTTCATGTCATTCCGGACATTCGAAGTTTTAAGTTCTTCAGCTTGTCTAGTTTTATATCGTTCTGGATATCGGTCTTGTTGACTGATCGTGGATTTCCTACACTCAAGTGGTGTGCGAGATTTCTTCATATGCCATGAATGCAACGGGGTCATGTTTCGGCAGGAGGGATGTCTGGGGTTCCGGGATGGATGACTAGTTTTGTGTCATTACGGACATCCAGAGTAGTCATGATAGTTTATTGTCATTACAGACATTCAGGGGAATCGTCATCATAGTTTATCATCATTGCAGACACTTGGGGTGTGGATCAGTGTTTTGAGGTTATAGGATTTCGGTTCCATCAACTGCGTTCAAGTTATACTAACAGTTTCCGGATAGAGATGTGGTGGATATCCAGATATTGCCAGTTTCAAGTTATACTCTTGACAGAGAATCTGGGAGAGGAGAGGGTTTCGGTATTCATCAGCTGGTTTCAAGTTATACTAACAGCATCTGAAGGGTAAAAAATATCGAGGGGTGGGATGTTGGAGAACTGCCAATTTCAAGTTATACTCTTGGCAATGAGGATTTCGAAGGGGAAAGGGAGGGGGTTTGTTCGATCCATCGTTCGTTCTGATGCAAACTGCTATACAAGTCAGTAGCATATGAGGTTCATCATAGCAATGAGAACAAAGTAGTTGGTTTGTACAGTGTCCTTCTGTTTTGGTTCAGATGTCAAAAGACATCAGGTTCTTTTAACGGCTTATAGCGATCGTGCATGCATTCTCTGGGTCTTGCTTTATCGTACGGTTAGATCCGTATTAGGGGATCAGGATTTCGAGTTCATTGGAGCAGGTATCCTGCTTCGGGTTCATACTAGTTTAACAAGTCATTTCGGACCATCGATTTTTGTCATTACAGTTTAATGTCATGCAGGACATCCAATGGAGTTTGAGGAGGAAGGAGGAGGAAGGAAGAGGACCTGTTGTTCTTCCTATTCTTTACTCCATTGGCTACACATCTCAGACCCCACCAAATCATCACAAGTTCCATGGTACTATCATCAGGACTTCCTCCTGGAAGTCTGTGAGGGGGATAAGGCAGGACTTGTTCTGTGTGGTGAATGAATGGGATAAAGAATTTACAAGAACACTTGCACTCCAGGTCCTGTCCTGATGTCTCTTCATTTATGACCATACAACACAAGATCACAACCCTTCTTGTACAACTTCATCTTCCAAGACCAATAATTGATGTCCTTCCTTCTTGTCTTTTCTATCCGACCATATGTTGCATTGAGCAATGCAGAACGATGATGATTCGACATTTTCTTCCCATGGGGATAACGGGTACGATCATCTTTCTTGGTAGAGTTATTTGAATGGTCTGCCTGGTCGGACTTCTTTCTGTATTGGAGAGGGACAAGCGGTGATTGGCCAGGTGGATGACTTTTGCGATCTTGAGGTGGTGAAAGTAACCAGTTTCGGAATTTATTGTCCATTTCGATCTCCCATATACTGGGCAATTCTTGTGGTGGTTGGGGGTGGATTGGAAGATTGGCCATATATGTGTCAAAGTCATTTTCTGGGATTGGATATTCGACACCTCGAATATTGAGAGAGTCGTATTTCATTTCATCGCCTACATCGAGTTCAGATTCATTGTACATCACCGTTGATGTTGAGGGCAGGGAATTCAACCATAAAAAGAAGTCCCTATCCATCTTGTCATCATATATGAAAGAACGAACTGTTGGCTTTGAGACATCGGGGATACCTGGTACACAGTTCATATATTTGTCGAGATTGTCGGGGGTAGGGCATTTGACACCATGGACATCAGGTAGATCATGTTTCCTGGTCATTGATAGTTGGGGTTCATTGTCTGTCATTGTCGGTGTTGAGGATGCGGACGGTGCCGGGGATGATGGACAATACGTATGTCTCGATGGTTTCGAGGAAGCGGAGGGAGACGAGGAGCTGGGACACGTACAACAAGACGATGATATGGAAGCTCAATATATAGGAGGTGATTGAGATGTTCAATGAGGATCAGGACACGTCGATTTCTTTGTTCCGTGGGTCGTAATCTGTTCTGTAATCGATGAAGTTCTTGTAGCACTGGAGTTATGAACTCTTGAGTGATAAAGAGCTGAGGGATACGTGGGTCGCTCCAGCTAATGTATTCAACCCAGTCATCAGGCCTGTTAAGGACAACCCAAGCGTATGGGTCGTGCCACCAACGTCGGTCAGGCCAAGGATATGGGTGGTCTGGTGCACAGAAGTTAGCCAGCGTGGAGAACTTGGTGGTATCAACGAGTGGTGTTATAGACAAAAACAAGCTTTCTTTGGGCTTTTCATCCACGTGAGAAGAGGTTCCATATTCAGATTAGATCCCTTGGTCTCGACCTCAATAGATTCCTATTCAGTTCCAAATTTGGTTGACATCCTCGTGTACACGATCGGGACGCGGATTTCTTAGAAAAAAGGGTGGCACGCGGGATGTCACATGAGATGCCGATGATTTGTCATCTACATGAGACGAATTCTCAAGGGGTAATATCCATATATGTGTGATCGAGTCCTTGTTCGGTTCCGGGTCGATCGGGTCCTTGTTCGGTTCTGGCCTCCATTCAATTCCGGTGTTCTTTTAATTCCGGGTTCTACTTTCATCCCCACACGTGGTCAGAAGTCCAAACTGTGGGAAAAGGAAGGCGATGTGTAGAATGTCTTAGAAGACAAGGGAAGATCATCCATTTATGGTCATATACATGTCTGAGTGACTTCAAACAATGTAATTTGTCAATTCCTGCATGGCAACAGGATTCTAATGCGCCTAATAGCCACAATAAGGAGGGTCCCCATTCTTCTGTCTCTCAGAGCAGAGTACTAGGATCAACCACTTCTCCTTAATTGACCAATAAGTCATTCCTTTTCTGCAAATCGAATATTTCGGGGTTCGGGCGTGTGTACTGGCTTTCTCGGGGCTGTCCACACTTGAGATGTTTGAGAGGGGAGAGGTCGGAATATGTCTGGAACATCCAAAACATATTTAATTCAGGGGGACTACGATTGTAGCATCGTTGGTTTGTCAAGCAGTGTCCTTCTGCTTCCGATATTGCATTGTATAAACCAATTACAACATCGATCGCCTGTGGCAGTGGTCCCATGAGGTTGGGTGTCAGGTGAGACTTGTCATTGTACAACAAGTACAAGTCTCAGTCATTCGTAATTCGGATCATTGGCAGGACGGCCAGTTCGTGTGGTGACGTTAGTCAAGGATTAACATTGGTCCATTTGGATTTGGGTTCGGTCTGTGCAGGCTTTGTCTTGGATAAACCAATGACAAACGCAGTAACTGCAGTCAGAGTCGGGGGCTTGCGCATGTATTGTCCAAGACTCAGTCTCAGAGAATCACAGGTAATGCGGTCAAGCTTCTTCATCAAGAGTTGGTCATTGGGGGAGTTGGGAAATGTTTAGTCTTTTGTTATGGATCGCTAGATCAGCGGGCTCCAGCAACAACCAACTAAATCATGTTGAGATCAGACCAGAGGAAACACAAGATGAATGGTGTATTCATGGTCTACCACTACTATACAGCAAGTAGCAGCCTGGGGGAGGGAGGAAGGCTAGGAAAGCGAACCAGGGAGAGAAAACCAGACTAAACATGAGGAAAGGGAAGGGAAAAAGAGGAACAGTTCGAAGATGAAGGTTAAAATACAAAAGAGTTAGGGAATTGCCATGAAAGACAGACTACCGGGTCTGTATGTACAAACCGAGAGAAATGCAAGAACAATAAGGCTGTCCTGCAGATACAGCATGTCCATCAGTGTTTCAGGTAGTGATTGCAAGGAAATGGTTCGGAGCAATCAAGGGTCCAGACCCTGTGCCTCATGGTTGCCTCATGGTAAGGAGGTGAAACAATCCATGAGTGGATGTGTCAGTGAGCACATGATGAACATGAGGTGGCCATGTGGATGTCATGTGGCTGAGTTCCTAGTTTTGGAATGATGAGATTGGTTCGTCTTCCTGATGGTTTGCATTGGCAGTAGATGCCTGGCCAATAGCAGCATACGACTATGAGTATGTGTATGCGGGATCGGGATGGAAAGGTGAACATGATGCTTCATCATTGGAGGCAGGAGAGAAGACGAATCACTGGATGGGGAAGAACCATGATGAGGTCAATGCAATGAACACTGGTAATCATACACCAGCAACTGTAGTTCCTGTAGTACGATAAGCAAGGGTGCTTCATATAACCCTTCTTGGCTACAGGGTACTGGATGACTGGGATGTCGACTAGGTATGGATATTCCTGACCAGTGGACTGGTACACAAAGGTGATGAAACACATCGGAATGCAAGTCTTTGTGGAGCATCAAGGGGACTTGTCATACATGCGAGTTCGGGTTGTTAGCTGAGCACCGGTGGTCAGCTGATGAGAAGAAAGGCGAATGAATGTGGAGGTGACATGTGAGGAAGAGCAAGATGTTCGGCCAAGATAGGTCAAAGGAGTCATCGGTTGTCGGCAACTATGACGGATCCGAGTCATTGTGGGGAGGTTGCATTATCCGAATATAGGTTGCATAGATGTAGACGCCCACAAGGGTGGAGATGCCAATAGAACATATCACAATCGTGGCGATGAGCTGGGCGTCAAAGGTAACCATGAGGATCGGGATGACGTGTCGGTCTTCTTCAAAATAGGAAAGTCGATCGGTCATCAGGCACAAGGCTATTCATTCGTCTGTGACAAGCACAAGGAACCATGTAGGTGAATTGTGAAAGAACAATAACAATGTCATGAGTATATGGGTGTGGACATATGATCGGTCGGCGGAGAACCAGAGTATTCCGATTGCTGGGTATGATCGGTGGTTGGGTCATGGAGTATTCTTGTCTCCAGGTATGCACACCGGTCATGGGTTGTGACAAGAATGGAATGGTCAAGTTCAGATTGTATTGTCTTCAGGTTCTTTCAGCTCCTGGTTGTGCATGAATGGTTATGCACCGTCAAATCATCCAATGAGGACATGGGGTCAACCCGAGAGTTCGGTAACAAGGTATCATCCAATCAGAGCGTGGGACTTGGCACATCTCCGTGGGAATGTATGGGTGTCACGTGCTGTCAAAGCAAAAGACAGGGGCAAAAAGGTGAAAATCGTAACACATACCGAGATCGGGTGTGCCGTCCATTCTTCCGTGACGAGGTAGAGAGTATGTCCATGGTTGTTGGCAAGCAGGACCATCCGATTGACAAGACGCATGATATCCTGAAGTTCTCATGTCAATGCAGAATTAGGAGAGAATGTGAGACACATACTTTGACGTCTTGCCTCCACAGACGCCGAGCCGCGAGACTGTTGAAGAGGTACAATCGGTGTTCACGCAGGGAGATGATGCACAGGACCCAGTGCTCAGCCGCTCGCCGGTGTATAGGGAGGATCCAGAGGTCTTTCTGCCAATACGATGATCGACAGATGTTGCGCCACAGGTCTTGGTCAGAGGCATTGTACCGTACACGAGGGAGGTCGAAGGTAGAGAGTAGTGCGCAGCGTTCCACGGATGCCGAGTGTGTCGTCAGATAATGTTTCTGCAAAAGGGCTGCACCGCCATTAATGCCAACATCATTTAAATGAGCCGTAGCAGAGGCAAGGAGAGCAAGATCTCGTTGGTCAAATTTAATACATGCTAGGGTACTGTTGCCGGGCAGTTCACGAGGGCGAGGAGTTGGCATAGCTTGAAGGAATTGCGTGGACTGTATATCATTTGCAAGCTCGATGTCGACATCAAGGCTCTCCTGCGGTGAGATTCAGCAAAAAACAACTGACGGATTGTGGAGACTTACTGGGAGGCTCCATATGACAGCACAAGGGACATCCTCCGTGCTTGCACTTGAGTCCGTGGGCACTTCCAGGTCGGTGTCCACCTCAAAAGTGAGTAGATTATCCACCAAGATGTCGGTGGTGAGAACTTGTGCCACGTCGGACACTATGGATGTGTCGACAGGTGCACTGTCGGCATTCACCCACAGCTCATCTGGGTCGTTGATCTCTACTTCTACATGCATTGCTGGCAGTACCCATGTTAAAGGACATGCGACGACATCATTGCTGAGGTTCTGGCCGACCACGATGGCATTCTGAACATGTGCGTCAAAGCGTGCAGCTGTCGCCAAAGGTTTTGTCCAGCGTGCTTTCAGGCGGAGTATTCTGTCACGGTGCTGCTGGAGTGGTACAGCAAGATGTTGATCTTGGATGAATAGACTGTCAGTCGATCTGAAAATGATGTCTTGAAACTTACAGGATGGAACACGAAGGGCAAGCTCTGCAGCCGCAAGCTCACGTCCAAACCAATGGCAAAGGTTATCTGCTTCGATTCCAAGGCGGCGACGCTCTTCAAGGCACCTGTCACCCTTGAGCATAGCGCGGATTCCTTCACGGACATCAAGGTCCTCGAGCCATCTTGGAATCTCGCCAGTCGATGGGGTCACCCAAACATCCTCCATTAGGTGAGTGCAGTTCCTCAAGGCGGTGAGCTCAGTGGGTAATGGTTGTGGAAGTGGAAGAGACCATGCCGGATTATAGATGGATTCAAGAGCGGCACAATAGGTGTTGAATTTTCGGATAGCTGTCATGAGAGCCGGCTTGCGCTTGGTGATTGCCTTACGAGTATGCTGGTGAAGCTTGGTCCCTGCATGACTAGTGAGTGCAGGAAAGGCAGAACGTTCTTAATAACCTACCTAAAGCCTCTTCGCGCCCACCTGCTGCTTGATCAAGCTTATCCCACTCAAAGAAGCTGCCAATGGCACGTTTGCGGATGTTGATTTTGAGATCGTGGGCCATGATAAGTGTCTGGATGAAGTCGAAATCAATGCCTTGAAGCTCCGGAAAGGTGTCCTCGACATTAAGCGATGCATAAAGCCTTTCGACTTTGCTTTTGAGGCGATCGTGAGTCCGCTCAAGGCTGTCAAGAAGAGAGGCAGTGTCATTACTGGGTGCACCCTTGGCCAAGGTCATCCGAGAGCTCTGAATGGTCCGATCGACCATGTCGAGGTCGCTTTGGAGTGTGAGGACAGAATCAAGTTCTTTTTGAGGCGCGCGGGCGCATCTGTGTGGAACAGCTTAGCCTATAACTAGATAAGGTAACAATCAACTCACGAGCACGGATTGACAACTGGGAGGCCTGCTGGATATCCCATTGTTGCCGAAGCTCATCAACGGACACACCACACTCATCCAGAGTGGTTTGTGCCTTGTCGCCTTGAGCTTTGACACCCTGACGAAGCTGGCGTTGAACCCAGTCACCGAGGTCGTCTCGGAGCTCTTGCCCAATGGCAAACGCTTGGCGATCAATGAGCCATATCCTCCGTGACCTCTGCAGACAGATTGTCGGCCTTCGGGATCCAAGAATGCGAGCTATGGAAGGACTTACTCCTGAAGATCTGGTTATGCCAATAAGCTTCCTGAGCCGTGACCACAGCCGCTCGACACCCTCGCCATCTGTCAGACCCAATCCTATGCACAGTCGCGGATTGTAGACCAGTTGGCATGCCCACTGGTTGTTACGATTTTCACCTTTTTGCCCCTGTCTTTTGCTTTGACAGCACGTGACACCCATACATTCCCACGGAGATGTGCCAAGTCCCACGCTCTGATTGGATGATACCTTGTTACCGAACTCTCGGGTTGACCCCATGTCCTCATTGGATGATTTGACGGTGCATAACCATTCATGCACAACCAGGAGCTGAAAGAACCTGAAGACAATACAATCTGAACTTGACCATTCCATTCTTGTCACAACCCATGACCGGTGTGCATACCTGGAGACAAGAATACTCCATGACCCAACCACCGATCATACCCAGCAATCGGAATACTCTGGTTCTCCGCCGACCGATCATATGTCCACACCCATATACTCATGACATTGTTATTGTTCTTTCACAATTCACCTACATGGTTCCTTGTGCCTGTCACAGACGAATGAATAGCCTTGTGCCTGATGACCGATCGACTTTCCTATTTTGAAGAAGACCGACACGTCATCCCGATCCTCATGGTTACCTTTGACGCCCAGCTCATCGCCACGATTGTGATATGTTCTATTGGCATCTCCACCCTTGTGGGCGTCTACATCTATGCAACCTATATTCAGATAATGCAACCTCCCCACAATGACTCAGATATCGGATCCGTCATAGTTGCCGACAACCGATGACTCCTTTGATCTATCTTGGCCGAACATCTTGTTCTTCTTCACACGTCACCTCCACATTCATTCACCTTTCTTCTCATCAGCTGACCACCGGTGCTCAGTTAACAACCTGAACTCGCATATACGACAAGTCCCCTTGATGCTCCACAAAGACTTGCATTCCAACATGTTTCATCACCTTTGTGTACCAGTCCACTGGTCGAGAATATCCACACCTAGTCGACATCCCAGTCATCCAGTACCCTGCAGCCAAGAAGGGTTATATGAAGCACCCTTGCTTATCGTACTGCAGGAACCACAGTTGCTGGTGTATGATTACCAGTGTTCATTGCATCGCCCCCATCATGGTTCTTCCCCATTCAGTGATTCACTTTCTCCCCTGCCTCCAATGATGAAGCATCATGTTCACCTTTCCATCCCGATCCCGCATACACATATTCATAGTCGTATGCTGCTATTGGCCAGGCATCCACTGCCAATGCAAACCATCAGGAAGACGAACCAATCTCATCATTCCCAAACTAGGAACTCAGCCACATGACATCCACATGGCCACCTCATGTTCATCATGTGCTCACTGACACATCCACTCATGGATTGTTCCACCTCCTTGCCATGAGGCAACCATGAGGCGCAGGGTCTGGACCCTTGATTGCTCCGAACCATTTCCTTGCAATCACTACTTGAAACACTGATGGACATGCTGTATCTGCAGGACAGCCTTATTGTTCTTACATTTCTCTCGGTTTGTACATACAGACCCGGTAGTCTGTCTTTCATGGCATTTCCCTAACTTCTTTGTATTTAAACCTTCATCTTCGAACTGTTCCTCTTTTTCCCTTCCCTTTCCTCACGTTTGGTCTGGTTTCCTCTCCCTGGTTCGCTTTCCTAGACTCTCTCCCTCCCCAGACTGCTACTTGCTGTATAGTAGTGGTAGACCATGAATACACCATTCATCTTGTGTTTCCTCTGGTCTGATCTTGACTTGTTTTAGTTGGTTGTTGCTGGAGCCCGCTGATCTAGCGATCCATAACAGAGAGGTAGACTCAGCCGTGGATTCAAGGGCCATTTCAACATCTACATCAGAGTCGACATAGACAGATTGGTCGGGTTCCACATCTTCAGCAGGTTGCTTAAGTTGCTTTAGATATTCAAGTTTGGCAAGGAGTTCTCGCTGCTTGACGCCCTGGTTACGAATTTGAACATGAGTGGTCGTTTTGGTCTTATCGCGAGGTTTTTGAGGACTAGTGAAGTGCTGGCCCAACCCCTGTGCAGTGGGTTGCTTAGAACGAGCAGAGGGCATAGCGAGTGAGTGGGAGGAAGGAGGTCGTATGTCACCTCCCACAGAGGGCAGAGGGTTGTGTTTTATTTTTAGATCACCATGAATCCATTTTGAGAAATGTATTGAGAAATGTATTACAGAGGCTCCCCGGGATGTAGACCTCTCAGGTATATTTCCCACTACATAAGAACCCCACCTCGAAGGGCTGAAGAAGCACGAAGAAGTCCTGCCCAAGGTGAATGCTATCACCAGCTTATGAATAATTGATGGAATTGTAAATGTAGCACATACCTTTGTTCTCGATGTCCTTGAGGTACGTGATCATGTCATTCTGTGTACGCTTAACATCTGTGCCTGCTCCAAGGTCCTTGCAAATGAGGCGGAGCGTCTCTGCTTTGATAGCATCCCATGGAAAAGCCATTTTGAACCAGAAAAAACTAGAAGATCTCAGAGTATTGTTCGTGCACTCAATAGGGTCCTCAATTTACATACGTGAGTTGCAAGGGCCGTGGATGTTGACGCCCAGTGGGAAGTCCATAATTTAGGATAGGTTAATATCGATTGTTGTAGTTTATGTTGATTAAGCTCGATCAATACTTGTGCCATCAATTACTTATGCCATTGACGTTCAAATCTTCAACATGCCTCCACGCCCCTCGGTGAACGCATCTCGCCCTACGCTACGCAAGTTCTACCAGAACACCCAAGATGCTGCACTTGCTGCATTCCTCACTTCTCGCAATCCGAGTCATGCAACAGCTCCCTCTGATGCACCGGACTTGGCGATGGGCTCACAAGCCAATCCCCCCGACTCTCTCACAACTCGTAGTGGATCGTCAGTGGAACAAGAGGATTGTGATGGATCTCGAAGGGTTCGGAGGTGCATTGAGGACTCGAATGTCGCTCAAGATGGCAGTGGGGACGTGATTGTGAGTGACTTGGTTGAAGTCTTGATACTTGTATTCAATCTCTGGCCAGCTGGAACCAAACGATAACATAGATTATCCATACAACAACTTGAATGATGTAATGATACCAGATAATCAAGATGCTGACTACCGTGATCCTGATCCCGACCGTCCTCCAAGTCCTCCACTTGCGCAAATCAATCAAGCTGGTGTTCATGACGACAGAGGACCTGAGCCTGGTCATGAACATATCATTCGTGAACCTGCCGAGGTTCCTGGCATGAACTCAAACATCGAGAACCTTCAATCTACCGCTGCGTTCATTACTGCAATCAAGGCTGCTACGCTTGAAGACAGTAATATGCATGAGAAAGACATTGAAAGACTTTGCGAAGCTCCTCTTGACCCTCCCTTTGATGTGCATGACCGGTACTTCCTTTTCGCTATGAGGACCTTTTTTTCAGTTACGATGGCATCACAGGACACATACCATTCAATCCGAGCAGGTGCATTAGCTTGTTATCCTGACAATCCATTCCTGTCTTTTGATCAGGTGAAGCGGCGGATTGAACAAATCAGCGGTGTTGTGTCGATAGTTCATGACATGTGTATCAACAGCTGTGCAGCTTACACTGGCCCCTTCGATGAGCTCGATACATGTCCTCTCTGTGCAGAACCTCGTTATGATCCAGTCCAATTGGCCCGAAGTGGTACCCAAGTCCCGCAGCGTCAGTTCCACACCATACCAATTGGGCCCATACTCCAAGCACTCTACCGTTCACCTCAGAGTGCTGAAATGATGGACTATCGTGCTCAAGAAACAAGGCGCATTCTTATGTATATGAATGATCATGGAGGTGCTATCAAAGAATATAACGATACCTACTGTGGCCGTGAATACCTTGAAGCCATCCTTAATGGCAGCATTAGCGATGATGACATTATGATTCAATTGTCCTTCGATGGAGCACAACTCTATCGTGACAAGCAATCAGATTGCTGGATCTACATATACATCATCCACAACCTCGCCCCCCAGTTTCGGTACACAAAAGGCCTTGTTATACCTGGTGGGTTTGTTGGTGGTCCGAACAAACTAAAGCACACTGACTCCTTTATTTATCCCGGGCTCTACCACATTTCAGCTCTACAGAAGGAGGGATTATGGCTATGGCATGCAGCAAAAGCCACATACATTCCGAGATCAATTCCGTTCTTGGCATTTGGCACCGCAGATGGAATTGCCATGGCCAACATGAGTGGAACTGTTGGACACCATGGAAAATATGGCTGCCGTCTCTATTGCAACCTCCCAGGACGTCGTCGGGATAGGGACCCCCACTACTATCCAGTTATGCTCAAACCGCTTAATTATTTTGTTGCAGGATGTCTCCACGACGATATATCATTCCAAGACTTACACCAATTCCGCCAAAATCCTGCTGGAAGGTATTTTGCCAATCTTGAAAAGCTTGTAGCATCTCGTAATCCCACCAATTTTGCTACCATTCGTCTTGAGACTGGTATATGCAAGCAAACGATACTCATGGCCCTCCCAAAGACACTCGGAATCCCCAATATGTTTCTCTTGGATGTCATGCACCTTGTTGCTCTCAATGATCCCGATCTTCTGATTGGCCTTTGGCATGGAACAATCAACTGCTATGCCCCCGATACGAAAGAGAATTGGGATTGGGCAGTTCTGAAAGGGAAGGTATGGGAAGCACATGGAAAAATGGTTGCTGCTGCAACGCCATATCTTCCATCTTCATTTTCTCGAGCTCCACGAAATCCAGCCGAAAAAATCAATTCTGGTTACAGAGCATGGGAATTCTTACTATATCTATTTGGTCTCAGGCCAGCTCTACTACAAAATATCCTTCCCAGAAGTACTGGCGAAACTACTGCAAAATAGTTCGTGGAGTCCACCTTTTGCAACAGCATCAAATCTCACCTGTCCAGCTGCAAGAAGGCACGGCTATGCTTTCGGAGTTTGTGAGAGAGTTTGAGGAGCTTTATTATCAACGGCGACCAGATCATAATCACTTCATTCGACACAGCATCCACTTGTTGACTCATATAGGGCCAGAAACTGTGCGTGCAGGACCCGTGGCCTGTTATGCTCAGTGGACCATGGAAACGGCAATCAGTAACCTTGGAAAAGAAGTCCACCAGGATCGTGATCCCTATGCAAACCTTTCCCAGTGTGGCATTCTTCGTGCACAAATGAACTCCATTCGATGTATAATGCCACATCTTGACTTGGGTGACAAAAACAAAATCCCCGAAGGCGCGATTGATCTTGGAGGAAATTATATCATGTTGCGAGCATGCCAAGAGGTAGCGATGGATGTGACTGATGTAGAGGCTGCTGCCATCCTTGCATATTGGGGAGATCATGGTTGGCCAAATAGGGACCGGTGGTTTCGTGCTGTGAAGTGGTGGGGACGATTGCACCTTCCTAACAAGCAGGTTGCTCGAAGCTCCTGGATTGAATCTCGCTCAAATCGCTCAAGTCGGAATACACGAATGGTAAAGGTGATCAGCTTGTAAACAGGTTCTCAAAAGTATACTCTTACAATTTCACAACAGCTCGATATTCGACAAGATGGAAAAGCTGAATTTGCAGAAGTCAAGTACTTCTTCCGTCTCAGGTTTAATGCCAATGAAATCTATTCGCTTGCACTTGTCTCATTATTTTCACCCCCGGATTTCGAACTTCTCAAGCTCTCATATCAAACTGTCTATGCCTGCCATTATCAAGGGGATGCAGC
Source organism: Hygrocybe coccinea (assembly GCA_963555575.2). Lineage (NCBI taxonomy): Eukaryota > Fungi > Basidiomycota > Agaricomycetes > Agaricales > Hygrophoraceae > Hygrocybe > Hygrocybe coccinea. The sequence continues at coordinate 958,318 of OY741999.1, forward strand.
ACTGAGAGTTATTGATGTTAAGTCCATTCGATCTGTTGTTTCAATGGTTCCATACTTCACAATCTTGGAAAATGGGGAAATTGAAGTACCCGAAACAGTGCACTTTCCAGTTGAAAAGCCAGGCTTAGATATAGCATGTCTTGTAGGAGAAGAGGATGGCGATGATATGAACAATGATGATGATCTGTATGCATAGAAATTTATAATAAATAATATATGACACGCCCATTTGTTCCCATCTCTTCATCCCCGTCTTCTGCTCCCCACTTCCCACTTCCCACTGCTCCCCACTTCCAATGGACCAGACCTTCCTGCATGCATTCTATCCAAACTCAACTCCATCAAGTCATGGAAGGTCGTTTGCTGCCCAACCCGGCTTGTCATCATCATTCCACAGTCCTGGACAGCCTGAATATCCGGTATTTTCCTTCACAGTTTCCTCCAGATATGCTCATCTACTGCTTGCATCCCTAGAATCTTTCAGCAGTTTTGATGCCCCTTGACAATGCATCCAAATCTAGTTATGAAAGCTTGAACTTCAGTCAGAGTACTAATACTGGAAGCACCATATATATGCTCATGCAACAATGTCTTGTGGCTCTCGAGAAGGAGAATTTCTCACTTATAGTAGAGTTGAATGCAACAAAGTGAGTACTAGTATCGTGTTGACTTGATCCTACTGCATTCTTTCAAAAATAAGGTCTGTGCTGTCTCAAGTTGTTGATAAACTTCCCTCATCATCTGATGGCTGTACAAATAACTTACCTTCCAAGAAAAACCCGCTGCCCCCTCTCGATAAATCGGACTATCCAAAGGTCAAGTTCTGGATGAAAAAGATATTCAAGAAACTGCGCCGAGAAAAGATTGGCAACACCAATGCTCTAGCAACCACAAAATGAAAACGAGGGCGACCAAAACAAAACGATGCAGATGATAGTGATGGCGAAGAGAATGAAGACAAACGACACACGTACCTGGAAGACATCAACGGCAATCCTGTTACTGCGGAACGACTTTGGCAAATATCTGCAAAAGCAAGGCAGTGTTGGTTTTCGTTACAGAGAGCTCAGCTTGCCCCATTAACATGGACAAAAATCGAGATGGACGCTTATGAATTCTTCAAATCGGAGATGCTATCCGAGTTCCACGAATTTCGGCTCTGTGATGGCTGCTGGAAGCTTGACCTCTGGGCGACATTGAACTACCCATCTTGGTTTAAAAATCATGTCAAGACCAAAGATGCTTTGAGCTCTGGAAGAATAGCTAAAAAGGTCAAAGTTCGACTAGAATCCCCAATTGATCTTGATGCTGCTAACCTGATTTGCATGGACGACAAATCTTTGGATGACACCCTTGGTGAAACTAAGATCAAGCATCCCGCTTTGGGTGGTCCTGGTGCCGCTATCTCTGACACCCTTGGTGAAACCGAGCCAATCAAGAATCCCACTCCAGTTAACAGGACAGGGGGCGTGTCGGGCGGCCCTGGTACTGCCATCTCTGCTGCAAGTGGCGTGCCAGGGCCCCCAGGTGTGGAAAAGCTTACCCTGGTGAGCTATTTCTATTATTGTCGGGGTTAAACTTTCCTAATGCCATGCTGTCAAAAATAGCAGGCCCTTTTCACCGACCCACTGTAAGTTACTTTCTGAGTTGTTGGTGCGACGTGCTGACTGTTTGGTATTTAACTTTAGTGAAAATATCGCTTCAAAATTAGACGTTAATGTTCTTACTACCATCGGAAAATTAGAAGGGACAACAAATGACTTAGTGCCATCTTCATCCAATTCTGCTCAAACGTCTTTGAAACCTGCGTCCTCTGTGCCTATTCCGCGGTCTTCCAGGCCTGTTCCACTGTTGTCTGTGCCTGTACCACTGTCTTCGTCTTCTGCGCCTGTTCTGCATATGTTTATTTTCACTTATTCACCCAGATCGGCAGCTACATCTCCCATAGCACCGACCACTGCAACAATACCGACTACAACTGTAGCACCTATGACTTCAAAACGTGCACCCAAGGTGGCATATGCTAAACCAGGACCGGCAAACATGGCAAGGTGCTGAATATTACTTGTTTCTGATGCTTTGCTAACATAAATACGTCATGTTACAGGAATATTTGTATGTGCGATTGGCTTGCGGCGAATGTTGGCGGTTTGTTAGACGACTTCAAGATCTATTTCAGCAGTCTCACGAGTGATCAACTTGGTGTATGTAACACGTCTTTTGTCCGCTACGCATTCCTCTCACTGTCTTCTCACATCTCCCAGCATTATAACCGTCTTTCCAAGGATATGGCAAGTCCTATTTTGCCTTGTTCTCTGGTCATAACCTTTTCTCCAGAAGAGCACCAAAATGGCAACAACGTAGTCAAGAAAACCGAAGGAGAAGAGCATCGGCATTGACAGCATGGAACGAGCATTGGCGAGCAGTAGGTGGCAGGAATGGACACTAGGTAGTGGGACGCTATTTCAAGTTTGTAATGTTCGCAATCGACTGTAATCACTGTCTGATACACCTACCGAAATTGCTCATAATTCACCTAAAATGAAATTTAATCATTCATAATATCTACAACCACAGCAGAATCCACTGTAGTAGATTAAATGGAACATATATAAGAATAATCGACAGAAGCAGAAAAATATCTAGTATTAGAAAAATCATCGATTGCGGTCATTTATATCTATTATATTTGAAAAAAATGGATATAAATCTACCCTAAATTACGGACTTCCCACTGGGGTTGACGCGTTGAGTCACACTTTTTTTTTCAACCATTCTTGCCGACGTAAGAGCACGAGGAGCAAATGTGATTCTCAAGTTACGGTCGTTACAACGGTTCGAAAAATATGGGGACTACTGCGCCATCTGCCACCCATCTAACTTAACTTGGCGGCGGTAAGAAAAGAACAGGTTCGCAAATTTCTCTCAGTTCACGTTGTTTTCAGGACACTACATTTGAATTTGGAGTCAGTGTTTTGCAGTGTTGTCATGACTGTAGTCTGACTGGGTCATGCATTGACTTAAGTCACGCTGGCGAAAACCCTTGACCTTAGTCGTGACTAGTCAAGGGTCTGTGAGAAATCACGACTCATGCGCGTTCAGTAGCTGCTAGTGGTGTACTTTGCTAGCTAATGTCAATTTGCTACGCAATGACAAGAAAATGGATGGGGAATCACAAACATAGAGATATAGTACCAAAAAATCAGGCTAATATGCTGCTAGTACTCGCCATTGGGACATCTGTACCCGCCTCAGCAGTCTCCTGGCCACTCGACTCTGTAGACAAGAGCTCATAAGCTTCCATTTCCCTATCCAAGTTCTTGATACCTCCCTGCCAGAAATAATCTATACCCGTCGAAGGCGAATTTCGATCAGTTGGGAAGATGAAAAGTGATTTCAAGGGGATGGCCGTCTTCAGGACTGCTGCAGTTCGTTGTGGTGGAGTGGTGTCTGGCAATGCAGCTTGAATAGCATGCAGTGGGAGCCGGATTATAAGGGGTGGAGGAGGAGGAGGGGGTGCAGGGTCATTTTCTGTTTCTGAGTCACTTTCGAGATCAGCAGCCGCGTCGTCAATGAGTTCCTCAGCAAGTTGTTCAAAATCGAGAACATCTTCGAGCTCGAAGTTGCTGGTATCAAAATTGGTCGTGCCAGTCTCATGTGTATTGTCACTAGTCGTAGTAGGTGCTTCGAAATTCCGGTGCCCTCGAGGGCGGACCAATCCAGCATCGATATGCGACCGTTTAATATCCATACCGACGATGGCTGTTTTACAAACTTTATCCACACCCAGTTTGCTGCGAACTGCGGTGTGCACGAGTCCCATGTGACTGAAAGCTCGCTCGCAGCCTGCTGAATTAGCTATTACACTAAGGATGTGCAATGCCAACTTGACGAGGCGGTTGCGACCGTGTTCCTGATGGGTATCAATGCCCTCCCACACCTCAATTGGATCCACGTCGCAACCCTATTAAACTGTCAGTGCTGATAAAGTACTACATTGTCATAGAAACTCACCTTGTCTTTCACCATTGTCTTCCATTCTTCTAGAGCCATAAACCCAGGGCCGAACTCCTCGTGCTCATTGTAGTAATCCATGAAGGCAGATTGAAAGCTAGCATCGACGGCTTCCTTGAAAACTCAAAGGTGAAGACGTTTCAGTACATTACATAGGCCAATTGGTGTAAGAATTGGGTTTGCACGCGAAAGGCACCTCCCACGGAGAAATGGGTTGAGAACAACGGCGGCAATAAAAGGGTCTTGATCTGCTGCCGCCCAACGCTTCTCAAGACTCCCTAGAACCTTCTCCTGGACTTCGGCATCGAGATCTGGGTCTGAATAGATATGGTAAAGATTCCCGAGTGTTGTGAGAACGTGATCAAGGCGAGTATTTGATCCCTGTGAGATATTTGCCGCAATTGCGAGAGGTTGGAGATGACTACAAGTTCTTTTAAGGTAACTAGCGTCAATGTAACGTAGCTTTACAGTTGCTGTTGACTTACTTTTTTGTCCATTTCCAAAATTGTGGATCCTTGACAATGGCCTGGATGTCACGGGCAGTCTGTTGCACATCTGCTTTCGGGCCAGCACAGTCAACCATCTGCTGGCCATATTTCATCCAGCTTGCCCTCATGGGTATTTCAACCTCAAGAGGTCGGCGGAGTGATAGGTAGTGTGCCGTCCACCGAGTAATAACAGGGAGGATAAGTGATAAGATCTTGTTAAAGGTTTGCAGTTGTTCCCTTCGAAAGATCCCCAAGGCACGGCTGTGGTTGTTTATCCATTTGATGACCTGCAGGGCTTTCAGTACACATGTGAGAAAATCGATCCGAAGACTCAGATAATCGCCAACAATCAAGTTTATCTGGTGGGCCCAGCAGACAATGATGATAAGCCATGGCATCAACACAAGCAAGAGTCTTCGCATCTTCCGTGCATCACCACCATTATCTGAACAGAGTGCAATTATGATAAGAAGAAATGTGATTTCACTCCACTGAATGTCTTCAGTGACCAATTTCAACAGAGCCTCACCGCTTTTGGCATCCACAGAAACATCGTGTGTACGCATCAGGTAGGGCTGATGTTGATTAGAATCAGTGTAAGGTAATGGTTAAAATGCCTCTACGCGCACCTCAGAGGCGACGGATACCATCGAGGCTACGATAGACTGTTTTGCTTTATTCTTCCATCCATCAGTCATGAAAGTGGCTAACCTCCCTCACAGCTTCAGTTTTAATCTATCTTCAACTTTTGTAGCCTCCCGATCAAGGATTGGGCCAGATAAAGTTCGGCAGTCAGGGACAACCACCCCTGGTATCCATTTCTCCACAAACAGGCGCATTTGTGGGTTATTCGCTGAGTTCCATGAGGCGCGGATCGCTATTAACAGCCTGCAAATATCTTCCCTAAACTCTGACTGCATGGACGGGGACCATGATGGTCTCCCAGAAAGGGGTGACTCGTCATAGACACTTGATGTGCGTTTGCGTTTAGGTAATGGTCCGGGTTCTAGATTTATTGGTGTTGCCAGAAGTAAAGGGCTTGGAAGTGGTGAGGGTGAGGCAGAACCTGGCCACGCAGTTGAAATGACTGCATGAGGCTGCAGGGGGTGGGACCAACTTGCTGAATGCGAAAGCCGCCGAGGTTGTTGGTGCTGTATAGACGCATCTGCAGTTAATTCAGTGGATTTTGCAGCCTGGCCACGAGCTCTGGTAGCTGGGTCAACATAGATGCATTTACATAGGTGTGGCACCATATTCTGCTTTGGTTTCCCAGCTATTGGTACACAATTAATCCGTGCTAGTGAAAGTTGCCAATCTTGGTTAAGGTACTTCTGATAAATTGTGGAATATACCTTGGGTGTCCAACTCAGCTGGTGTTTGACTTTGAACTGTATCAGTCATGGCAACTGCAACAATGTCTGCATTCCGAAGTAAGTCACAATGGTATGCCAAGCATCGAATACACCACGCAGTTTTGTTGGAGTTGTTGTTCTTGTAAAATGTTCCATCTGTCACAAAGTGCTCCCATGACCAGTGACTCATGGTTGAGGGGAGAAGCTAAGCGACAAAATCAACTTTGAGACTGAAATGCGACGAATGTCGTGTTAAGGTCGTGGTGCATATCTTATCTTATCTAGTCCCAAAAAGGCCTGACTTTTTGATTGACTTTGACTAAGTCAGTCAGCCTGACGTGACTGTCGTGACTTGACTACAGTGACCCGAGGTCGGTCTGACTTGTACAACACTGGTGTTTTGGAGCCAAGTTATCAAAGGTCTTCTTTGGATAACGGCGTCATTCGCAAAGTGTGTTGTGTTGACAAAGGTCCAGCGTGTGAATGACAAGCCCATTCTTTTGAATGTACTTCTCATCACCTTGGTTTCTTTGCATAACGCCATGATGGGCCTTTTTCCATACCGCCATCCGTTCTGCAATATATCAGTGTCGATGGCACCAAGTTGGTCGAGAGGTGGTTAGGTCTGCCGCGGTGATCCAATGCGCTGACGGGAGATTACGCGATTACGGGTTGTACGGATAACTCGTTTTAGAGTTTCCACAGCAATTTCAGTCAAAATAACACCTGGGATTATACCAGCGAAATGGGGAATAAATCCCAAGTAATCCGAGTATAACGAATAAGTCAGATAAGGACAAGATAAACCACTGTTCACTCGAACTACAGTCAGTCACCAGTCACCACTGCTAGTACTAAATCTTCTTAAGTCCGAACGGATCCCAACCCTTGACCCTGACGACGACGACCACTATTGGGCTCTTCCACAACAGTAATGTTGGTCACCCATCATGGTGAACTCGATGTAATGCAGGCTTTTATAACACAGCAACAGGTACACCGCCGCTTCCACAAGCTGATGACAAGGGCAACAGTGCCGACTATGGCGCTGACAAGGATGGCTGAGGCCAAGCTACTTAGCTATCAAAGGTACCTGCACACTACATACATGTTTCGTATTTGATCTCCCTTCCCTTGCCAGTGTCATCCATTGTCGTTTAGAATAGCGGAGAGTACAGACTTGCCAGAGTCTGGTCTGAAAAAGTTTCGAGTTGGGGCTATTCAACATCTGCAAAAAGTTGGTGGTGAGGTCCAACCATTCACCACCTCTATTCATCTACTTGTACGCTGAAATATTCTCAGATGAATGAAATGGCGGCTCTTGAGACTGGGAACTCTCCCATTGGGAGTCTGTGTACCTCTCGAAATCCATCCGCTCGGAGTCTTGAACACTGAAGAACGTGTGTGAGTTTCGGCTTGGCCCTCTTCACTCCCATCGACTGATTGTTCTTTTCCAAATGGGTCTAGAAATCCTGGAGCGCCATTCCAGTTGTCTCCGCGTGGCCGCTTTGATGTATGCGCTTTGTTATAGGCCTTCCTCTTTCCGGCACATTTCTTTGGCTCATTCTTCGGACCTCCTCTCGCATCCCCATTGGTTTGCTTCCTCAGATGGCCCGGACCCCGTTTGGTCAGCGGCTTGTTTGCAGCGTCGGTGGGCGAGGCCGCATCGGTCCTACCTTGAGGCATAAAGGACAGATAAGGTTGGAGATCTTGCTCATGCCCAGGCTGGGAGTGGGACTCGCAATTGGTAGCGGTATATTTAGCTAGCTAGTTGAATAATATACATATACTGCTTCAATTAAAATAAGTGACATTTAGTGGATGTAATCATTATTCCCGCATTATCCCCGTCAATATCTTAGTATTATGCATGTGTTATCCGGTAATATCTAGGAATAATCGAGACGGTGATATGTGGTCAATATCTGAGCATTACGCCTGCATTATTCAGTATAATACTGACATAATCCGCTGCGTTATTTCGGTCGAAATTGCAGTGTTCAGTATCATTGGAATGTCCCCAGGTGGTAGCAGCATAACCTGCCGCTTGCGTGCTTCTCAGCTTTGTCACTTCTACCCTCACTTTTTATGCACCTCCAGGCGATGGATTTCAAAGCTCACCCGCTATCCCTTTATCAATCCCGAATCAACCTCTCATAGATCGACAACCAAACAAACGGCTACGGCTTAGCATACGTTACCTACAGCCCCGAAGCAGCTGTCTGCAACAACTACAGGACATCTGCCCCCTCCCGTGGTCCAGATCAACACCGCCCTCACCTTACAAGGACGGCAGAGGCCTTGTCCGTATGCCCGATGTCATCGCAGCCATGTCTCTAATGAACGCCTCCGTTCTACTCCCATTTGACAATGCCGACGCCCTCCTCTTGTGGTCGTATGCGGTTGTTTGGATCACGCTTGCCAATGCGGCTCTGCCTGAATCTCCTCGGCACGATATCGTATGTCCTCTTTGCTTTGTTGCTGGTAGGGTGCAAGTAGGCAGTGGTAGTGGACACTGTGATGGGGGCGTTCCTCATTGACACCCGGGATGTGCTGCATGGTAATGCAGAGAGAGGGTTATGTCGTTGACAAGGCGTTGGGTCAGTTTCAGCTGGAGCGGCGAGATGGCCACAATGTTGTTATGCGAGTCTCTGTGTGTATCAGTATTATAAGACACAATGGCTTGGGCGTTACCCGCCTCAAGTGTAAGGCTGATTAACCTGGTAAAATGGCCACTTAGGCTCGTCTGCTGAAATTCGCTTGGTCTTCATCTTCGTTGTCGAACACGGCGGCAACGGGTGAGTGCAACCTGAATTGAGTGAGTAATGGATCCGGCTTGCTAAGACACACAATTTCCTCATCCTCGAAGAGTCTTCGAGGAAGACCCTTATTTTCATTTATATCTAGGCGATGGAACTCCGCCGCTCTCGTATTTTTCCCTCAGAAAAACTCACAAGAGTGGCGAGGCGGGGCGGGTGCTTCGATTTGACAGCCTCAGCAAACCATTGCCACCGGATTGAGACTAGGCTGGGCCACTGGGCCAAATGCTTTGATGAACGCAATTGACTTACATGTATGTCTTTTGACTTTCCATTCAGATCCAACGACCTCATGAATTGACAGGGATTGAGCTCGGGTATGCAGCCCTCTTCGACATCACAAGTAATCGCTCTGTGTCTCTTCCAGCTTTGGGGAGTCCAAGGATTCCTTGCCCATACCAGAGAAGTCTCGGCATTTTACAGAGAATGGCGAGGCAAGTTCGAGAGGGCATTGCAGGAGCACTTAATCGGCCTAGCAGAGTGGAAGGTACCAGATGCTGGAATGTTTTTCTGGTTAGTTTTGTTTGCTTTTTCATAAATGTTTGAGTGGGGTGATCAGTTAAACTCAGGCTGAAACTTAACCTTCCTACATCTTCATCATCTAAAAATGGAGACAGCCGTGGCTCTGCTTTACCGATGCCGACAAACGTTATACGCCATGGTGTCCTCTTCTTACCCGGCGAATTTTCATTTATTGGTAAACATCGTACCGCTTGCGTGCGTGTTTCCTTCAGCACCCTCAATGACAAGGGAATGGAAGAGGTATTGAAGAGGCTAGCGGGCGTTCTGATTGAGGAATTGAATGAATTTCGGAACAATCCTCGTTTGCAATCATCAACGGAGTTAGTGTCTTGCTTCTCAATCGGCACCGCCCTCAAAACTATTTGGGGTGGATCCTCGCCATCGTGGGCATGGGCCTCTTCAGCGCCGGTTCGTCCCAAGGCATCAATATTGGATATCAGATCATCGAAGGGGCTGGCCTGAGCATTCTGTTCACCTCGGCGACGTTCCCCATCCTGGCTTCCGTAAAAGTCACTGAGGCGGCTCATGCGCTTGCGTTCTTCATCTTTGTACGTGCCTTCGCACAGGTTCGTACTTGTCTATTTTTACATTCTCCGATGGTCGTTAATTTGCCGTTTGTTTTATTTTTAGACGGGGTGTCTCAATCGGCTCAACGATTCTCCAAAACCAATTGAAGCAGCACCTGACTGCTGCCGTTATTTCACAATTCCCACTCATCCCCCAAATTCCACATCTTCCACCAGCATTTCGCGACGAGATCCATGTGGCATTCGCCGGGAGCTTGAGCGTGTTGTAGAAAACGATGGCCGGACTTTCTGCTGTGGGTGTCTTTACGACGGATGAAAACTTTGGGTTCGAAGAGAAGCCACAGCCGGGTGACGAGGAGAAACTGTCTGAACGAGCCAGTGGTGTCATGGTGGAGAAGGCGTCTTCATAGAAGAGGGACATGGTATTCCAGCCGTTTTAAATTACATATGTTGCATCTTGGGAATAGAGTACAATAATTGATTAACTCTTTCAAGTTCAACATTCAATGTTCAGCTACTGGTATAAAACTACAGGCTCCCACCAAGCTGATGTAGAGAGGGTGAGGGCTGCATCCCAGTAGCAGGTGAAGGATGTTTCCGAGACTTAGAGACTCCGAATCACAAAAATTTCAAACTCCACAACTTTACTACCCTCGACCCTCTCTACTATCACATGCCCCCCTTTTAACATTTTTTCGGTGTCGGGTTTTTTATTGTGGCCTCAGGCGTTATTTACCTACTTTTTTTGCGTAGACCATTGCTATTATGTAGTATCACCTACCTTGTAAATTTATTTTGTGAAATTTGACTTGCTTGACGATGCGGAAGCCCATTCATGTTTTTTGGACTAGCTTTTAACAAAATGTAACGCCTCGTCATGACGCAGCAGCCTTTGCTGTTTTGAATCTCCGACACCGTTCTGCTTGAGCAAAAAGGCCGTCTTCCAATTAATAACATTCTAGCTGCTAGGATCCATTATTTACCGAGAAATATCATTGTAAGCATTACTGTTACGATTTTTACCTCTTTGCCCCTGTCTTTTGTTTTGACAGCATGTGATACCCATTGACCTCTACATTCCCACGAAGATGTGCCAAGTCCCACGCTCTGATTGGACAATACCTTGTTACCGAACTCTCGGGTTGACCCCATGTTCTCATTGGATGGCTTGACGGTGCATAACCATTCATGCACAGCCAGGAGCTGAAGGAACCTAAAGACGATACAATCCAAACCTGACCATTCCATTCTTGTCACAACTCATGACCAGTGTGCATACCCGGAGACAAGAATACTCCATGACCCAACCACCGATCATACCCAGCAATCGGAATACTCTGGTTCTCCGCCAACCGATCATATGTCCACACCCATATGCTCATGACATTGTTATTGTTCTTTCACAATTCACCTACACGGTTCCTTGTGCCTGTCACAAATGAATGAATAGCCTTGTGCCTGATGACCGATCAACTTTCCTATTTTGAAGAAGACCGATACGTCATCCCGATCCTCATGGTTACCTTTGACGCCCAGCTCATCGCCACGATTGTCATATGTTCTATTGGCATCTCCACCCTTGTGGGCATCTATGTCTATGCAACCTATATTCGGATAACACAACCTCCCCAACAATGACTCAGATATCAGATCCGTCATAGTTGCCGACAACCGATGACTCCTTTGACCTATCTTGGCTGACCATCTTGTTCTTCTTCACACGTCACCTCCACATTCATTCGCTTTCTTCTCATCAGCTGACCGCCGGTGCTCAGCTAACAACCCGAACTCGCATGTATGACAAGTTCCCTTGATGCTCCACAAAGACTTGCATTCCGACATGTTTCATCACCTTTGTGTACCAGTCCACTGGTCGAGAATATCCACACCTAGTCGACATCCCAGTCATCCAGTACCCTGCAGCCAAGAAGGGTTATATGAAGCACCCTTGCTTATCATACTGCAGGAACCACAGTCGCTGGTGTATGATTACCAGTGTTCATTGCATTGCCCCCATCATGGTTCTTTCCCATTCAGTGATTCACCTTCTCCCCTGCCTCCAATGATGAAGCATCATGTTCACCTTTCCATCCCGATCCCACATACACATACTTATAGTCGTATGCTGCTATTGGCCAGGCATCCACTGCCAATGCAAACCATCAGGAAGACGAACCAATCTCATCATTCCCAAACTAGGAACTCAGCCACATGACATCCACATGGCTGCCTCATGTTCACCATGTGCCTGCTGATGCATCCACTCATGGATTGTTTCACCTCCTTACCATGAGGCAACCATGAGGCGCAGGGTCTGGACCCTTGATTGCTCCGAACCATTTCCTTGCAATCACTACTTGAAACACTGATGGACATGCTGTATCTGCAGGACAGCCTTATTGTTCTTGCATCTCTCTCGGTTTGTACATACAGACCCGGTAGTCTGTCTTTCATGGCATTTCCCTAACTCTTTTGTATTTAAACCTTCATCTTCGAACTGTTCCTCTTTTTCCCTTCCCTTTCCTCACGTTTGGTCTGGTTTCCTCTCCCTGGTTCGCTTTCCTAGCCTCTCCCCCTCCCCCAGACTGCTACTTGCTGTATAGTAGTGGTAGACTATGAATACACCACTCTTCTTGTGTTTCCTCTGGTCTGATCTTGACTTGGTTCAGTTGGTTGTTGCTGGAGCCCTCTGATCTAGCGATCCATAACAATTACTAGGAATCATTGGAAAGTAAAATTGATAAGGAGGTATGCTTGTGGGCTGATTAAGAGTGGATGAACTATCAAGGACTCCAGTGTTGCAAGTGCTTTGAACAAGTGGGGGTGCGGGGCTATCTGTATGGTTATTATGTGAATATGTGATGTATTGAGGTGGGAAATATGGCTGGAATGTTGGAGGGGCCGGTGGGTTGACAGGGGATGGGATGAGGGGCTGGTGGAGAGTCATGGCTTGCTGGTTGGATCGGTTGGACATTGTCTACGAGATCAATCAGCCAAGAGATAGAAAAAGGTTATTGACTCACAAGGACCTCCGAGTCGTTCTCGTCAACTGGTTCCCGCTGTCTTTTTTGGCCACGGGTCACAAATAAGCCAGCAAACCTTGGATTTTGTTGAAGTTCAGGTTGATTGCTGAGTTCGGCTTTAATGGACAAGGTCAAAGTGACCTTGTTGCCTTCGTCGCTGAGTCCAAGAGCGTATGCGATGTCTCATAGTTCATTGGCCTTCTTTGTGGTGAGACTCGCTCACCCAGCATGATGTCCTGTCATCGGCGCTGCCTATCCATCTCAGCTTGCTCCTTCCTTGCTGCCACGTCAGCCTTCTTCTGTTTCTTTGCTTCGATCTTGATCTCCAGTTCCTCCCATCGTTTTTTCCCTTCTCGACCTGTGAGCCAGCGTGCAGGAACAGCCATTGTAGGTAACTCTTCGGTTTTCCTTTTTTTTGTGTTCAGCTTCTTTGCCATATCGTCTAGTTCCTGTCTCGCCAGCATTGCGTGCATCACCGCTGCTTCTTTCTCTCGTTTCATCTGCTCAAGCTCTTGCCGCAAGGTCTGGTTCTCAGCTTCGAGGTCAGCACGACACTGCCTTGATCTTGGTGGTGCCAGTGGGCGAATGACTTGGCGACGTGCTCGCAAACAGGCAAGACTTGGAGGTGTGGATTGGAGATTTGGAGGTGTGGAGGTGGCCAGAACAAGGGGATCTAGGCCTGTTGACGCCAGTGGGACAAGACTCAGAGGAGCGGGTATGGGGTGTTGAGAGGTGGGAGGATCTTGGCTTCTTTGCATCAGTGAGATTTGGCTATGTTCTTCTGAACAAGTGCTTGGAGGTGGGGGCACTTGAATATAGTGCTGCCAAAGTTCAGTTCAGTCCAGTTCAGACCCTTTTTTTGTGAACCCTGAACTGAACTTGGAGTTCAGTTCAGCTAAGTTTCTGAACTGAACTGCAAAATTGAGTTCAGTTCAGTTCAGCCTAGGCTATGAACCCTGAACTCTTACTATATAAGGCAATTGGTTCAGTTCAGACATGAATTTGACTGAACTGAACTCTTTAAGTGGTTCAGTTCAGCCAAGAGGCCTGAACTGAACTGAACTTGGGGTTCAGTTCAGGGTTCGAACCGAGTTCGGATCAGTTCAGAACTGAACTTTGGCAGCACTACTTGAATAGCCTGAGGGGGATCCTGGCTTGGACCTGGTCTGGTGGTGCACTCATTATTACCCTCTGACTCGAAGTCACCATTGTTGCTGTCCAAGGTGCTGTCTTCGTCACTGTCCGAATCTGGCTTCTCGCCGAGAGACCCAGCTGGATAACTGCAAGGGACATGTCCGGCTGTAGATGTGCTGTTACTTGGTGCAAAATCGGCATCGGAGAAGATGTTGGGGTCGAGCGGGCATATCCCACACTTCCCCCACGCTTCTTTGATTGTACCTGGTCAAAGTGCTTTTTCACGTACTTCCATGTACTCTTTAATGAAGTCCACCTTTTGAATCTCTTCTCCTGTGTCTTCCAGTACTTGATCACATTTTTCCATCCACCGTTGCTGCAGGTGCCCAAAGATTCCGACATCCAGTGGCTGCATACAATGTGTAGTGTGTGGTGGCAAACAAAAGAGCTCAATGTTGTGTAGCTCTGCAAGATGATGCATTTCTGCTGTGGTATGTGAGCCATGTCCATCGTAAATGAGTAAAATCGGTGCTCCTGAAGTATTCTGGGCAGCGGTCTAGATGTCACGAAACCACTGTGTGCATAAGAAGTCACCCGTCCAGCCATTCTCTGACATTCCGATGCTAAGGGTACGATGTCAACTTCATGCAAGTGGTTTAAATGACATCAACATACCTAATGTTGTCGTCCACTTGGAACCACTCAGGGTGGAACTCCTTCCCTGAGAAAACGAAGCCCGGGGGTATGCTTGTTCCATCTGCACACACACACTCGATAATTGTAACCAGCTCAAGGTTAGCACTTCGAAGCTTGTAATGCGGTTGTCTTTCGCGTGGAATAAAGAACTTGATGGCTTGCATTCATCGGCCACCACCTTGCTGACATCCTTTTTCATCCATGTTGTAGACATTACACCATGGTATCTTTTTCTCATCCAATACTTGCCCAAGTTCCACAAAGTGTCGATCAATAGTTGCACGATTAAAACACTGAGCCCACTTTGGATCAAGACCCGAGGGCTTCCCTTGGGATGCCGCAAGAGAAAACGTGGGTACCATTTCGCAGAAGGTTTTCTCTGGATAACTTCTCCGACCTTTCGAAGAAGTGTGTGCTTACTGACTGGCCGTGCCATGTCACTTCGATGTTCAATCCAATCACAGAGAACAAGTTCTTCTGTGTCTGTAAGATGTTGTCGGTGTTCTTGAGCATGATTAGCAGGCCCATGAAGGCCAAGCCAGCGATTGCGAAGGGTACAGCATGAAACAGAAAATTTGTCTGCAGCCAGGGAGACATTTTTGGTGTGGCCTTCTCAAAGATAGTTAATGGCATCCTGGATGGCATCCTCAGTGTAACTCTTGTGGCTTTTCCAGTAGACTTTCACCCTGACCATATAAGAGTGGGTAACACAGACAATGAACAGGAGGCGATATGAATTTGCCATGCAAAGCAATATATTGGATCATTCAACAAATTAAACACGTCGAAACACGTCAAATGTGATTTTGAGCAGAGACTGAAACCTTTCAAGACTGTCACGCTCAGAATGCTGGCACATCGGCCAACTTCTACAGAAA
The DNA here is from genome assembly GCA_963555575.2 of Hygrocybe coccinea. Lineage (NCBI taxonomy): Eukaryota > Fungi > Basidiomycota > Agaricomycetes > Agaricales > Hygrophoraceae > Hygrocybe > Hygrocybe coccinea. Next base: position 973,771 of record OY741999.1, read on the forward strand.
CAGGAACTCAACCAATTCCTCTAGAAATGTATTTCCTGCACTAAAAGATATGTATCATTGTGCTTGAATTTTCTTAAAGTAGTCTGCCTTTTTTTTTCATTGTACTGAGCACACACATTCCCATTACCTTGTTTTATTATAACACCACTATATGCTGCATTGCGGTTTCCCCCACTTGAAATAAATACCAGAAAATTCATAATTGAAGTCTCCTAAGGTAATGTAAAAATATACTAACTGGGATCAAGGCGATTGGAGGAGAACTGAGCCTGCTTCAGCAGATTGTTAAAAGGGGGGCATGTGATAGTACAACTATTGAAGAGGGTCGAGAGGACAAAGTTACGGAGTTTTAAAATAAGACACAATCTCGGGATGTCCCGTCCATGATGTAGTCCTCTCTCACCCTCTGAAATCCGGCTTGGAAGGAGCCTGATAAAACTACCGCTATTGAGATACGGGAATGTCAATTATGTGACAAAAAAAATAACATGGTAAATTTTTGCGAACGAGCGGGTAACACCCTAGAAAACTGAAATGTTCACACCAGGTGTGATCTAATAATTTGGTCCTGGGTGACAGGACCTCTGGTGCAGACAGCCTCTTCAGTCATCCTACCACCACTGTGCCCACGACCTTGAGCCGGCAGAGCGGAACGGCGGAAACCACGGAGTTGATTTTGTGTGACATGGTTTGTCACGGTTCAGGTGGTTAAACCATGACGCTGATGTTCGTAACCCGCCTGCGCGACACCCAACCCCCTGTCACCTACAACTTTCCACTGTCAACACCTATTGATGTAGTTAAAACTCATCTTGTTCAAAACAACCAGCTGTCATCCCCTCCCCAATCTTATACATTTCAGACGGAAGAAAATGGAGACATGCATTTCTGCCACAACCAAAGCTACAAGGAACGGCTGGAGGAAAGGAATTAACTTATTAGTCTTGTAGAATTCTAATATGTTCTCCACAGTTATCCAAAGGTCTGCGGTCAAGGCTCCAAGGAACAGTGGAGCTCCTTAAGGAAGCGGAAGAGGCACGTAGCAAAACATTTCTGAATTGGGAAGTGCGACATCGTATTGGTTCAGGTACTGTTCTCTTTCACCATTATTGAGAACTAAATAGTCTAAACAACTTCCAGCCTTACACTACGATCAGATACGGCAATTCAATAATAATTCATCACACCAAATTCTCAAGGAGAATGGTTTTGGATTTCGTTGGTTTTCAATTCTCTTTGCTCAATCACTCATTAACAACCCCTTAGTTCCTCAGTTCCTCGCCATTTGGGCCTTTGAGCGGGACCCAGAAATGCCAGTTTTGACAGAAATCGAGAATGAAGACAGCTACCGCCGAAAGCTTACCATGATCAAAAAATTCGGCTTGAGCTCATACGCAAATGATGTTTGGCATTCTGTAGATGAAGTGGACCGCAATCTCATGATTGTGATGTGGGTTACGCGGTCTCAGGAGAGAACGGCCTCGGCACACCCGACTCCGACGAAAGTCTATGCAACAACCATAATCGACTCGATTCCTTGGATTCGAGAAGAAGAAATTCAGCAGGCGAAGTCGATCATTGAAAATGCGACAGATGCATATGACCAACCGCTGTTCGCAGACTCGGACAGTTGACTTTTTTTTCCAGCATCGGTTATTTTACCTTACTCTTTATTGTAATGTCACCGAAGTGAAACTTTGTGCAACCTACCCTCTTCTTCCTTTGTGGACCCCTCATCTGTCATTTTTCATCAATGATACTATTTTGCAGTGACATCTGTTCGGCCCCAGAAGAAATTGTTCCTTTTCCTGCATAAATGACACCCCTCACGACAACGGTGACCATACATTGAATTCTCCCGGCGATCAGTATTTCGAACACCTCGATTAATATCCATGCCGTCTCCATTAATATTGGATTCCGTCACCTAACAGCTGCCTTCGGATGACGCTAGTGGCGAAATAATGGGTGAAGGCCTGGGAGCCGACCTGGAAGACGACATCATTCCGGGTTCTTACCTTCTCGATATCGGAATCGACGGTCTCGACTTCTCAAAGATCTGGATCCGTGCTGAATACCAACGGGCATAACTTCTTCGAGACTCATTGCAAGAAACCTTCCGTTTCCCGCGGTCAGGCGCCAGGCGCTGTCCTGACGGGACAACCAGGCATTGGTGCGTTCTCGGAGCAATTGTGAACGTGGCGCCAAAAATGTCGGTGCCGGAGCGAATCGGAGACGCGTCTTTGACAGCCTGGAAGTAGGTAGGGAAGAAGTCTAGAACAAGTGATTGTGAGATCGCCGAATCGCTCGAGAGAGAGAAGAAATGTTTATAACACTTACAAATGACAGCCATGCTCGTGACGGAAGCCAAGATGGGGAACGTCGTCGGGTGAACAGAATGCCCAGGCCAGCCCCTTCGATGATCTGATATCCAATATTGACGCCTTGGGACGAACCGGGTTTGAGTGTGCTGAAGAGGCCCATGCCCACGATGGTGAAGATCCACCCCAAATAGTTTTGAGGGCGGGTCAGCGTGTGGTGGGTTAAGCCCGTGTCGGAAGCCGAAAGAGACGGGATGATGCAGTAGCAAATAGGGCGGCGTTGTATGATTGACCTTCAGCAGACATGACGGCGTCAGCACCAGTGGCTTTGAGAAAGGCTTCGATGTCTGAATGAACAAAGCATGTTACCGTTGGCAAAGACAGATATGGAGTCAGCTTCTTTCACCGCGCGTATCTTTGCCCAATTGGCCAAATCCTGTACGTATTTTGATCAGTAAATGAAAAGCAACAATGAAAAGTGGGGGGGGGGCGAACGCTATTGTGTCCACGCGGCTCTCTCGTGCGACCATGACAGGTGAGGATTTGGGCTCCTGCACGTTCGAGCATCTTGTATATTCGACCGTCTTGGATGGAACGTTTGCGACACGCAGTTCCGAGTCAGACTGTGGGTGGTCGTTTGCAGGAGAGCCTGAGGACATGATCTACGGGGTTGAGTTGCATTACCGCGGTCAGTTATAAAGGCAGATTGCGACAGGTTGTAAACTCCTCGACCGCGCAAAGACCGAGCAGGCTTAGGTAAACGAGGATTGGACGATACAGGTGGGCACTCTCGTTATTGGCCAGCCGCTTCTGTCCAACAACGACAATATTGTAGGCCCACACCGGAGACCACATGCAAAATTATAACCCGGAAGATCCGCAACTCCCACATCTACACATCCATTGACCCGCCCTCCATATAGCCCCACAACTTGTAGCTCCCGCCGAAAACCATACCACGGACTGGTTTCCCACAGGCAAGTCGCCACTCCTATGAAAACTATCTGTTTCCTTAATGACTCATTCTACTCGTTCGAAGCAGATGCTGCACCCCAACACTGATGTACACGCGCACTGCGCCATGTTTACACACGGCTTATGACCTTAGCAGAAGAGGCTATGACACACCTAGATGGCACACTCGTGCTTGGGGTCCTTAGAGCGAGGGCTATGTATTTTAATGTTGTGGGCCGAGATTTAGGGTCAGTGGCGTCCCGAGACAACTTGTCGTGCGCAACCATGCGCGTATGGCGAGGACGACTCGGAGAGTATGTAAAGTCATTGTCTAAACAGTATGCCCGTGCATCCTCTTACTTTCTGCTACGATGGCCGCATACGCAGTGGATCTTTGCAATGGCTTGTACTTCATCGAGAACATCTCGCATTTAAACTTGGCTGTCCTCCGGAACGAAAACGAACTATCCCCCATTATTTCTGATCACAATCGAGAAGTTCTTGGTGCGAAAGTAGGCTTGTAAATTATCGTATGTGAACTCAACTGATCACCCCATTTCACAGTGGCAAATTGAGCGGCTCTCAAATGGGCAATACACAATACGAAACTACAACTATTCATCCTTTGCTAACAAGCTTGCCTATGCTGGGGACGGTGAAGGAATTTTCGGAAGCAATGTCAAGCAGCCGTGGACATTGACAGAGACTCAAACGAAGGGTCATTATGTGTGCGTCCCCGGTTTCATCAAGTTATGGTGTCATCGTGAATGAAACGACACTAGTATCTCTCCCCCATCCTCTCAATGTTACTGGAGCCTTCCGGATGGAGAGTTTGGCACTCCCGTCAGTTCCCTTTCTTGGTGTATGCTTATCTACAATGAAACGCGGTTTAGATTGTCCTCTCATCTCGGTACAATAATCCTAAGAGTCATTGGAGATTCCACCGGATTTCTCGTGAGGCCGCATCCGCATCCCCGAAGCACCGTGTCTCGGATTCAGCCTCTAAATCCAGCGCAAATGATCTTTCCAAGACTACTACCGCACCGTTATTGACTTTCTTGTGGAATATCTTACAGCCTCGGGCGCAAAACAACATTACCGCGACACTCGACGAACTCCGCCGCACTACCTCAATACAAACTCTTGTTCAGTATTGGTCTTCTGACAATATCCATCCGCAGCGCGCAGCCGTACTCAGGCTGAAGGAAATCACAGCTGAGGAGGGTCCAGGAAGAGTCTCCGCACTCGAGTGTGGTGCTGTTCCAGTACTGGTGTCTCTGATTTCCTCGGAAAACAATGAGATCGTTGAGGGAGCTGCGGGGGCGTTGGCCAACATTAATATCCTCCCAGCTGCGCACGCTATTTCAGTGGAGTGGAACGCCATCCCGCCTCTCGTCAAGCTCCTGTCATCTGGTGACCCGCTGGTTGTGTTACGTGCTTGTGAGATTTTGTGTGGCATTTGTTCCATGAATGATATTGCCCGACGCGATGCTTTGGAAGTTGATGTGGTTCCGTCACTCCTCCTTCTGCTTCCCTCCGACAGCTTTCATGTCCAAGCGGCGGCTGCGACGACTTTGTGGAAGATCACCCTCTACAATCGGGAACATTCCATTCTGCCCAATTTAGACGCCATTGGGCCTCTTGTGTCTCTTATTGGCTCGTTAAACAAGGATGCCCATCGGGGTGCCGCAGAAACTTTAGCTAACATTACCATTTTCCCAGGCGCGCACTTGGATTCAATGTGGGAAACCGCCATCCCACCTCTCATCAAGCTCCTGTCGTCCGGTGATCCGGCAGTTGTGCAATGTGCCTGTGAGAACCTTCGTAACATTTGCTCTGCGAATAATATTGCACAACGCACTGCCTTTGTGGTTCCACCACTCGTTCCTCTACTTTCCTCAGACAACTTTCTTGTGCAAGCTGCATCTGTGTCTGTTCTGAGGAAGTTCATTTCCCTCAATCCTTCACGCGACATTATGCTCCAACAAGACATCATACAACGTATTGTAACTCTCATTAACTCGACAAACGAGGGTGCCCATGAAGATGCTGTGGGGATTTTGGCCGACATTAATACTTCACCAGACGCGCAGTTGATTTCATTTCGGAAAAATGCTATCTCACCTCTCGTCAAGCTCCTCGGTTCCCACAACGCAGTAGTACTAGAATATGCTTGCAAAACTCTTGGGCGTATTTGTTCAACCCAGTATGCAGCCCGGGGTGATGCCTTGGGCGGCGGCGCAGTCCCACGACTTATTTTGCTACTCGATCACAATAATATTGGGGTCGAAGTCGCTGCTGCCACTGCTTTATGGAAGCTCACTCTGTATTTTCCAGTGCAGATCGTTGCACTCGAATCACAAGCCATTCCAAAGCTTGCGAAACTGCTTGACCGGACATACAAGGATGCCAACGAAAGTGCTGCGGGGGCTTTAGCCAACATTTGTGTCCACCCAGACGCGCATCAGTACCGGCTGCACGTTACCGTCATACCACCTCTCATCAAGCTACTCTCGTCGGATGACCCACCTGTCGTGCTTCGTGCCTGTGAGGGTCTACGTAACATTTGGCAGACGAATAATACTGTCCCATACGTCACTTCAGCTCGGAGTGCGTTTGAATCACTCGTTCCTCTCCTCTCCTCTCCCAACAGTGACATCCAAGCTACAGCTGTGGCTGCCTTATGGAATATCACCCGTCATTATCCGCAGGAAAAGTATTTGGGTGCTGAACCCATTCTTTCGCATCTCATTGCTTCCAACAACAACGATGTCCATGAGGCAGCTGTTGGTACTTTGGCCAACATTACCCTCCACAACAGTTTTCGGTTATCGATTGTAGCCATCCGAGCCCTTGTTGGTCTCCTGTCGTCCGATAATATGACGATCGTACGGTGTGCTTGCGAGACTCTGCATAATATTTATATCTGGGACGAAGACCTAGCTGCCGCTTGTGAGCATGGCTTGGTTGGTTCACTTGTTAGCCAACTCCGCTCCGACAATATTCAGGTCCAATTGGCTGCCATCAGAGCGTTCAAAAGAATCTGCACCCGTGGACCGGCGCTAGCCATTGCAGCCAATGATTCATCTTGTATATGCAAGCTTCTGCAACTTCTTACTTCGAACGATGTCGAAATCCAGGAAATGGTGGGGGAAGCTTTGGTCCAGATTGCAGCCGATACAAGGTCGCATGACCATTTCATTTACATGAGCATCATCCCCAGCGTCGTAAAGTTGTTATCGCACCCCCACGCGAAGGTCGTGCGATATACTTGCGATGTGATACGTAAACTTTGTTCAGAAAATGAAGTATGTCGAGAAGCCGCCATAGCGTTCAACGGGATCCCAGAACTCGTGATGTTGCTCTCAAGCTACCGTTGGAAAGACAATGATGAAGTACAAACCGCTGCTGTGTTATCTTTGGAGAAGGTCTGCCTATCTAGCCTGGCATGGGTGAGTCTAGGAAACGTGAAAGGTCTGGCTGTCGTGCCGCTAGAACGCCTTTCCCACCACACCTCCCCGTTTGTGCGAGAATCAGCGCAAGCCGTGCTCAAATTTGTTAATAGTATTGCCACATGATGGGTGCTTTTGGTTCCGTATGGTAAATCCCAGACAATCAAATATGTAGTCGTTTTGCAACAGCAGATGAATGATAATTATAATGATATCGTGGAGGGATACAGCCGCAATTATTGAGAGCTCAGACAAAAGTGAACTCCATTTTTTTCAGAGGGTGGCGAACTGGAGTCGGCCGCGAGGATAGAAATTCAGAGTGAACATTAAAACGCAACATTGAGCTCAACTGTGACCGGTGCCAGCGAGATACACGTATCTAACAACAAGTCAGTATACGGAAAAATGCCCATTACTCACCTGGAATCCACCGAACCCTCCAACGCTCTGAGGCGGGCGGGTCTATTGGCAGCAGACGGGTGTTGAACGATGACAAAGAAGGTAGGGACACGGCCAAGGAGGTGAAGATATATGAATTCTGGCCGTCAAAGAATGCGGCTATCAGATACCTCCGTAACTTTAATGTATCCTATTGAACTGAAGACAGTACAGAGATAAATAAGCTTTGTCAATAGAATGGGATTCGCTCGAGGGTATGCTGAAGAATCATAGCCAATACTAGCGACCAATAGACAAATAAGGCGTACCATACAGCCTAAACCGCGACGGAAACACTCGGAATTAGTTTCCCGCTTTGCGATGGTTCTCGCAGCGGCGGACCATGTCGCGTTGAGTTGATGGACATAACGAAGGACGCAAAACAGGACAGATCAGTAACGTACGGGGAGCTGAAAGAGCAAGGGAAAAAGACGGAGATTATGGGAGACGTGACCCATTTTTGGTTCGACCGCTGCCGTCACAGTCCACTGACCCGGGGCGTCGAGAGCGGGTATTGGAAGTGACTATTTCGAGATTCATATAGAGAACACGGGATAATCAAGTCGAAAGACCATGAAAACAGTCGAGCCTGTTGGTAAATTTCAAGTTCAAAAGTTGCCACAACCGATTTCTATCCCTCAAAGTTGACAGATTCAACTCAGCTAGCTATACGATGAAGAGCTCGACACATCCGTCCAACCATTCTCAACACATCGATCCTCTGGCACGGCTCCCAGTCTACGGTTCAACCTACAACAGTACCGTCATCTTACAGTGCGGGCCACGATATATATATTGCGACTGGGGAATACCTTGGGCACAACACATCAATCGCGACATATTGCTTGAGCATTTTGGTGAGTGTCGGGAGTTTGAGAGAAGGTGAGTTTCCTTGTTCCTCAGAAAGGTCTAGTTTACACCGTTGCATCATGGGTTGTGCTATCCACTATCCAAATGACTTCGTCTTCTGTCCATTCAGAAACTTGGCCAGTGAGGCATGGAAGCAGTAGCAGTCGAGCGATGCCAGGAACCACTGTCAGAGGCCATGTGCCTCTATCCTTGATATCAAATTTCCATGTATACTAATAGTAGTCCTTGTACATGTGTCGGTTGGCATTGGGATGTAAGCTGGTGGTTCAGTTTCCCAGCGACAATAGTGTAGATCATTGCAGTTTACAAGCTCGTATGACTACCGCATGTTCTTCACGGACACGAGTCAAGATACGGCATACTACAACGAAAAATAACGTTGTCCGGATATTCCAGTCATTTTCGGTCCCGTCGGCAAAATCCATAAGGTCACGTGTCCGTGCGCGTTGGCCCCTTAAATTTGCGGTGCGCGTCTTCGACCACCATAACGCAATGCGCCAAACGACCTCTCAGCATTGTGAATCTCTTCGTGCTCGTCCGTCTCATTTTTGGCACGCTGAGTTACACCATAATCGAAACAGGCCCGCTTTGAATGTAGAGTGTTTGGTGAAGCTACTCCAGCAGGTTGCGGGCGAACTTGAAGATACAACAGGCTCGAAATCATCTGGGAAGAAGCGTGCCACACCTCCGTCAGCATACTCAAGCCACAGGATCTCCAAACGCCAGAAATTATTCTCTTCTACTTCTGCCAGCAGTGTTGACAACGACACCGCAAGCGATGTTGCTCTCAATGGACAACCATGTCCAGATGTGTATCCCTGCGTATCGCCTGTACCTACTTCTAAAATGGAGGACGCTCCAATCCCAGGGGCTTTCCCAGTGTACCACCATGTCAGCGAAATCCAATACACACTTTCCGTCCCAGAATTAGAAGACTATGTGCCTGACGATGTCGCAAAGACGTTCGGATGGATCGCGCAAGAGCAACAACTTACCGACACCCTCGAAGAATTCTTCGGTACGCCTTATGAGCCGCGAACCATTGACCTTGGCAAGGTTCTTTTGGCCGATCACCATAATCGCCTTGTTGCCATATCACGCGTGCTTACAGAAGTAGCAAATAAGACGGACAAGTATATTGATCTCAACAGACCAGACCAGTGGCTACTGCTTGTTCCAACTGTTGACCAAGAACTTGATTGCGGTGCTTTTGATTTGGGTCACGGTTGCAAAGATGTACTGGCGGCCTGCTTTACCATGAGCTCGGCCCGCAGAGCTACCATCGATGCTCATCTTCAATTGATTGTCCTTCCACCTTCTGACTACAACGATAGTGAAGGTTCCCTGCCTTTCCGCTTGCGTATAGACATCACAGTTAGTCTCGCACTTCCTTCCCTCTCCGAACCGATCACCAGCCGCGTCAAACGCAGAATGGTTCAAATAGAGGATGCCCAACGCCGCCTTCTTGATTTTCTGTTTCCATCTACTTCCCGGATTCCTGCTTCTTTTAAGGGGGAAACGGACATCCCGTTCTTCTACTCAGTTCTTGGTCCTGCCCCGCAACTTCCTTCTAAACTGGCTGAAGAAGCTATGCAACCTCCCGAGCTTCTTCCCACTCTTCTCCCATTTCAGCGACGCAGTGTCGGCTGGTTGCTCGAGCGTGAGGGAAAAACTGTCACACCCTCCGGAGAGATTGCCAGGTCACCCATGTCCGTCTCAACTCTTCCATTCCTGTGGGATGAAATAAGGTTGGGGAATGAGAAAGGGTACTTCAATCGCCTGAGCGGCATCGTGTCACCCTCCCATCCCCCGAATCACTCTGCAATGGGTGGCATTCTGGCGGAGGAACCTGGATTAGGCAAAACCTTGATGTGTATCAGCCTTATTTTGTTGAATCCGGATCCTGGCAGGAATCCAACTACCAAATGCTGGGATCCTGTCGCTGGACTTGAAGTCAAGGAGATCAAGGTCACTCCGTACACCTTAGTCAACGGATAATGGTTTCTCACAGTGTTATAGACTACCCTTATCGTTACTCCGCCGTCCCTTGCGTCTCAATGGGCGGACGAGTTGGCACTACATGCGCCTTCCCTAAAGGTTCTAATTTACGAGGGCTGGTCGAAGGTTCAGGTACCAATTACCGAAGCAGAAGCCGAGGCTGAGAGACAGCGCAGGCGGAAGGGAAAACAGACGGCATCAAGGGCAGTGAAGAAGAAAAGGTCCAAGTCCAAACGGAAAGTCAACCGGTCCCGGAACAAAGGGAAAAGCAAGTACATGTCAGATGGAGATTCAGATTCGGATTTTGCAATGGACGTCGATGATGATTCTCCCACATACAAAGGCCTTGGAGATGATGTCCTAGACTGGTGCTCTTACATTAACACCTTCGACGTTTGCATCACTACGTATAGTGTACTTCGTCACGATCTCCACGTTGCCCGCGCAGCTCCCGTTCGTCCTCGTCGTGAAGATGTTGTCTACTCGTCAGTAGAGCGAGCCCGAAGTCCCCTCGTGATGTGTGAATGGTACCGAGTTATAATGGATGAGGTATAAGCTACTTTGGCCGCTTTCTCGTTTATTTTATATGGCTCAATCATTTTCTTCAGGTTCAAATGGTGGGAGGAGGGAATATCGAGTTGGTTTCTTGATTCCCTCGATAAACTGGTTGTCTGACTAGAGATGTAGAGATATGGTGTCATTGCTACCTCGGCTTTCTTCTTTTGCTGTTTCCGGCACGCCCGCACGGTCACGAATTTCTGATCTGGTGCATGTACTCAAGTGTGTTGGTTTTTTAATACTTCATCAGTCATTATTGATAAGGAACCCCTAGGTTTCTTCGTGTCGACGATTTCATTGGGTCCTCGCGCATGTGGGATCGTATGTTGAAACCGGGCTTTGCAAATCATTTCGCCTCCTTTTTCCAACAATACACCATCCGGTACGAACAACATTGCAGTATCAATGCTTGGCACATGTAACCTCGTCAGACAGAACCATGAAATCAACCGTCACTAATGAACTCAAAATCCCACAACAAACTCGATTTTTGGTTGGCATTGACTTGGGCCGCGTCGAGAGACTTGTTAGTCACTTGTGTTTGATTTTGGGATACCCGCTGTATTCATTCTTTTTTTGTGAAAAAGGTGTATGACCGAACTCTTGCGGCGGCTTTGCTTGATCTAGGCCTCGACGCTCGTGGTGTAGCCTCTTCGGAGGATTGGGAGGTAGACTCGTCTCTGTTGCGTTCGTGGCTCCGCAGACTTCGCGGTATCTGTACACATCCTCAGGTATAAAAGGCTCCCTGATATTTCTTGACCGAATCAATCCATTGATTTGTGCGAATGCAGGTTGGTCAGCTCCAGAAGCCGGGCGATAGCTTGCACAAACAAGGAGTATTGAAGACTATGAGTGAGGTCCTCGAGGTATCTAAATATTCCTTTCACCGGTCATTCGGGTCAATGATGGCGTCAACCAGGCGATGAGAGACCAAAATTGGCGAAATCTTTTGGATGATAAACGTCAAAAGGTTCAAGGCTTAATCCGATATGCTCAACTGCAACAACACAACGAGGAAAATCGCACCCGCTACCACCATGCTCTAGAAACCTTGCAGTTGGCTGAGAAGGAAGCCAAGGAGATCATTGAAGACGTGAAGGCTGCTATTGCAGATCATGACAAGAAGGGACAAGCTCTGAAGAAAGGAACGGCATCATTGCGAGATGTTCTTGACCAAGGCTCAAGTCCAGAGCCCAGCGAACATTTTCCAGATAAGGGAAAGGGCAAAGCATTCGACACCTCAACTGCATTCGATGTGGACGTCCCTGACGAAGACACAGACCTTCCGCGCACGCTGGCAGGTGAAGAACACGCGCTGAAAAAGCGTACGCTCCAGTTACGCCTTCGTGAATACAACGTCATACTGCATAGAATAAAATTCCTACAGGTGATATCATGTTGTATCTTGCACGTTGAAAAACCATTTATGAACGTCATCTTTCACAGGGAGATGTTTATCATACTTTGGGAGCGTCTCATTCGCCTGCTGAAGATGCGGCTTACCAAGCGGCAGAAACTATAAGACACGATCTGCTAAAGAGTATTTATGAAAACATTTTGCTTCACCCCTTAACGCTCACCCTATGTCAATACCAGGTTATGAATTCAGCGCCATACGTGCCATGGGCCAGTTAACTCATGAATTTGAGATCAAATCATTGACGAAGAAATCTTTGCTCGTACGCGTGCCATATGGCCCACGAGGAGGCATACGGTCTACTGATCTTGTGGGTTATGCAGCTCAATGCCGTTTCCGCGATGCTCATGATTGATGCCAATAGATGGACGAAGCAAACGAGATCATTGAAGGCTTGCTAAACGAACAATCTCTTCTTCTGTGGTCCTGGAGGTCTTCCATTTACAACTTGCTCACGCGAAAGCTCTCTGCAAATAGTGATGAAGCAGATGGCCAAGAGTATGCTCGAACTCTAGATACACAGGGGGAAGCGGAAATCTATTTGCAAGCTTACGCAGCTCTATTGGCCGATCACAGAGAGGTTCTTGTTGCAGAACGTACCCTTTTGGCTGCTCACGATGCTAGGGAGAAGAAACTTCGCCATACGAAAGCAGCCAGTAGAGCTGCAGCTGCGGCCCTTCAGTCCAAAATTCAGATCCCAGACGATATCGAGCTGCAACCTGAACATCAAGTCTTGCACGAGAAACTTTCAGACGAACGAAAAGCACTTATTCAACAATTCCAAGGCCGCGCTGTTAAATCGATCATCTATGACTTGAATGGTGTCGCCGCTCGTATTCACAATGACAAGGATCCTGAGAAGATTATCGCTAAGCAATGCGTTACGGAGCTCCGCAAACTGATCCATGATCAGGGTGTGTTTTCCTTTGCCTTTATTTTGGTCATTGCTTACGCTTAGATAGGGTTACTCATGGAGAAACTTGAAGCCGATCTGAACCAGTTTCGCAAGGCATTTAATGAACGAATATTGTTAGCCTTGTTCCTTAACTACTTATATCTCACCTCACTATCTACCCCAATGTCAGGTACTTCCGCCAACTACAAGAACTCTCGGACTCTGTTGCAGAGGTTACTTGGGAATCTAGTCTAAATGATGCTATTCAAGCCTGTGGGGTCGAACAGAATGATTTAGAGGCCACGATCAACACGAGCAGGGCCCGACAGCGGTATCTGGATCATCTCGCTAGAAATATGGAAGAAGGAACCATGGACGAGGACGATGAAGCCTGCATACTCTGTCGATGTGAGTTTACTCGTGGATTTATTACACAGTGGTATGTGGTCGTCGCATTCGTCCACGAATAATATCTCACCTCAAGGATCCTTCAAGTGCACATGTATTTTGCGAAGTAAAAAACTTCAACCAAGTATGGATCATATCCCAACATCATATTTTTTTTTTAGGAATGCATGAAAGCGTGGCTTTTGCGGAAAGAAGGCAAAGCTTGTCCTGTCTGTCGAGTTGTTATCGATGTCAACCAAATGCAACGCTTCACCGTGCATGGGCAAGACAGTAACAATCGACCGCCGCCGAAACCTATCAATGGCGAGCTTGCACCGAGATCACGTCGAAAGATCCTTTATAATGTCATAGGTATAATACTCCTGATAATATGATTTTCGGATATTTTATTTTATTTTCACATAGACCCGGACCTCTTTCACGATATTGAGAATATGGAATCACAAGGAAGTTACGGAAACAAGATTCAAACTTTGACTCGCCACTTGCTATACATTCAAGCTGCTGAACCGGATGCAAAGAGCATCGTCTTTTCGGCTTGGGCGGACTCTTTACACAGTAAGCACTCTTATGTCTTTCAAATTAACGAACATAATCTCAACGTTATTAATGTTTAGTCATTGAACATGCACTGGTTACCAACGGTGCGCACTTTCTTAATCGACGAAGCCCTTTATTCAACTTCACTTCAGGCATAAGATGTCTTCGGATTGATCAAAACCGCAAAGGGGAGAATGCGGCAAAGCGATTCCGGACAAACCCAGATATCCCCGTCCTTTTATTGCACGGGTAAGTTCTGAAACCTGTGGATGATCATTTATCTTCATGAGTAAAATTAGGGAACGAGAGAATGCGGGACTGAATCTCACTTGTGCCTCTCGAGTATTCCTCGTGGAGAGTGTGGTCCATCACGGATTTGAGTTGCAAGGTCCTTGATGATTAATTGCATCAGATCCCTTGCTCTTGCGAACTGACTTTAATGTATAGCTATCGCTCGTATTGATAGGATGTCACAACAACAAGAGACGGAAGTTTACTGCTACTACGCGGAAGGTATTCCAGGCCTCCAGGTTTTCTTTTTTGCTCAACTCATCGTGAAATAATAGATACCGTGGAACGGAACATCCTCGACCTTGCGGCCAGACAAGGCCTTTCACTCTATACTAAAGACAACTCAGCAGGGACTCTGCATGTATCATTATTCGCACTGGATGCAGAAAACAAGGGTGCTACGAAAAAGAAGGTCCAGAAAGTTCAGAAGGGAGATTTCATTTTCAAGTATGCATTCACAACCTTTCTTTCTTTTCGCCACGAGGAAACTTACACCTACACGTACGTACAGGACTGAGGACATGCTGGCAATCCTGTTTCCTCACATGTTTGAAGACATCGAATACCTCTTACCGGAAGAAAATCTTGAAGGACATTCGTCTTCCCAAGAAACTGGAAGCTCAAACAATCAACCACCATCCCAAATTCCACAAGTCAGAGCAATTAATGGCAACGCAATAGCGGGTCCTTCTAGACTACGGTAAAATTTGGACGTGGTAGAGCGGGCTGTTATTTGTGTAATGCGCACAGAGTGAACATTATATTCCTATGTAGAGAGGCTTCTTGACAAAGTGTAGAATGAACAAGTGTATAAAACAAAAAAAGCTCGTGATATAAGGTCATGCGGTATGATGAAGAAAAGACAGATGACAAGACTATTCAGGATGCGCCCCCATCCCAACTAGCTCTTTTTCTTTTGTTATCATTTCCTTTGCGCAGCAACAAATCCTGAGGAGAAACTGCACTCTGTCCACGATGATGGAGTGACTGTGGTGGTCGTCCGGAA
Organism: Hygrocybe coccinea; assembly: GCA_963555575.2. Taxonomy (NCBI): domain Eukaryota; kingdom Fungi; phylum Basidiomycota; class Agaricomycetes; order Agaricales; family Hygrophoraceae; genus Hygrocybe; species Hygrocybe coccinea. The sequence goes on from OY741999.1 coordinate 988,919, forward strand.
GTGAACGTGCCACATGAAGATGGTTCGCGTTGCGGTGAGGCGAAGGCAACTCCATGTGGCTTGACGGGCAGGACAGGTTGAGCAAGGTCCAAGGCTTGGCCTTGCCGCTGATGCTCCGATTCCAACCTGGATGATTCAGTATCGAACGGTCCCATGCCCCCGCCAGAATTCGCGCCACTATAGTAGTAATGAAGATCCAGGAAGGGCAAGTTGTAAAGATCATTCGGCGTACGCAACTCCTCCGAAGAGAGTGATGACGCAGAGGGAAACAGAGAGTGGAAATTCGGTGGATCGACGTGACCCTGCGACAACGAATGGAAAAGCGGAATGGAACGTGTTGCTGGCACTTGTGAGGGGATGTTAGCGTGGGTTGGCGCTCCTGAACGAACTTCAGATGGGGGTACGGAGATGGAACGGCCGTGGGAGGACGACGAGAAATGATGGGAGGATGTCCGTATGGGGCGAGGCTGAGTGATGGGCGTACACGGAGGGGTAGCATGCAGTTCATGCGACAGGTCAACGAGATCATCCAAGCCCTGAAGACTGAACCGGGTATCGGGCATAGCCATCGCAACTTCTCCATCGTCTTTTGGATTAATGCCCACATCGATATCGACTACACCACTAATCGCATCATGAGGAATATCATCCTGGTCGTTCAATGTGATGCCAGTGAGTTCGATTTCATCAATTCCAGGGAGAGCAGGGGTGTGAAGCTGCATCGGATGTATGCCCACGGATTGCTGAATACCGGATAAACCCAAGCCGGTTGTGCCAAAGCCGAGGCCTGAGCCATAATGCGCTTGTTGTGCGTGATGCGGGCGAGCTCCAAAAATGAGGTCTCCGGCATAGTTAGAATGATGAGTGAAGCCCCTGAAATGGCTAGGTGTGAAAACGTCATCAGAAAATGTGGAATGTGAATCCCCGACGCCAATTTCAGAGGCAAAGTCATGCGGGAAGGACGTCGGGAGGAGGTCATATCGGTCTAGCACACCGTGATTGAGGTTGTGGAAGGAGAATGGAGATGATGGGGAGGGAGAGACGCCCTCAAAATACGAATGATTATTTGAAGATGGGTCGAGACGTGGGTTGGCGGAGAACCAGTCATGTGTTCCCCAAGCTGACTTCCCGATCGTATTCATTCCATCACCACAATGATGGAAGGGTGATTGGTTCATCAAGTAATCAGATGAGAGGTGTGACGACGTAGGGGAGCCAGCAGCCGTGGACCATGCGTGGGAGTGTAAAGGCGTATCGACACCAGAAGACCATTTCTGAGATTGAGAGTCCGTCAATTCAGACTGAGAAGAACTGTTCATAAAATCGGGAATGGTAAGTGGTTCGGAGAGAGGGTCGATAGTTTCCAAATCCATCTCGGTAACCAACTCTGATGAAGACCGCGTTCCCTCTGGTTGTGGAGTGCTGTCTTTGAATGTCGGCCGTGACTTGTAAATCTGGTCGCCATCTTCTTCCCCGCCCGAGCTTTCCTCGTCTTCGGAACAGGTCGCACTCTGAGGCACGCTCTTGGTCCCACCGCGCAGCAGCCCTTGACTTGTATGTGCCCTTCTTCGCCGCTTTGGACCCGTGACAGTGCTCATGGCGAGCTGGTCATCGGTGGCAGCTCGAACTGGTAACAAGCCCACGCCGTGACTTGTCTTCTTCTTGGATGCGTTCCGAGGTTTATATCCCGCGGCCTGGTAAAGCTCTGGGAAGGCATTGCGAAATCTATCGCGTAGATCCGTCGACCGGCGATTTTGTTCCTGGAACACGGGGTCTTTGACTATGGTAGCCCAGACAGTGCCATGTTTTTCGTATCCTGCCTTCAAGGCACGGTCTTCTTCTTCAGTAAACGGTCGACGCTTCTTGCTGCGCGTTTTTTCAAAGATGGATGACCCATCTGGGAGGGTGGAACGAACTTTACTAGACAAGTGCGTTTTAGCGTTTGGGTAGTGCTGTTTGTACGCGTCAGGGAAGTAGGTGCGGAATCTGAAGGTCCAGGATGTTGGCACAAGCGACATGTCCGAAATGAACTATACCTACCGGTCTTTGAGATCAACGGGAGAACGATTATCAAACTTTAGATTTGTGTCACTAAGAATCGCCTTCCAGTTGCCGACGCCATGCTGAAGCATAGATAAGTAAGGGTTTTTGGAATTTATTGAGGCCCGATGCGTACAACGTTGCATCCGTCAACAAGCATCTGCGTCTCTTCCATCGTCCATTTCTTCCTTTGCTTCTTTTCTTGGCATAGTGCGAGGTCAGGATCGTCGCGGTCACTGCTATTGGCAATTTTTCGCATCTTGCCTCTCTTCTCGGGTGTCAGCCCGGACGTCTCTGCAACATGGGACTGAATGCCAGTGTCATCTCGAAAACTCCAGGCTGGAACTAATCGCGGCGAAGAAGGCAGAGCAAGCGAGACACGTCTCTGCTTGACGACTGATGATGGAGTCGGGACGGTTCCCAATGACGATGATGAAGGAAACGGGGCCGTGAACGAAAAGGTCGACGACGACGGGGGAGAACACGTCGAGTCCTTTGGTTTGGACATGGGGTTCTGTGTAGCAGAAATGAGGACGGAAGGTTGATCGCGAACAAGGAAAAGAGGATCTGGAGTAACGGATATTATTAGCGGGTTCGAATTATGAAATCTGGAGATGTCGACCTCAACACGTTGCAAAAGCACCTTTGGGACAAAAGAGGCCACAAGTGCCGCCTTTGTCAAGCAATGAGGACGAGGCTGGTGTCTTGCAAGCTGTACCTTACCGCCCGGAGGACGAAAGGGGTATGGCTCACAGCTGCTTTGGTAAAGCCTCCTAACGTTTTTCGGGGCGCCCCTTGAAAGTTGAAACATTTACCTCTGTTCTGGTGCTCAGCTTCCCGATAACATGTCCTCTACGTTTACATCATGTTCTCGTACATGGACCTAGCAAGTGTAATGAAAAGCCATCTTCATATCTGATCCAATCGTCTGTCAATCACCATCATCAGTCGCGATTATCAAGGCAACCCCCGACCACGAGTTGCCAGGCAAGTGCTTGATTGCTGCCGGGATTCGACAGGATCAGTAACCTATCAACCCTTCACGCGCCTACCAGCACTTCAGGGGCCATCCTCTGCTCCACCGTGTTCAGCTTCTCCACCCATGACGCAAGTCTCGTCGCCAGCTGTCCAATCTGCTCCCGCGACAATACCCGCGGCTGCACCCATGTAATCTGAGCCTTTTGATCTACCTGGTCTAGCGAACCACGAATCAACTTGAGGCTGTAGACATCGCATGTGGTCAGAATAGTTGTTGCAGCGAAAGAAAATCTCTACTGCACCTCAGAGCTTTCATGACCAAGTGTTCAACCTCGTCAAGTGGTAATCGCGTTTCTTCTGCGATAGTTTGGAACGTCATTGTCCGGTCATCCCCATTGCGTTTAAACACAGATTCGATGAGTGCCATAAGGCAGATCTTCTGACGGAGGAATGCATAGTTCTCTTGCAAAATAGGCTTTAGCAATAGAAAATCAGCTCTTGGGAAAAACGTCGGCCAGATAAAACGAACCTCCTTGGGGAACAATGGTGAAAGTGCCTCAAATTTGCCAATGTTACCTTCATTGAAGGTGAGGAGGAGTTTCTTGATCCAGTCATGTGGCGTGTTATCTAGCGCATCCAGGATGGGGTGCATCAACTATCGAACTCATGTAAACAAACTTTCAGGGTGGAAATCAGTCAAACTCACCAGTTCACCAAAATTGTATATGCTGTCACCGAGGAAGGCTGATATACCAAGATCGTGCGCACGCACCAGACGCTCCTCCTCCGACATGTCAGTAGCTATGTCCACACAAGCAAGGTACAGCAACGAGTTTCTGTAGTAGGGTGTATACTCTGCCTTTGCCTGTAAAATCCTGTTGAACATTCTCCCTTATGACAATGCATCAGTTTACCTTATAATAGTCGGCAGAAACGCCGTAATAGGCTGCGTTGACACCATTATCCACTCCGGACAGATGATCCAGCACGCTCCATGCGCTTTCCAGATCCGCCCTCGTACCTTCCAAATCGCCATACAGCAACTTTGTATGTGCGATTGTTGCAAGCAGAAGGATGTTAGCCTCCTTCGATTTTTCGGCATCAATTCGAGAAAGCAGGGATACAAGGAACGTGAGGTGGATAGCGGGGTCTTTAGAAGGCCGTTCAAAACGCTGCGAGTCAAAGCAGGTAAAATGAAGAACAAACGCCAACACGTACTTTCTATGACTTTGGAAACTTTCACGCCAATCTCGGCGAGACTAAGCTGGTTTATCTTGGTCTCAAAATCTCGCACGAACCGCTCAAATACGTCGAGGCGAAACGGCTTCGAAAGTGGATCATCAAAAAACTCGAATAATTTCTGGGTCAGTTGATGCCATAGTCTGCAAGAAAAACGAACACGAGCGTGAATGAATTACTCCGGGAAAATAGCAACGTTATTTTCACGTACTTGCGCTGGTGTAGAGTTCGGAAGGACTCAAAATATGGATGGAGTTCCGCTGGAGTGGCTGAAATGGCGGTAATTGTAAATTCGTCTAAATTGAGCTTTAGTTTTGGGGCGTCAACGACCATTGCAGATGACATGGTTCGGGTAAGAGTGCTGGCCTTTGCCAAGAGCGAATACGCGTCGTATGTTTGTCTACATTTGGCACGGTCGTCTCGATTCAATACAGCCAAACAAATGCCGACTGTGTAAGTCTACTCAGATCTTTCCGGGCAATGAGGCACTCTAGTTCCAAGTTGACGTAATTGCGTTCAAAAAACTATTTAGTCACTAGACCACAACACTACTCGGCCATGCCACGCGAATCGGCAATGTTGCCGAACCTGCCATCATCAGCGGCGAACGGCGTAAAGAAACCCATCATATCCCTTCTCCCCAGCCGTTCCAATGGTCGTAGCCTCTATATCATTGTCGGATTTGATGAGATTCAACAGACGTCTGACACCCTCTACGTGATCGTGGTCATCGGGGAAAGCGGGATTCGCAACTTGGCCGCATCGCACGACATTATCTACGATCTATCCAAAAAAAAAAAAAAGCAATAACAAATGCCGGAATCAACAGATTTGGAAATTTTTCAGCGGAAAAAAGAGGATGACGTACAATGACTCCTCCCTTCCTCACGAGGCGTTTGGCCTCTTGGAAGTAAATCGAGTTAGAAGGTTTGTCGGCGTCTATGAAGACAAGATCGAAAGGCGGATCTGATGACATGCTGGCAAGCGTGTCTGCTGCTGGCCCCACGATTACTCGGACTTTGGATGACAGGCCGGCCTTGGCGATGTTCTCCCTCGCAACCTGTTGCGTTTCGAGAGATAGAGTCTTTTAGCAATTGAATGACATATCATTCAACCAAGCTAAGTACGCACCTCGGCGTATTCAGGACACAGTTCGGCAGTAATCAGTTCCCCGTCGTTTGGAAGAGCACGAGCCAACCAAATGGTCGAATACCTGGCAAGAATATTACGGTCAGAAACGAAACAACCCGGATTTTCGAGAGACAGAGAGAGACACTTACCCTCCCAAAGTTCCCACTTCCAAAATACGCTTCGCGCCAACGGATAACGCAATCAAGTGATAGAGCTTACCCTCTGAGGGGCTGACAGCAATTTCGGGCAAACCATGGTCTTCGCAGTTCTTCAGCACACTATCCAGAACGTCATCCTTTCGATGGAGAAACGAGTTGTGGTATTGGTCAGATCGCAACCATTCGGCGTTTTTCGTGCAAGGCCAGGGAGTGTCTACACTGTCAACTGAGATGGCCATTTACAATGCTGAATCGTATTTCTTATCCCCTATTATTCTCCTTTCCGCCTATTTATTTGCTTTCGGGGTTTCTACCGGGGCCGGACCAAACGAATAGTGCCTGACGGTTGGAGCACAGTGACATATTATGTCAACTTCAGAGGAATTACGCAATGGCCGTTGAGAATGCGTTGCCTAATATCAAATTTTTTATCAGCACACGTTCACCGTGCTAAAGCATACGTACATACTTCGTCAAGGACAGCATTCGGCTCAAACTATTGAAACATGAGGCACAGTGTCGAACCGTGCCCAGACCCGGAAGCTCCTCGCAAGGCAAACAGACAATAACGGAATTCCCGATCTCTTTTATGATTCAGATCCCCAGATAGAAGAAGACGGTGTCAGCAGACTACAGTACGGAAATGCAAAAACATCTGAGGTTTGAGTAAGATATGGGCAACGCAGAACCGACGCGTTTACATAAGCAGAGCGTGACAAAACCATAGTAAAAGAGTGAATTCACTCAATAACACTCTTGAGTCCTCCTTATTGTAAAAAGTAAAAGCACAGAAGTCCTGATATTTATATTCCCAACAACTCCTAGGTTCCCGATTTTTTGTTTTACTGCTCAGCAGCTATTTATTAGACTTTTGGTCTTATACTAAGTACCATATTGGGCATATTGAGGAACAGTGTCGGCTGGCTGCTCCTCAGTGACAATTTTAATGAAGCGAAAACTCTTCAATGTTAAAAACCTGGGTACTTGGGGAAATAAGCGGCAGAAACCACGAAATGACAAGGAGAATGTAGGCATTTTTTCTTCATAAGTTCATATACAAATTAATCTGACTCCGTTGTCAGATTTATCCAGGACATCTGAGTCAACAGGGAGCTCAAAAGGAAAATATACATGACCAGCGCATAGCCCTTCATGAGTCTACCAACCAGAACACCCACCATGCAGTACCCCACTGTCAAACTGTTGATCTTGCGCAATCAGTGGTTTTACATGAGGTTGTGGGCAAGGAGCATGAGGAGGAGGATGGGGATTATGAGGAGGAGGAAGACAATGAGGGGGAAGAGGCAGAGGGGGAAAGTGAGGAGGGGGAAAGCGAGGAAGGTGAGGAGGGGGAGGAGACACACCTTGCATCCAAGGGCAACTGGACACCCCCACCGAGCCTTACATCTGCACGCAAGGCATTGGAAGACCTTTGGAACATCTTGAAACCTCCACGGCCTAATGCCAAACCTGGCCACAAAGACCCTGGGCCTCAACCAAGGCTTCGTGAGCAACTGGAAGCTATGCGGATGTTTCTGTGGATATTTTGCGACACAGAGTCAGCTGCACATGGTCAGAATGGTACAAAATGGACTCCAGCTTCTCTCCAAGCTGCTCGAAATCTTGAGCGAGGCCCATACTTTGCAAGAAAGCTCCGGGAAATGGCTCATGCCTTTATCGCAGACCGGGAGGAGCTCCCATCAAATCTCTATGGTAAAGGAAACAAATCACTCATCGATGACGAAGACTTGGCTCAGGATATTAATCTCCACCTGCAAAGCCTTGGCAAATACATCAAGGCTGCAGACATTGTGCATTACCTGGACACCCCGGACATGCTCGCACGCTTGAAGAGGAAGAAGACCATTGCTGAGAGGACTGCACGCAATTGGCTGAAACGAATGGGTTACCGGTGGACAAAGGATCCAAAAGGCCAGTTTGTTGACGGACATGAGCGCCCAGATGTGGTTGCCTATCGACAGACCATTTTCTTGCCAGCATGGTCAAAACTTGAGCCCAAGACGCGGAAATGGGTTGACAAGAACCCATCGGAATCACATGATGGGCGAAAGACAGTTCTCTGGTTCCACGACGAATCCACATTCTATGCTGATGATCGCCGAAAGACCCAATGGGTGCACAAATCAGAAACTGCTGTGCCCTACACAAAAGGAGAAGGTGCTTCTCTCATGGTTGCCGACTTCATTTCAGCTGATTATGGGTGGCTTTCCTCCCCCGATGGCGAAGAGGTTGCACGTGTATTGTTCAAGGCTGGCAAGACTCGGGATGGCTATTTCACCAATGAGGACATCCTTCAGCAAGCTCAGAAAGCGATGGATATCGTTTCAAAACATTATCCCGATGATGACCATGTCTTTATTTATGACAACGCAACCACACACCTCAAATGTGCAGATTGTGCACTGTCAGCCTGTAAGATGCCCAAGGGCATTTCAAAACCCAATAGCAACTTCGGGGTGGAGAAGGCCTTGATTGGAGAAGATGGAAAGCCAATCCACGGACCAGATGGCAAAGTCATCAAGGTGAAAGTGCTGATGGGTAACGGGAAGTTTGTTGATGGTCATGAGCAATCATTTTACTTCCCTGACTCTCATGAACATGCAGGATTATTCAAGGGGATGGCCGTCATCCTGGAGGAGCGAGGATATGATGTGAAGAAGAAGAAGGCACAGTGCGGTGATACGCATCATACGATCCTATACTCCGAATACGCGAATCAGACGTACTATACCTCTCCATCGACCATATCCCGATACCTCACGATCTAACGAACGTCTGCGACCTCTTGCGACATCTCTCGACAAACTATTGATCGCTTCCGAACTTGTCGCACCCACAAAACAAAGCTATCCTACATCGGACCGATACCGTTCCCATCGGACACCATGTCATCTCATTTTGTTTCACTTTTCGCCTCGCTTCTCTACCATATATCCTGTTATATCACACAGTACATCGTTCCCCTATCTCTTCCTTTCTTATGTCTTTGTACTAATTTCATCATTTAATTCCTTTCTTCGCACTCTTACTGACTCCTATTGATAGTTCTTTATCTTAGAATCCTTTCTTATGTTCACTCCTATTCGATCCTTTATTTCTAGTCTTCCCGATTCTCCGATATTTTGTTCCGACTTTCCGATTGTCGTAGTATAAAAGCTCATGTATTGTAGCTAGAGAGACAGAGAAATCTACGACTTTCCTCCCCTTCTATCTTAGTCTCAGAGCTATAAGAGCTCCCCTTTAGCTTCGAACTCAAGTTATAGTCTTGAGTTTGTCTATCCTCGTCACCCGATATCGATATCTTTGTCGCGACCGTGTTTGCGAAGTCGCACAGTTGATCGCAACTGTCACACGTACGTTCGCATCGTTCGGAAACTTTATAGTAGTTTCCATCTCTCTCTATACCTTTCTACGTGTAGTAGACATCTTCGCCTCCTCGCATTCACCTAATAGGTAGTTTGTTTGGGGATCTCCCCCTTTACAGCCTCCTATAGCGTATCATTTTGGAGCCCACCGCGAGGCAGTATTTTTTTAGATTACTTCGAAGATAGCTTCTACACCTTCTCCTCCTTTGTCGCCGCTAACTCCGTTAGTTTCCTCTGATTCAGAACCTCCGTCGCCAACGGTCCCATCTATATTGCAACCAATTCCGGCCTTCTATAGATATAACCTTCGATCTCGACCACTACCACCATCCCCCGACAATAACCAGTCGACGAGTCATTTACCTGATTCCCCGACTTCTTCGATCTCCGAACCCTTAGCACTTCGCTACGACAACATACGACAGAATACCACTCCGTCGCCAGAAGAACCTTCTACTCCATCAAGTCCGACATCATTCGAAACACCTTCAACAACCTCTTCTCATCCTCCCCAGTCACTCGACCAAGAACTTCGAATCGCACTACGATCCTCCGAACCACCAGAGATTTCGCAAATATCTGAAACCACCAATCCTACTAGAACACATATCGCCATGGCCGCTGTAGTCCCCACTATGCCAGCACGCTTGCACTCGACTGCACCGTCGTTTTCAGCCTCCAAACCTAGGGAACTTCGGAGGTATTTCGAGGACCTCGAACTTCTATACATGAAATGCGGGATCACAGATGATCAAGAAATGAAGACGTTCGCACGACACTACGTCGACGTTGACTCCTCCGATCTATGGAGTGCCCTTCCTGCGTATGCTGCCGGGACTTCATTCGAAGACTTCATAAAGGCAGTAATTGCCCTTTACCCCGGGGCTGAAGACGAGAGAAAATGGTCGATCGCTGACATGGACAAGCTGATCGGCGAACAACTTCATCTGGGCATTCACGACGCGACCGAGCTCGGAAACTACTATCGAGGTTTCCTGAACATTACGTCGTTTCTTCAACTGAAGAATAGGATTTCGGAAGCAGAAGTCAGTCGCGCTTTCATTAGAGGCTTCCAAGAGGACCTTTGGAAGTCTATCAAGTATCGTCTACACCTTAAATTCCCCGATCATTTCCCCGACGATCCCTACTCTCTCGAGAACATCCACGAAGCCACTAAATATGTTTTACACGGAGGATCGCCCTCGTCATACGAACCTCCGTCTGTGACACAGTCAATCGCGATTGCACCATCGCAACCAACCGTCAAAACCGAAGATCTCTCTACGATTTTCGACAAACTCACGACGACTCTGATAAAAGCACTCGCCCCCCAGCAGTCTCAAGCGACGACTTATGCGTGACCTCAGGAAAGAGTTCGAGGTGCTGTCTCCGACAAGTGTAATTTCTGCGGAGAATCAGGGCACTACATCACAGACTGTCGCCATGTCAGGGATTATGTCGCAGATGGACGGGCGAAACGAAACCAAGAAGGACGGGTTGTTCTTCCTTCAGGAGCTTATGTTCCGCGATCTGTCACAGGGAACAATCTTCACGAACGAATTGACGAATGGCATCGTTGCAACCCTAATCAGCGAGCCGCGGACCAGATTACGAGCAACGCAAACCCGACCAGTCAGCTTATGTACGAGGTCAACCCTGACTCTACGGCATTGGCCTATCAGTTGTCAACTCAGGATCGTATCGCAGTATTGGAAAGAGAGATTCTCGCTCTTCGAAGCAAAGAGGTTTTCGATGGAGTACAGGTTCCCAAGAGGAAAAAGGTCGTGATGCGAACGCAACCCGAGAAGCCAAAGGAGAGTCAGCCTGACGATCATCCTAAACCTGTCACGACTCCCGCACAGGACAGTTCGACTAAGAGTCAGACCATGAAGGAAGCAGAGCCACCGGCTCATCCGTTCGCAAAAGCTCACGAACCAGCTTACCTCCCTCTGCACGAGAAGAACTTTGCGTCTCTCCCAAAAGTGTTGAAAGAAAAGGATATTGCGTATCGCACTCACGCTCCCATCCAAGACACAAAAATCACCGACGAAGTCTACAAACGCGCGATGGAGACGCTGTGCATTACGCTCACGCAGAAACAACTTCTGTCGTTATCACCGGAAGTTCGGCAGAAAGCTCGCGATGATATCACGCCTAAACGCGTAACGCCTCAAAATGTTTGCAAAATGAATATTGTGACTGTGGAAGACGACGATGACGACGACAATCACCTTCCATTTTTCGAAACGCTTCACGACGCTGAAACCAAGGAGCTCCCTCGACCAATCATCATCAACGACCCCTACGAAGTATATCTCAATACGCTCCCCCCGGGAGAAGTAGACGAAACATGGGTTGTCGCTAAAGAATCGCACGCGCTCCGGTCCATTTATTTGTTCGTGAACCATCAGGAAGAAGTCGAAAGCATTGTCGATCCGGGTTCCCAGATAATCGCGATGTCCGAAGCTGTCTGCCATGATCTCGGCCTTATATATGACCCCTCGATCAAACTCAACATGCAGTCAGCAAACGGCGAGATCGACCAGTCTCTGGGTCTTGCGAGAAATGTGCCCTGTCGCATCGGAACGATTACGCTCTATCTTCAAATGCATGTCATTCGATCGCCGGCCTACGACATCCTTTTAGGACGGCCCTTCGACGTTTTAACGGAAAGCCTCGTGAAGAACTACGCGAATGAAGACCAAACAATCATGATCTGCGATCCAAACTCTCGACAACGCACAACAATTCCCACAATCGCTAGGGGCCCTCCCCATCATCAGTGTCCTCCTTCTCGACATGCCGCAAAGGATTTTCGCAATTCGAGGAACTGATCGATAGTCAGGGAGAAGTTGCATGCATCATTTCGTATGATCATAAAAAAGCTACGGCCTCTATAGATGCGTATTCAGTTGTACCACCAGATATGCCCGACCATCCCTCGTCTTCTTTAGCCCATGTATATATCTCAGCCTGCGACTTTCCTGTCGTAGCATCAAATTACAATGCCGATCGTATTTCCCCGTATTACCAATCGTCCGATGAACCCCCGTGACCATCTCAAAAGCATTCTCTCTCTGACTTCGCACCGATCTTCCTCTCAGCAAAGAAGAAGTACAAACCTGTCGCAAAGAAGACCAAGCCAGTTATCGCGGAACTACCCGACAAGTTTCGTATCATTCGATCTATTAAAGGAGATCCTTTAGCCGACATGCCTTTGTTGGATCCCAACCCTCCCCCCTTTCAACCAACTGGTCGCTATACCGAAGAACGACGAATCGCACTAGACAAGGTAAACTCAACCGACTTTTTGTGGCCTTCCGAACGCGCCTTTTTGCAAGATTTCATGTGTAAACAAAACGATGGTTTCGCATGGACAGATCTCGAACGAGGAAGCTTTCGAACCGACTTCTTTCCTCCAGTTGAATTTCCGGTCGTACCACACACCCCTTGGGTCGAGAAAAATATTCCAATACCTCCTGGGATTTACGATGAAGTTTGTCGCGTTATTTGCAGAAAGATCGAGGCTGGCGTATACGAACCCTCGAACTCCTCATATCGCTCGCGATGGTTCATGGTATTGAAGAAAGGTGGAGCTTCGCTTCGTCTTGTCCACAGCCTCGAACCTCTTAACAAAGTCACGATACAACACTCTGGTGTTACCCTGATCCCAGAGCACATCACCGAACGCTTCGCAAACCGTGCCTGCGGAGCAATGTTGGATCTTTACGTCGGATACGATGAATGCCTCATCGCAGAAAAATCGCGCAACCTCACGACCTTCCAGACCCCCTTTGGAGCCCTTCGACTAGTCACTTTACCAATGGGATGGACTAACTCAGTACCGATCTTCCACGACGACGTCACATTTATCCTTCAGCCTGAGATCCCCGACATTCCTGTTAAAGGACCACCAACCCGATACATCCGAGAAGACGGTTCGTACGAAACCATCCCACAGAACACAGGTATTCGACGATTCGTGTGGGAACACTTCCAGAACTTGAATCACGTTGTCCAACGAATGAAGTACAGTGGAGGCACTTTTTCAGGTCTCAAATTGTTTGTCTGTGTAGAAGAGATAATTGTTGTCGGCCATCGCTGCACATATCATGGTCGGCTTCCCGAGAGCTCAAAGGTCTCCATAATAGAGAAGTGGGGACCATGTCAAAACCTCTCCGACATTCGCGCATTCCTAGGAACAGTTGGTCTATGCAGGATCTTTATTCACAACTTCGCGCATCGTGCCCATCATCTGAACAAGCTTACTCGCAAGGACGCTCCTTTCGAATTTGGTCCAGATCAAATCGCCGCACAAAATGATCTCAAACAAGCAGTTCTCGATTCTCCAGCACTTCGCGCGATAGACTATAAGTCGGACGCCCCTGTTATCCTCGCAGTCGACACGTCATACATCGCAGTTGGATTCTATCTATGCCAGTGCGATATGGACGATATGCGAAAGCGTTTTTATAATCGATTCGGCTCAATTACACTCAACGACCGCGAACAACGATTCTCACAACTGAAGCTTGAGATATACGGGCTTTTTAGAGCTTTGAGAGCCCTCTGACTTTACGTTATTGGAGTTCGCAACCTTGTAGTCGAGGTCGACGCACGATACATCAAAGGAATGCTAAACAACCCCGACATTGTCCCCAGCGCCAGCATCAATCGTTGGATAGTATCGATATTGACGTTCCATTTTACACTCGTACATGTTGCAGGAACCAGTCACGGCCCCGACGGCCTTTCTCGACAACCCCCTCAGCCAGGCGACTTGTCGCAACCGGATGACGACGACTTCGATGATTGGATCGATCGTCTATATGGTTTCATGCATCAGATAAATGAAGTCCATGGTACCCAACTACAGCGATCGATAGTATCAACACTTCTCTCTGACACCGTTACTCCTGGAGACAGTCCCTCCACCCCCTCTGACTCTTACGACGCAGTTCCACGATCAAATATTGCCAAATCGGACGACGATCGCATAGTACTAGTGAAGAAGTGGTTGAAAGACCTGGAACAACCATCTCATTTTTCCAAAATCGATTACACAAAGTTCGTCAAATATTGCACCGAGTTTTTCGTCGATCGCAATCGCCTTTGGAGAAAAGATTCTCAAGGAGCGCACAAGCTAGTCGTCGACCCAGAACAGCGACTTAGTGTCATGAACAGCTGCCATGACAACATTGGTCACAAAGGATTCTATGCGACTCGATCGATAATTTTGGAACGATTTTGGTGGCCACATATTGTCGCCGATATTGCTTGGTTTATCAAGACGTGCCATTTATGCCAGCAGCGACAGATTCGACAAGTTTTGATTCCCCCGGTAGTAGCAACCCCCGCTCCACTCTTCACAAAAATATATGTCGACACCATGCACCTACCCCCATCTCGATCTTTCCGATACATTGTACAGGGACGTTGCTCCCTCTCGCAGTACCCCGAATTCCGCATGTTGTGATCGGAGAACGCCCGTGCGATTGGCGACTGGATTTTCGAAGATATCTTGTGTCGATGGGGATCACTTCGCGAAATCGTTACAGATAATGGTGCAGCGTTTGTCAAGGCCCTCAAATATTTGTCGCGACAATACAAGATCAATCACATTCGGATCAGTGGCTATAATTCACGAGCCAATGGTCTAGTAGAACAGACGCATTTCGATGTTCGACAATCACTTTTCAAGGCAGCCGATGGTGACCAAGCCCGTTGGTCTCAGGTCGCCCACTCTGTATTTTGGGCAGAACGCATTACCACCAGACGACGAATGGGATGCTCCCCATATTTCGCAGCAACAGGATCACACCCGGTTTTACCCCTAGACATCTTCGAAGCGACTTACCTCCAGCCAGCACCATCCTCAGTCCTATCCACCACCGAACTCATCGCACGACGCGCAATCGCCTTACAAAAACGCAGCGAGGACATCTCGAAAATCTACGCGAAAGTCTACAAGGCAAGGAGAGCAGCTGCGATTCGTTTCGAACGAGTACACGCGACAACTATTCGCGACTTTAATTTCAAGAGAGGCGATCTCGTCCTCATGCGAAACACTGCAATCGAAAAAGCCTTAAATCGCAAGATGCGACCCCGATATTTGGGTCCCCTCATTGTCATATCTCGAAACTATGGAGGTGCGTATATTCTCGCTGAGTTGGATGGATCTGTATTCCATCGACCAGTTGCCGCCTTCCGTGTGGTTCCTTACTTCGCCTGCAAGACGATCAAGGTACCAGCCGGTCTTATCGATATCGACACTGCACGACTCCGCGAAATGGAAAGTTCAGGACAGAAAGACGATGACGACGACGACGACAATGTTTGCGACGAGAATGTTAGCGAAGAAGACAGCGATGGAAGTGACGATTGCTGAGAAGTCACTGAACAAGCGATATTTTACAGGTTCGCACAAGTCGCAAGTTGATAGAATTGCCCAGCAGGCATCCTATCAAGAGATTGGCGGTGATGATATATTTCGGAGCCATCTCACAATTTTTTCCTTTTGTTCGCATGTTTGCGACAATTTCTTTTCAGGACTTTTTCTCTTTTCGAAAAACAAAATTTATCCCATTGAGAAGGAGCCATCGAGGCTCCTATCGACGATTCCTACGCCTAGCTCTACTCCGAACGATTCTCCATTTCTCCCAGCATAGACTCTAACTCCACGACGATTCTCCGATGGGCTTCGGCGCGAATACGAGCTCGCACCAGCTCCTCCTTCAAGACTGCTATTTCCTCCTCTCGAAAATCTCTGTCAACAATTTTCCTTTTCCCTTTGTCACTACGCTTTACCACGCCCATGGACCGCGACGACAATGCGAACGATGATTCCACGACACCTGGAAAAAAAAATGTCTCCGACATTGATACGACAAAATAACAATTATCGCGACTTACGACTTGATTTCCTCGACTTCAGAAGTTCCGGTTTTCCTTTACGAGTGATACCCTCCCAAAAACAGCAACGGTGGTCAAGAACACATTTTCGACAATGAGATTCCGTATCGCCGATGGTGCACACACGTTCCCGTTGAATGCAATTATCGCACCTCTGTGCATGGTCAATAAACAAAGATATTGCCCTGAAAAGGTCGCATTTACCTTTCCTTTTACGGGTAGGAGCCCCAAGTCATCGGCACTTCGCCTTCGTTTGTAAAGCCGCGAGAGAGTGTTCACCGGCGCAGGTGAACCGGTGGTCGACTCAATAAGTTGGTCGACCTCATCGTCGCCAGTTACCTTGGATGTGCTCGATTTAGCAGGAGACGACATGGTTGAAAGAAAGAGAAGCCTGATGAATTACCCGATCGATAAGCCATCAAAACATCAAGGGCCTAAAACGCGACGCGACTTATCACGTGATGGACGCAATGATTTCAAATTCATTACCTCCCACTCCATACGACTCAATTTTGGCTTGCGACAGAAAAATCGAGATGCGACACGAAACAAAAATTTAAAAGAAAAATGGCTAAGTATACACAAAAATATACTACAGCCATTCGGACAGCTTCTCATGCTCCTCCTCCAGATCCTCCACAAAGCGTTGATAGACGGATGCTTTTAATCGCATCCGCACGAGTTCCTCCTCCAGCGACGACAACCGAGCTTCGACCTCTTCATGTTCCATGCCTTTCCCCTTGCCCTTCACGACGCTCTTGATATTCCAAGGACCAGCCTTGGACGACGATGCGATGTGATGCGATTAGGTGGCCGCGTTCCGACCCAGACGGCTTCTATGGGATCAGTGAACACCGAGAAAATCGAGAATGTATGAATCAACTTACTTTTCAGAGACTCCTCGACTTTCGCGCGAACAACCTTCGCCTTTTTTGTCCGCGGTCTCAACCCGCTCCTCGCGATTCCGCCCCAGAAGCAACCCTTCCGATCGTCTAGGCATTTGCGACATTTCGGATCGTTATCCTCGTATTCGCACGGCAATTCCTGCTTGAAGCCCTTACAGCGATCGCACTATCCGAATTTTGTAGCCAAACGAAGTCAGTAGGAACAGCGAAGTGGACTTACTTTACCATGAACGACTAGGAGCCCATCTCCCTCGTCGTCGTCATCGCGTCCCTTACGCTTGGACTTGCGAAGATCTTTCACGTCATCTTCGGATTCTCCCTCGCTACTCGTATCGTTCACCGGCGGCATTAAGGCCTCGAGAGCCTTTGTGTAGGCCTTGCCAGAGATCGTTTTCGCCGCGAATTTGTAGTATAGGTCGAGCTGCTCTTGTTTCAACTTCTCATTTCGTTCGAACTCGACGCGCTCCTTCAAAACTCTCGCCTCCTCAAGGAGCCTGTGTTTCTCTTCCTCGCGACGCTTTCTTTCCTCCTTGATCTCGCCCTGTTGGCGTGCCAGTCGCTCTGCGTCTTCTACCCGTTTCCTCTCGGCCTCCTTCTCTTTGATTTCCCTCGACAGTTCTGGTAATAGAAGATCTCCAGCCCACGACACCCATTCGTCCTCGGCAATGGCCTCGAAAACGGATCTCGATTCGCGAATATATCGCTTGACATCTTCGTCTTCCTGCACCTTCAAAAGGTCGATGACTTCGCGATATTGCCCCTAAAAGGATGAGACGAGTTTGATTAGCTGACGATGCAAGAGTAAGAACTTACGATGGCCTCGACAAAGTTTTGCCCCCACTTCATGAAATCCTCGGGCGCCCCTTCCGCAACATCTGGCATACTGGTGAAGACCTCGGAGACCCTCTCCTTGACAGGCAACAGGATCAGCTCATTGTACGACTTCTTGGTGGACTGAGGAGCAGACGTAGAAGACATGGTTGTGTTGGTGGCGACGAAAATTTAGAAAGGTTTCTCACAAGTTGCGGAGTTTTAGTCAACAAGGTCACGTGCTCCCTTCTCTCACGTATTGACTGAGGACAGTCAAGATTTCAGTATGGGGGAAGATGATACGCATCATACGATCCTATACTCTGAATACGCGAATCGGACATACTATACCTCTCCATCGACCATATCCCGATACCTCACGATCTAATGAACGTCTGCGACCTCTTGCGACATCTCTCGACAAACTATCAATCGCTTCCGAACTTGTCGCACCCACAAAACAAAGCTATCCTACATTGGACCGATACCGTTCCCATCGGACACCATGTCATCTCATTTTGTTTCACTTTTCGCCTCGCTTCTCTACCATATATCCTGTTATATCACGCAGTACATCGTTCCCCTATCTCTTCCTTTCTTATGTCTTTGTACTAATTTCATCATTTAATTCCTTTCTTCGCACTCTTACTGACTCCTATTGATAGTTCTTTATCTTAGAATCCTTTCTTATGTTCACTCCTATTCGATCCTTTATTTCTAGTCTTCCCGATTCTCCGATATTTTGTTCCGACTTTCCGATTGTCGTAGTATAAAAGCTCATGTATTGTAGCTAGAGAGACAGAGAAATCTACGACTTTCCTCCCCTTCTATCTTAGTCTCAGAGCTATAAGAGCTCCCCTTTAGCTTCGAACTCAAGTTATAGTCTTGAGTTTGTCTATCCTCGTCACCCGATATCGATATCTTTGTCGCGACCGTGTTTGCGAAGTCGCACAGTTGATCGCAACTGTCACACGTACGTTCGCATCGTTCGGAAACTTTATAGTAGTTTCCATCTCTCTCTATACCTTTCTACGTGTAGTAGACATCTTCGCCTCCTCGCATTCACCTAATAGGTAGTTTGTTTGGGGATCTCCCCCTTTACAGCCTCCTATAGCGTATCAGCGGCAAGAACTTCACATGCAAGCCTGGGGCTACTGACTGCTGTTGCCGTCGGATTCTCTACAACGAACCTGATTTTACTGAAGTTGAGTCCCTTCTTGAGACTGCTTGTAAGGCCTGAGGGTTTTCCGTTCTATTCCTCCCGAAATTTCATTGCAAACTCAGCTTCATTGAGCAATGCTGGGGGCATGCCAAACGCCGGTACCGTCTCTTCCCTCCATCGTCAAAGCAAGAAGACCTTGAGAAGAACCTCCTTACATCACTGGATGAGATCTCCTTGATCTCGATGCGTCGGTTTGTGCCCTTTTATCACACTGCTGACTACTGCATTGCCCATCATTGTCATCACAGATTTGCAAACTGTTCGAACCGCTTCATGGATGCTTATCGCAAAGGTCTCAATGGAAGGCAAGCCGCTTGGGCTTCCAAGAAGTATCGCGGCTATAGGATGATTCCTGAGAGTATTCTGCAGGAGTTGGATAATGCTGGTCTTTGAATTGTGTAATGTCGGCCATCTTTCTTCATCACAAAAACATTTAATCCTTTATTTCTTGTGACTAATTATATTGTGGATTTTTTTATACCTTCCTTCTGCACTCTGGTACTCTACAGAGCTTGTAATCGCGCCTCCTCCTCGTCTGAAAATTTGCATGTCACATATTGTCACATCGGGTCACAGTCAGTCACAACGCGTCGGTTCTGCGTTGCCCATATCTTAGTAGCAGAGTGATCTTACTCAGGCTTATGTAAAATGTCACGCGGCTTTATTCAATTATTTGGCTAGTAAAAGTACAAAACATGCAGTCAGGAACTGCAGGCTCAAAGAAAGCGAAAATTTGGTCAAGAGGACGGCACCCTGGGTCATAGACTCCCTAGCTTCTCAGGGCGAGGCATCATTCCGAGGAGACCTCCTTCACGACCGTCATGTAAATCAGCTCTTGTTGTTGATCCCATCCCCTGTTGTTCCTCAACTCTTTCTTGCTTGGGCGCCTTTGAGGAGTTTGTCTCTGAAACGTGGGCTTGGTAGTTATAGGGGAGGCGCTATGTTGGAATGGCGACGATTGGCGGCAGGGAGGAGTGACAGTGGGATACAGCGGGAATCCGAACGTGTCAGCGGAAGCCGACGATATGGACCGCGGACGGGGAATTGCCGTTGGCGGGCAGGGCCAGGATGTCTCGTAGATTGAGGATATCGTCGACACTGCGTCTTCAGGAATCGGTTGAATTCGATGAGATTCGTCTGGCTTCCGTGGTAAGGGATATTGCACAGATTCCGGGAGCGTTGGCGGAGGGGCACAGGCTGATGCAATCGAGTTGACGGGGTTTGAAAGACCTAGCGTCTGCGCAGTCGGCGATCCAAGATAGTTCAGGGTAGATGCCATGAACAAGTCGTCGTCCTCACAAGTCAATCCTCGACTCGGTGACTGAAGCTCTGGAGAGCTTGAAACACTTTCTAAAAATGTTGGTTTGTCTCTGAAAACCAATTTGAATTTTTTTGGGGTTTTCGAAACGAGCATATCATCCCAGCCGGATTTGAGGTTGACGGAGTGAGACAGAGAATGTGATGTGGAAGGTGACTGAGATCTCGAGACATTATGTGGAGATCGCATGCCGCCGAATGCACTGTGAATAAGTGATAAACTTCAGCTCTCTCTTTAAAGAAATATGGAGATTCACTGTGTGGGTAGTGGGGTCGCGCGTCGCAGAATGCGTCTACGAAGCCACTGTAAAATATGTGTCCATTCACCCCCAGCCCCGATGGAAATCCCGAGGTAAGCCAGAGATAGCACAGGAACTGTCCACCAAGAGAATCGGATGTTTGCGAGCTTCTCGTTCGATTGTACAATGTTGACTTCGTAAAAATGTAGATGCACCGCAGACCATGACGTCCACGGCTGCAACTTCACAGAGAAGATGGAAAAGTTGATAAGGACGAAAAACAACAGAGCTACGATGATAGAAATCAAAAGGTCAAGTAATAGGTGGGAAAGAGTATTGTGGAATCGCGATTCAATATATGAAGATAAGTTTAATTCGGTGGATCGTCGTAAGAGATTGTAAATGGCCAGTCCTGAAGGGGGGATTTGATTGTAAGGATTTCAAAAAATAAAGAAGACATGAATATACCAGAAAACACCAGAGATATAACGGCAAGTAATAGTGGTGGAATCCATATTAGAATTAATGCTGGAATAGAGGGATGAATCGAAGCTGAACAACCATAGTCTTCGATTAGATCAAACCGGTGATCTTGAACGATGGAATCTACCCAGATTAAAACACGAAGTTCCGATCAGAGGTAACGTGGGGCGTTGGTAAAGACTTACGAAGAGACATGTATATAAGTGGGAGTAAAATACAAAGAGCGCTTTCTATTATCGTTTGGGTCCGTTTACTGCGAGGGTCGTCGGACATCTCCCGAGTCGAAGAAATGAATTCGACGCGGAATGATATAGTCAAGCATGCGATGAGTAGTGCCACGATCATTCCAAGCAAGATTTTTGTCGCTAGAAGTAAATGGGTAGAATGAAATGAAAATTTTTGGCACGTCATTCTGGAGGAAAAGATGTACCTATATCGCACCAACCGGGACTGCGAATGTCCACATTGCCAGCCCAGATGAGACTGTTTACGCCGTGGATAACATTGCAAACCAAAAGCCACGAAACTAGAACCAAATGAGGGACATTCGTACGGATACGCCTTACACTTGCGAATACGAATAGGAGAATAGCACAGGTAAAAGAGAGGACTGGAAGTTCAGTGCGCATGACCTACGCCGAGCTCGTCACTTCCACGAAATAGATTTGCATAAATAGTGTGCTGGGGATGACGGAAGGAACGGGCAAGAGCGCCTTAGAAGTAAAATAAAACAAGGACTCATGACTGGATCGCGAGCCGACCGCGAGCGGCGTCGCGACATCATTATGTTTGTTTTGGCCTTGAAACAAAGCGGTGTCCTGATATAAAACAAGGCTGTCAGCTTTTCGCGACCTTTAAAGAGGACGGGACGGCCTTACGAGACAAAACAATGGGAATGGCAAAATGAAACGGTTTTGGGCAATTATGTAAGAATGGTCCGATTATGGCAACTCTGCTACTCACTTTTCTCTGAACTGGCTTGTTCAATATTCTGAGGAGAGATATCTTCGACCAGGTTTTTCATGCTGCGAAGCTGACCACGTCTGACTCCATCGAAATTCAAGTAGATGTCGCTGCCAAGTCGGACATGTTTCAATTCATTTAACCAAGTTTGCCGGTTCCAGCATCCCCAATCAGCCCCATGGACGCCATCTCTTATTGTTGATAACATGGACGTTTACTCCCGTACTGATTCAGACGAATCCGATACCAGTTTCAGCAGTGGCTCAGGAACACCTTTGATGTCGTACATTCTCCTTTCCCAAGCACTATTTGATGTACCTCAGTACAGCTGATGATGAGTGGACGAGTATTATCAAAATTGTGGCGTAATGGTATCCACCGTCAGGGACTGTGAGTGCCGTTTCTACCCTTGAGCTTGTACCCATTCCCCAAAGGCAAAACTTGCTCTTGCACTAAATATTCGTGTCAAGCCCCATCCAAGCCCAACCGACTGGGTTTCAGACAATAGATTCGTCAACGAAGAGCTGGTCCAGAAGGGGAAACATGATGATCCCTAGGAATCTCTTTTGGAAATCCAACCTTCGAATTGTCCTAACCGACGAACAGAAAGGATGGAACCTGGCTCATTCAAATCATCTGCTGTTTGACTACTTATACTCGTCATGGGCTATTCATGGTTAAACGGGATCGCTAGTGACTTTAAGAGGTCTGTGGTTTCACACCTCATTGTATTTTAAAGTCGCAGATGAGTAATGGTGATTGAGTGTTTCAGGAAAGTAGGACTGTGTGAGAAGGAATATATGGCGAGGCTACAGACGATGAGGTCTACCATGAGACTGAGGGGATATTCTATAATGGACCAGGATAAGTTACAAGCAACTTTGGTGAGGAAACAAATGTGCTCTTAGCGGAGGAGATTGCGAATGACTCACATTAATGGCAACGTAATAACTGCGCTGGGAGACAGGTGCAGGGTCCAGAACCGAGTCAACTTGAACCGAGTCAACTTGAACTCGAATCATGTATTGGGTGACGTTTCCTTCAAGAGCTTGCGGCGATCATCTTGCAGAACTTTCGCAGCAGGAACGTGTGAACAGCCTTGCACAATTGGCTGCGGATGCGCCGAGTCAGAATGGGGTATAAATAAGAGCTCCCAAATGCCGCCACGACCTCGCCTTACAAGTCGAACCCATTATCATGACCGAATGTTCTTCTTGCAATTGCACGTTTCGCACCTATCAAGCATTGCATGCTCACTGCCGTGACAAGCGTGACCATGCTTACTGTGTCGATTGCGAACGATTATTCGCCACTTTCCACGGCTTGAATCAGGTAAACGCCAACCTCTTTCGAATGACTCGGAGATCATTTGGCTTATTTCTTTCTTTCGAAAGCACCTGCAAAATTCGGCAGTGCATAGGGATGACGGCTACAGTGAAGCATCCAGCTGGGAGGAAAGCGAAGTCTCTGACGAGGAACCGCCAAACCGCTGTGAAGCTTGTAGCAGGGACTTCATCGATAACCGAAGTCTCATACAACACCTTGCCACTAGCTTGAAGCATAATTGGTGTTTTGAATGCT
Source organism: Hygrocybe coccinea (assembly GCA_963555575.2). NCBI lineage: Eukaryota > Fungi > Basidiomycota > Agaricomycetes > Agaricales > Hygrophoraceae > Hygrocybe > Hygrocybe coccinea. The sequence goes on from OY741999.1 coordinate 1,012,283, forward strand.
CGCGCGATTTCAGAAGCGCTAGTGCGCTGGATCAGGTATGATATTGATTTTCTTCTTTATGAAATAATATATTGTAACAATCGAGGAAACTGCTAGCATGCGTCTTCTCAAGTGCACAGGGCCCGCAATATGAGCTGCCCGCTCTGTCCTAAAACATTCAAAGTCCCATCCGCAATTGCGCTGCACATCGAATCTGGCGCTTGTCACAACATCACCCGTCATCAGGTCACGGCTGCCATCCACTCGCTCCAGGTCGTCCCTACGATTTCGATATCTCGTCGGATTCAAGGCCCTTCCGCCTCCACCGGTACCATTGTGCATTACTCGGCAAGCGAGAGAGCATTCAATGGCACCGCATACGAATGCTACATCTGCCATCGCACATTCAACACCCTTGCCTCTCTGAATTCCCATCTCGGTTCTCCAACTCACGATGCGAATGAATTCAAATGTCCGAAGTGCAAGAGGCACTATCAACTGATTTCAGGTCTGATTCAGCATATCGAGACCGAGGTCTGCGGAGTGGCGAGATTTCAACAGGTGGAACAGTTTGCAAATGACCTGACCGGTCAATTCGCCAGGTTATTGAAGTTGTGAGTCGGGATATAGAATTTTACCCTGTACATTAGCAGCGGTATTCCAACAAACAAACGAGCAACTGCCACATATTACTACTGTGCATGATTCGAGATTGTTGCTAATGACGTTGGTGAAGCTTTCAGGCATACAGTCATAGCATTGTGTGCACGAAGAGTTGAGCTAAATGTCAATCAGAGTAACTACCAGCAGGGTTTCCAAAAGAACATCAACCATCCTAAATATTTCAGAACCTGGATTGGACTGATAAAGTAACACACTTACGAACACCTTGTTATACTTCGTGTAAGGTCTCATGGCATATGATCACATGAAGTTTTCAAACTGATTTACCCTGAATGAGTATTTGTAGTGAGCATGATGTTGATCATGACTTACAAACTGTTTAAAAGAAACCATCCAGGAACTTGACATTCAACAAGAAGAAAACATACATGCTTGAGAAAAATCAGAAAATGATGATTGCAAAGATGTAACAAAACAATACACACATTCTTTCAATGAAAATACCAGTGAACAGAATTGAGATGGCATAAATTTCAAAGCAGAGCACATACCACCTTGAAAACAAGGATCACAAATACCTTATTATTAGGTGGAAAAATAATGAGAAAAAAAAAAAGAAAACATACAAGCTAGAAATAATCGGACATTGGAAATGGCATCATAAGTTCAATGAATGGCAAAACTCACATCCTGGAAACACCAATCTTCAGTACAGAATATTTAATAGAAGAGAGAGAGGTAACATACAGTCTCATTCAACCAAAGCACCAACATTCTGTAAGTTTCAAGAAGTATGATCCAGGAGGGTTGGAGTACATACCCACTTCAAGTGGCAAGGCATGTCAAGCAAGAAACAGTGAAAATAATTATGAACTCACATCCTGAAAAAAGGATTCAGAAAGAACTTGGTGAAAATGTTACTGTATTAATGGTGAAACAGATATACCCCCTGAAAAATAAACCACATGAACTTAGAATAGTAAGGTGAAACAGGAAAAGAGAAGATCTAACAAGCTGAGAACAGAGAAAACAGATGGTAAGAAGGGCTAAACAGGTGTCAAGCAAAATCACTGACAGTCTGAAGATGGAAGTGACAGGTAAGTTGTAAATAGCATCTGTAAAGGACAATTACTCACACGCTAAAGTGCCAGAAGCATAACATGTCAACATTGAAATATCTCTACAGCTGTAAGTAAGAATCACACACAGGCTGAATTTTAGGTACCATCAAATAGATATGAAAAAGATGTCCAGCAGCAGCTAAATTGAATCACTTACTCCCCTTAAGTTGGCAACTGCATCTGAACGATCTCTAACATACTGAAGGGTGTGGAGTGCCACTCATGCATCAGAAAGAGCTCTGGCAGCTGTCAAGATGGATCACTCACATACTGAGAAGTGGGAAATGCCACTCCTCCATCAGAAAGAGCTCCTGCTGGTGACAAAATGGATCACTCACATACTGAGGAGTGGGTAATACCACCACTCCTCCATGAGAACAAGCTACTGTAGCTGTCTGGATCACTCACTACCTGAGGGGTGGGAAGTGCCACTCATCCATGAGAAAGAGGTCCTGCAGCTGTCAAAATGGATCACTCACTCTCTGAGGGGTGGGAAGTGCCATTCATCCATCAGAAACAGCTCCTGCAGTTGTCAAAATGGATCACTCACTACCTGAGGGGCGGGAAGTGCCACTCATCCATGAGAAAGAGGTCCTGCATCTGTCAAAATGGATCACTCACTGGCTGGAGGGGTGAGAAGTGCCACTCATCCATCAGACAGAGCTACTGTAGCTGTCAAAATGGATCACTCACATACTGAGAAGTGGGAAATGCCACTCATCCATCAGAAAGAGCTCCTGTGGCTGTCAAAGTGGATCACTTACTGGCTGAGGGGTGGGAAGTGCCACTCATCAATCAGAAAGAGCTCCTGGACCTGTCAACATGGATTACTCACTCTCTGAGGGGTGGGAAGTGCCACTCATCCATCAGACAGAGCTCCTGCAGGTGTCAAAATGCATCACTCACTTCCTGAGGGGTAGGAAGTGCCACTCATTCATCAGAAAAAGTTACTGCAGCTGTCAAAATGGATCACTCACTTGCTGAGGGGTGGGAATGCCACTCATACATGAGAAAGAGCTTCTGCAGCTGTCAAAATGGACTACTCACTGGCTGAGTGTGACTTATCCATCAGAAGGAGCTCCTGCAAGTGTCAAAATGGATCACTTACTGGCTGAGGGGTGGGAAGTACCACTCATCCATCAGAAGGAGCTCCTGCAGCTCTCAAAGTGGATCACTCACTGGCTGGGGGGTGGGAAATGCCACTCATCCATCAGAAAGAGCTCCTGCAAGTGTCAAAATGCATCACTCACATCCTGAGAATTGGGAAGTGCCACTCCTCCATCAGAAAGAGCTCCTGCTGGTGACACAATGGATCACTCACATACTGAGGAGTGGGTAATGCCACCCCTCCATGAGAAGGAGCTCCTGCAGCTGTCAAAGTGGATCACTCACTGGCTGAGGGGTGGGAAGTGCCACCCATCCATCAGAAAAAGCTCATGCAGCTGTCACAATGGATCACTCACATACTGAGAAGTGGGAAATGTCACTCCTCCATCAGAAAGAGGTCCTGCAGCTATCAAAGTGGATCACTTACTGGCTGGGGGGGTGGGAAGTGCCATCAATCAGCAAGATCTCCTGCAGCTGTCGAAATAGATCACTTACCGCCTGAGGGGTGGGAAGTGCCACGCATCCCTCAGAAAGAACTCCTGCAGCTGTCAAAATGGATCACTCACTCTCTGAGGTGTTACTCAGCCATCAGAAAGAACTCCTGCAGCTGTCAAAATGGAGCACTCACTGGCTGAGGGGTGGGAAGTGCCACTCATCCATCAGAAACAGCTCCTGCAGCTGTCACAATGGATGACTCACATACTGAGAAGTGGGAAATGCCACTTATCCATCAGAAAGAGCTCCTGTGGCTGTCAAAGTGGATCACTTACTGGCTGAGGGGTGGGAAGTGCCACTCATCCATCAGACAGAGCTACTGTAGCTGTCAAAATGGATCACTCACATACTGAGAAGTGGGAAATGCCACTCATCCATCAGAGAGAGGTCCTGCAGCTATCAACATGGATCACTCACTCTCTGAGAAGTGGCAAATGCCACTCATCCATCAGAAAGAGGTCCAGCAGCTGTCAGTATGGATAACTTACTCTCTGAGGGGTGGGAAGTGCCACTCCTGCATCAGAAAAAGCTCCTGCAAGTGTCACAATGGAACACTCACATACTGAAATGTGGGAAATGCCATTCCTCCATCAGAAAGAGCCCCTGTAGCTGTCAAAGTGGATCACTTACTGGCTGAGGGGTGGGAAGTGCCACTCGTCAATCAGAAAGAGCTCCTGCAGCTGTCGAAATAGATCACTCACTTTCTGAGGGGTAGGAAGTGCCATGCATCCATCAGAAAGAGCTCCTGCAACTGTCAAAATGGATCACTCACTGTCTGAGGTGTGGGTAGGTAGTGTCACTCATCCATCAGAAAGTGCTCCTGCAGCTGTCAAAATGGAGCACTCACTGGCTGGGGGGTGGGAAGTGCCACTCATCCCTCAGAAACAGCTCCTGGAACAGTCACAATGGAATACTCACATACTGAGAAGTGGGAAATGTCACTCCTCCATTACAACAAGCTACTGCAGCTGTCAAACTGGATCACTTACTGACTGATGGGTGGCAAGTGCCAATCATCCATCAGAAAAAGCTCCTGCAGCTGTCAACATGGATCACTCACACCCTGAGCAGTGGGAAATGCCATTTCTCCATCAGAAAGAGCTCCTGCAGTGATGAAAACAAAACACTCACTCGCTGCAGGGTGAGAAGTGCGACTCCTCTATCAGAAAGGGCTCCTGCAGCTATCAAGATCAAGTACTGACTGACTGAGGGGGAAGTGCCATACTTCCATCAGCCAGAACTTGTCCAGTTATCCACAAACATCACTCACATTCTGTGACATTTGAGGTTCCACAGCTGAATCAGCAAGAGCTTCTGCATTTGTCTAATGGGACTCACATACTATGTGCCATCCAACTGCTCTAAGCATGAGATGATTCAAAGCTTGATATCATACATACCAGCTGGCAGTGGATTGTAGGTTCTCATCACAAATTATAACAGACAATGCATACCTTCTAATAGGGAAAAAAATTGCAATTCATTCACATCTATGTTGTTGTATGTTGGTACAATTTGCTTACATTTAAGGCCTGTTTTGTTTCACTCATGCCCCAACTCAAATCATCATCACATTCAGCAGAGCCATTCTGCATTTGCCGATCAATGGACACCAGTTATTAATTTCGAAATCAAATGCTTACCATCATTCTCATCGCAGAATCATACCCACTCAACACAGACCTTACCAATGTAAAGCCACCCAATTTCCAGATGAAAGGCTTTAACCACTGTTTCCCCAACTTGGTCATGAATGTCACCAACTTTCCACCCAACAAAGCCTCAACATCACCAATGGACCCTCCATGCTCTAGTACCATGCACAAGTGATGGCACCAGTTTTTACAAGCATAATCCAGCTGCATAGTGCCAACTTCATCATTCTCTATCTCCTTCGTGATTACCCTTAGACAGTCGACCAGGATCATTGCATGGTGTTTGATCATATCGAAAAGGTGATCCCCAGCACGATCTTTGTCTGTCAGGAAATCTTTCAAGGAAGCATGATATGGTCGTACGAATTCTCCATAAACATCAGGGACACGAAGAATAGATTTGCATCCTCGCAGAGCAACGCGGCTGGCGCCAGACGGCAGATCAAGGAACCGCTCTAGCTGAGGGAGTGTGAATTCTTGACGAAGCAACACAACAGCACCAAGCACGCGTTCGAACCATTGGAACTTTCGAGCCTCGGACAGCACTTGGTGATACAATGGATCAAGCCCCATGTGGACTTTCATTGCGTCTTGCAACCTTTGTTGTGGAAGACCAGTGTCGTCGGCGACAAATTTCACGAGTGTTGAGACATAGATGAATAAACCCTCCGATTGTCGGACAATTACGTCAAGGTCTTCTTCCAACGGCCACGGTCTCGGTACGTCTCGCATAATCTGATGTTCCTTGTCCCGTATTTTCGAAAGATGCGACCTCAGGTAAATGCGAATATCGTTATCGGCATTGAAATCACGTAACGAAAGAAAATGGGTCTTGTTTTTTATCTCAGGTGATTCAAACGTCTGCTGGATGTGGGTCTCGGCTCGGCTCGCGAAAAGAAACCGGAAAGGAAGGTGGCCCGTAGCACCAACAAGAAGCTGGATGAAATCCTGTAAGCCGCCCTTATTGCTACATTCGTCGAGCCCATCAATGACAACAGTCATCAATGCGATCGGTCCTGCAACACTCAAGACCGGATCGATAATGAGTTTCTTTAGCTGATCGCGGACAGATTGAGTGGGGATAGATGGTTCATCTAAGAGCGCGCGCTGCATTGCGGTCTGGACGGCAGGAACAGACGAAGCAAGCTGATAGGCAAAAGTGGTGACAAACTTGGTCGTATCGCCGCGATCAGCCTTCCCTCTCGAAAAGAAAAAACTGAAAGCAAGCTTCCGGTCTTGGGAGTATTTATCCGCCATCGTATGAGCGATCGTAGATTTCCCCGAACCAGCAGGTCCGTGCAGCCAGCATATCGGGAACTTATGGTTTCTGCTCCCCCATGTCGAAATGGTATCAATAGTCGTAACACGCGTCTGCTCTAGACAAACGCTCGCATGCTCCGACTCACGCTCATGAGAATTGTGAGCAGCGCTGAATGCAGTGCTGTCTTTCAACAAGTCGAAAACAGATGCTAATTTGAAATCGTCGCAGGCTAAGTGGGCATCTATAGCACAATGAACACAGGACTCACGCGTATTGACGTTAATGGTGGTGTTAATGTTTCTCCTGCCACCAACAATGCCATGGATAGGACCAGTGAACAAATCACCATGATAGACGTTTTGGCTCATTTCGACGATGCTCTACATGAAGTTTGTAAAGGTAATACCACGACGAAAGCCAATATTACCTTTGCTCGACGGATGATCAACAACTAGGCTCAGATAACTGCGAGAGAACTGGTGATCGATGAGCGTCTGGGATAAGGCTTGAACTTATGGCGGTGCTTGGACTGACCGGCCTTTTCCGTTCTCAGACATCACCTTAGCCTAAGTTAAGTATATCTTCAATGACAGGCTCAACCAAAGAACCGAAAATAAATAAATAAATAAATAGATGTTGCTGGTAAATATAACATTTCAATGTGTATGAGTGTGTTCTTGTTGGATGGATGGAATACTCAGTGTGCATCTGCGTCTGGTTTGCCCCATTTAACAATCCTTGTAACGCCGCCGTTCCAGTCCTCCACCCGCTTTTGGTTGAGGGTAGTCACAGTTGACCGATCAGTGCCCACAAAGCCTATACTGAGACTCGGTGAGACGACGTCGATAAGCGTGACATACCATTCCCCGTGCAGCTTTTCTGTAGCCTCCCTTTTGTGATCAAAGTGAGTCCAACCTTGAGCTTCCACATTCGCCCAGAAGGTTGTATTGGTTTCATCTGAGTATCATCATCACCCATGGACGGCGGTGAGAATAACAATAAAAAGGATATAAAGAGCAGAGAAACGCACCAGAGGTGACGAGAACTCGATTGTCCGGAATGACGAGTCCCTTCTTCTCGATCAATTCCGCTTGTACCTCTTTCACACGAGTAGCATATGCTGAAAGCGGTGCAAAGCAATCCTCGCTGCGTACGGCCTCCCCACAAGCCCCACCGAAATCGCCATGTCGAATATGTACACCAATGAACTGTAGTAACGAATCAGTGGACGACGCCAAAACGAACGCAGAGGTGAGACGACTTACCGGCGGTACGCTCAACGAGTGGATTCCGAAAGCGCGCCGCAAGTAGGCCTTGGCGAGGTCTACCAGGTGTTTCCGGAATTTCATATGTTGGGCAACGGCTCTCCATGAGACATTCCATGGGTCACTCCATTCAAAGTTATCGTTGCGGTCTGCAGTGACGAAGTAGATCATGTCGAAGCACGTCAAATGAGTGTCAGGAGGGATCGAGATGCCATCTTGAGACATAGGTGCTTGCAAGTCTGGGGGTAACCCATCACCCGAGGGATAAATTAACGCGGCAAGTCGCCAAAAAAGTAAACCCCAGTCGTATTCTTCTCCGTCTTCCGGCCGCCTACGGGTACTGCGCGGTACAGGTGTATAGGCCACATCGAGGCCTAGGTACGGGGAAATTCTTTCCGTATAACGGGGTTGATGTTCGTTGAGGTTGCCGGTTGCCCATGCACTCCAGCAGCCGAGAGGTTCACGAGGCTGTTTTGATGGTATTCGTTTGATGTCCGACCATTCCAAAATGGGGATGCGTAAAGCAGCTCGAAGACGGGGCAAGTCGAATATCTCGCTAAATGGCAACGCGCCAGCTGACGCATCTATGCACGAAAATAAACGCCAAGTGGCAATAATGGACAAGAGAAGACTCACCAATATGATGGCATGTTACAAATGGAGGTATTATAGGAACACGGTTAGAAATCGTGCCGAGATATATTAGGTTTGCCTGTAGTGGTGTAAGTACATGCGCATCCGACACGCAATTGCAAGCGGAACCCACGTATGTCATCAATGCATTGGCTAGAATAACATCATTAAATACGAGAATCTACGAAAGGCTGGTATGACTAACTGAATCCGGCATCCGTCCAAGTTGTGATATAATCCGTGTCGTTGCGTAGTCTATCTGCAATGCGCCCGTTAATCAAGACGGACAGCAGGGGGTGTAATCCCTCACCTCGAAACCTGTCAGTGATATTCGTTCCCTCGAGGAATGCAGCGGAATCCCAGGGATCTTGTTTAACCGAAACCGGAATGGTCGGCTTGGGCGGTGCTGGCGGAGTAGAGAAGACCTTGGTGAGCCAATTTTGCAATGACGGTCGATGTGATGTGAGATAGTGCAGCGAGATCGTCACGACGATGGTGAGAACCATGATGATGCTTAGCTTCATAAGCCTGCTATACCGAGCACGGCGGGGCATCGTTGGTCAGGTAGTAATAGATACAGATGGTGGTTGCAGGGGAATCCCACTGGCAGTTGGTCAGTCCAATATCCTAAGGTCAACTAGAAGTTGCAGTGACAAGAGAAAAACACATGGCATCGAGAATTGCAGGGTAACAGCATGCGCAACCGGCGCGCTTTACACCGCCATGTCCTTCACGTCCACCACTCTGTCGACGTCTCTCGTTTCCCCGTCGATGAGCAAAGACGTAAATAGGGGCCATAATCAGTTGCGTCGAAAGATGCACATTCTTGCGAGAACGAAATGAATCTTTTTTGGTGTGTCACTCTGGAGGAAAAGATAGGACGCAGGGAAGCTCCTTCTTGGGAAGGCACGTGCCGCCGATCCCCTGTTACAAGTAGATAAGCGAAGTGTGCGAGAGCGATCATGTTGGATATTCAATCGGAGATCCAATTTGTAGGGTACTGAAACCTTCGTTTGTTGATTGACGACTCAGTCCTCGTATAAAGACTGAGTCGTAAGTCCCTTCTTTTATTAGCTACCAACCATTCTAACTATTATATGGCTCTATTTATATTAGGTAGTCACAAGTATATTCAGTCCTCGTATAAAGACTGAGTCCTCTATTTATATTAGTGCCAATTTTTTCTAACAGGTTATGAGCCCTGACGCCATGTTCGACGTCCCTGTCAGCCAAAGCAACAACTCCATCGCAGTCCTGCGACTAGTGTTGCAATGGCGCGGTCCGAAACTGTTAGCTGTTGGAGCTGGACCATAATTTAGCCGAGCCGAGCCGTTGACTTGGCTAACGGTTAAACCTTGGCTTAGCCACGGCTAGCCGTTTTTAGCCGTTACAAAATTTCCAATTTACTCATTGCACACATTAGAGTACACCCTTACCCGTGGTTGCGGTTTTTCGTGGGTACACCAGCATGCCGACCAAAGTTAAGTCATTTCTTTACTGTTTTGCTAATTTTTCCTTTTTCTAGGTAACTCAAGTTTATTAATAAGGACATGACTCCCAGCCAACATCAACAACCACAACTCCAGCAATGAAGGTGACGTGACAATGACGACAATGACAACGACAACGGCAACGACAATGACGATGATGGCAACGACAATGATGATGATGGCAACGACAATGACAACGATGACAATGACATTGGCAACGACAATAACGACAACACTGGCTAGAAAGACCAGGTATGTCCCCCATCCCTGTCGTCTGGTCACTAAACGAGGTGTGGGCGCCAGGGATGCAAATGAAATAAGAAACACGACGGCACTGTTAGGCAAGCCCTGCTCTCGCCCCTGCCCTTGCCCATCCTGCTTTTGTCCCAGCCCAGCCACATGAATCGGAATGGCCACGTCCATTGACGTGCATCCGAGGTTCGCAGGGTCAACAACGAGGAGGAACGAGGAGGGCAGCAAGGAGCAAGGTCGACGAAAAGAGGGTAACACAGACCAGAAGTCCCTGCACCTCGCGAATACGCATGCACCATGTCAATTGACACATGGATGTCGTTCGCGAGGTCTCTGACATGGAGACCTGGCGAGGAAGGACAACAATGAGGACGGTCGGGGAAAAGGTCCCTGCAGCCTGTCCCCACCTCGCAAATGCACCAGACCACGTCAATTGACATGTCGATGTCATTCGCAAGGTATATGGGATGGGTGCCTACCATACCCGAGGTGGAATGGGTATGGTATGTACCTGCCACCACGACGGGTGCAGATGCGGCGGGTGCAGAGTGCCAATTTGGCCTGGTGTCAGCCAGTCCACCACAGAGCCACCCATCTATAACCTCGTGAAGACAACACCAACGTCAATTGACGTGACGTGTGTGTTCGCAAGGTGACTTGTGGGGGTAGGTTGGTTGCTGGCCATTATTCTATTTTTGAGTCGGAATACACCCTCTATGACCTCGCAAACGCAGCGCCAACGTCAATTGACGCGGCCGTGTCTATTTGTGAGGTTATATTGGGGGTTGCAAGCCTGCATTATGGTCCTCGGCGTGACTCCCTGTCGTTGGCGCTGCATGCGTGGCTTGCACCCCAAGACACCCGGTGGGGATGTTGACCCATTTGCATTGCATCGACGTTGGTGAGGGCCATGGTGAGGAGTGGGTGCAGTGTGGGCACACGTGTCCATTGTGGCTGTCATTGTAATCAAGTAGTTAGCATGAAATAACATTGAAAACAACATACCTTAAGCAGCGGGAGTGGTGCACCCACTCCCTGCTGCACTTCTCCTCATCTCCTGCATCGTTGTTGTTGTCACGCCACTGTTGCTGTTGTCGTTGTCAATGCCGACGAGCCAACACCAGTAGCCAAGCCAATTGGCTGGCACTGGGTTGACACCGCTGCTGTCATCGTCGTTGCCTTTGTTGCCATCAGTGGCCAGCCCAGTTGGGTTGGCATCATTGTATTCGTTGTCTGTGTCATAGCAAGTACAGCGAAAGAAAATGAATAAAATAATAGAAAATGTGTTATTATTTCCTTTTTTGGACGGTTAGCCATGGTTTAGCTGTTGCAACAACGGTCTGGTCTGGCTAACAACCCATATATGGGTTAGCCGGTATTAGCCGTAGCTGGACCAAGCCGGACCAAGCCGTTGCAACACTATCTGTGACTCCGTGATGATGGAGCTAATTGGCCTGACTATGAATCAAAAGCCAGGGGTGCCAAAGGTTTGATCAGGCACGTTGATGGCACAGCAAGGAAACCAGCTCCTTTTGCACTCGAAAAGGATGTACCTGTGACGAAACTGGGATCACCCACCACAGACGATGAAATCGAGGTGAAGGAAAAGAAATTGGACGACTACGCACAAAAAGAGTACATGGCATGTAGGGTATGGTAGGGGTACGGGTATTCCCGCGGTATTTCCGCTAAGGGTATTGCGGTTTCGGGTACGGTTCCGGAACCCGGCTCCCGCACCGACACCGCAACCCGTTTTGGCGGTGTCACGGTACTTGCATGGGATTTGCCGACTTGTGCGCTGGCACATCATCTCCCCAATTTTCGCTGGCACACCTTCATCTTCCCAATTTTTGTCTACCCCTCTGTCTGCCCTCAAACCTTCACTCTCTGTCTTTGTATTTTCCAAACCAGGTAAGACCGATTTATTTCAAGTTCGAACATTCCACGCTAACAAACAATCCAATCTGATCAAGTCCACCATCTAAGTGGTTAGCCCAATCGCTATAGCAGTCCCGCCCTGGCCTCCTTTGATGTGTACATTCATGTTTCGTCATTGCCACTAACCTCATTAAATAAACCAGCCAGCTGTGACATGTGGACGCCTATTCCAATGCCGCCTTGCACCCTCAATTTCTCTGACCGACCTTTGCCTTATTTGCATGTCAATCCGCGTTTCTTCTCATGATCTAATTTATATTGACTTTATTAAAGCAGAATCTGGCAGTAAAATGTTCCTGGTGGTGCCCTGGCGGCATATTCACCCTTGGTCTTTCGAGGCGATGTCTGATGGAATCGCTACTTCCTGATGAAGGTACATGTTGTCATCTTGTCCACAGGGGCACATTTTTCAAATGGAGGGTGCAAAAGTGTATAAAGGACACATTTACGAGTAAAGTACATTCCATTCCATTTTCTTGTCGTACACCCATGGCTAAACGACTTGCTTCGAAGTCTTCAGCCGCTTCATTCAACTCGTCTGCCAAATCTATGGCATCCAAGTCATCTGTGGCCTCGTCGAAGGCTGCCAGCATTGGCCACGCTGTCACAAGAGCTACTAAAACTCTGGCCCGCCCTTTCAAGAAACTCAAGCAGACTGTTTTGGCATTCAGGCGTTCCCGCTTGTCTCAAGAGGCTACCACCAAGGACGACAAGGGCACTGATGCCCAGCCAATTGACCTTGATGACGAGTCGAGCATTTCTGGTACTACAGATGTTGTTGAGATCTCTTCCGACGCTGGTGTTGACCAGCTTAATCCTGAACAAGAACTCGGTATGTCCTCTTCTTTGTTTGGTCCTGCCACCACTGATCAATATCTACAGAAGCCATCAAAAAGACCTGGCGCTCGCCCATTTATTCATTTTTCAACTCTGATGTATCTGTACAATACCACGAAGGATGACTTTGCCACTTTTTCCCATGTGCTGCTCGAAAATGTAAGACGCGTGCTGGTGGTGTACGCCGCTTCCAGGATTCAAAAGACAGGGCATCGACTGCAAACCTCCGCCACCATGCTCTGCGTTGTTTTGGCGAGGACGTAGTCAAAGATGCAACGAACAGTAACAACACCCGTAACGGCTCGATCTTTACCCTCTTTGCTCGCCAAGGCCAAAAGCCTGTTCAGTATTCTCATCGGTCGCACACAAACCCCGAAGTCCGGTGAGTTATTTTAAATACTATATAATGACGGTTGTACTAACAGTTACTAATCTGTAGTGCACGCTTGGTGAAATGGGTCACTGAGAATAACCGGCCTGCCAATATTGTCAATGACCGAGAACTCCGAGACTTCCTCACTGCTGGGCGACCCCTCATCACCATTCCATTGCAACATACTATTGCATGAGACATCAAGGCTTCATTTGAAAAATGCTGCGATCGTGTGGGCAAACTCCTCCGGGTGAGTAGTACCATATGACAATGTCGACAGCTACTGACTCTTATTCAGGAACACCCAGGCCGTCTGCATTTTGCTACAGATGCATGGACCTCTCCTAACCACCGCGCCTTGGTTGGTTGGACTGTTCACCTGCAGTATCACGGTCAAATGTTCGGGTTCCTCCTAGACATCATTGAGGTTCCGGAGGTTAGTTTCTCAATCGTTAGTTCTCAATTGTGTACAATACTTACTCACGAAATTGGTCCTAGTCCCACACCGGTGTTACCCTTGCGAAAGTGTTCCAAGACATGCTTCTCTGTTTTGGTCTGGAAAACAAGGTAAGTTTAGGGTTCGTTGAGGTGGGCTGATGCTAAAATAATATAGATTCTGGCTTTTGTCGCTGACAATGCGACCCCTAATGACAAACGGACTGTTTTCCTCGCACGAAAGGACAACACTCTTCGGGAAGAAAACCGTGGTCAATGTTTTAACCATACTATGCAGCTCTCTGCAATGACGCTCATCAAGCCATTCAATACCGGCATGTCTACTGGACGAGTTGCGGCCAATGAGTTGATGCATGATGATGGCGATGACATGCCCTTACTCGAGGAGATGGAAGAGGACGAGAGTGAGGATGAAGATACCGGTGGCTCTGCCGCCAACATTGATGATGCTGAGGATGACTTCAATGAGTTGGAGCAGCTGAGTGCGAATGAGCGGGAGGCCTTATTAGCTGATACTGCAGTGGTGTTACAATTTTTACCTCTTTGCCCCTGTCTTTTGCTTTGACAGCACGTGATACCCATTGACCTCTACATTCCCACGAAGATGTGCCCAGTCCCACGCTCTGATTGGATGATACCTTGTTACCGAACTCTTGGGTTGACCCCATATTCCCATTGGATGACTTGAAGATGCATAATCATTCATGCAAAACCAGGAGCTGAAGGAACCTAAAGATGATACAATCCGAACCTGACCATTCCGTTCTTGTCACAACCCATGACCAGTGCGCATACCCGGAGACAAGAATACTCCATGACCCAACCACCGATCATACCCAGCAATCGGAATACTCTGGTTCTCTGCCGACCGATCGTATGTCCACACCCATATGCTTATGACATTGTTATTGTTCTTTCACAATTCACCTACATGGTTCCTTGTGCCTGTCACAGATGAATGAATAGCCTTGTGCCTGATGACTGATCGACTTTCCTATTTCAAAGAAGACTGACACGTCATCCCGATCCTCATGGTTACCTTTGACGCCCAGCTCATCGCCACGATTGCCATATGTTCTATTGGCATCTCCACCCTTGTGGGCGTCTATATCTATGCAACCTATATTCGGATAACACAACCTCCCCACAATGACTCAGACATCGGATCCGTCATAGTTGCCGACAACCAGATGCCAATAGAACATATGACAATCGTGGCGATGAGCTGGGTGTCAAAGGTAACCATGAGGATCGGGATGACGTGTCGGTCTTCTTCGAAATAGGAAAGTTGATCGGTCATCAGGCACAAGGCTATTCATTCATCTGTGACAGGCACAAGGAACCATGTAGGTGAAAGCTCATCATATCATACGTCGAGTTCCATCGCGTGACAACATCTCGCGGGATCAAATTCGGCTTGAGCTTAAATGTTTGGCATGTGCGGCACCATGCAGGGAGAGCAATAGTTGTCGAATGGATTATTGAAAAGGCAAGTTGTCGAATCTGTGAATCGTTAGATCAACCGTTTGGCCAGGTCAGTTACTTCATGGTTATGGACCTTCGTAACCGTCTCGCGTACCACTTGTTATGGATCGCTAGATCAGCGGGCTCCAGCAACAACCAACTAAACTGAGTCGAGATCAGACCAGAGGAAGCACAAGGAATAAGGTGTATTCATGGTCTACTACTACTATACAGCAAGTAGCAGTCTGGGGAGAGAGGGAGTCTAGGAAAGCGAACCAGGGGGTGGAAACCGGACTAAACGTGAGGAAAGGGAAGGGAAAAAGAGGAACAGTTCGAAGATGAAGGTTTAAATACAAAGAAGTTAGGGAAATGCCATGAAAGACAGACTACCGGGTCTGTATGTACAAACCGAGAGAAATGTAAGAACAATAAGGCTGTCCTGCAGATACAGCATGTCCATCAGTGTTTCAGGTAGTGATTGCAAGGAAATGGTTCGGAGCAATCAAGGGTCCAGACCCTGCGCCTCATGGATGCCTCATGGTAAGGAGGTGAAACAATCCATGAGTGGATGTGTCAGCAGGCATATGGTGAACATGAGGCAGCCATGTGGATGTCATGTGGCTGAGTTCCTAGTTTGGGAATGATGAGATTGGTTCGTCTTCCTAATGGTTTGCATTGGCAGTGGATGCCTAGCCAATAGCAGCATACGACTATGAGTATGTGTATGCAGGATCAGGATGGAAAGGTGAACATGATGCTTCATCATTGGAGGCAGGAGAGAAGGTCAATCACTGAATGGGGAAGAACCATGATGGGGTCAATGCAGTGAACACTGGTAATCATACACCAGCAACTGTGGTTCCTGCAGTACGATAAGCAAGGGTGCTTCATATAACCCTTCTTGGCTGCAGGGTACTGGATGACTGGGATGTCGACTAGGTGTGGATATTCTCGACCAGTGGACTGGTACACAAAGGTGATGAAACATGTCGGAATGCAAGTCTTTGTGGAGCATCAAGGGAACTTGTCATACATGCGAGTTTGGGTTGTTAACTGAGCACCAGCGGTCAGCTGATGAGAAGAAAGCGAATGAATGTGGAGGTGACATGTGAAGAAGAACAAGATGGTCGGCCAAGGTAGGTCAAAGGAGTCATCGCTCTCAAGTATCGGAAGGCGATCGACGCCATCACTGCCGACAAGGGCCTAAAGCTGAGAAAGTTTGAGCTGGATGACGAAGACTGGAAAATCATAGAGGATCTCACCTCAATCCTGATGGTATGTGTTTGACACTAAGCATCACGGTCAACTGATGATCTTGTTCAGCAATACAAGAAGGCGACGCTATTTTTTTCTCAGGATGATGCAAGTATAGCTGCGGTTATACCAGCTATGGACAAGCTGGATCAGAACCTCAACCATCAGACGAATGAACCTTACCATCCGGCTATTCTCGCCGCCATGAAGCTGGCACGCAAGAAGATGAATCGGTATTATTCTCTCACCGATGAGTCTTCTGCATATCGCATTGCAATGGGTATGTTCTACCAAACCTGTCAATACTTTCATTCAAAATCGCTAACCATCAATAGTGCTTCATCCTGGCCTCAAATTGGAATATTTTCGGCAACATGGATGGAACGAAGAGTGGATTGATCACGCTGAGAATCTGACACGTGAAGAGTACATCAGTTCCTATGAGAATAAGGTTGACACGTTGGAGTGTGTCACGGAGACGAACGCTCCAGTGAGTGTTTGTAATGCTTCACCTGCACTGACTAACCTTGTTACAGCCCAACGAGCCCAACGAGAAAGGCTTCTCAGACTTCGGTAACTTATCTGTCAATCAGTCGGCAGCGCGGCGCTGTAGTGAAATTGATGAGTACTTGCGTGTCCCAGTCGACAACGTCAAGAACCCTCTAGTATGGTGGCTTGCCAATCAACACGTCTACCCCAATTTATCGCAGATGGCGCTAGATTATCTCAGTATCCCTGGTACGTGTCAACAACATGTACCTGAGTTATGACTTATCATTATGCTGTTAGCCACCTCCACTGCGGTGGAGAGAGTTTTCTCACAAGCACGGCACCTTCTCAGTTTCACTCGCAACCGTCTCTCCCCATCATCAATCCGTTCTTACCTCTGTCTTGGTTCCTGGGGCTGCCATGACCTTCTTCTGATGGAGGATCTGCAGGAGGCCGTGAAAGATAACAAGAGGAAGAGGGATGTCTCGAACCTGAAGGTTGCAGAGTAAGTATATATATGATGTGTACAATGTTTGCTGCTGTGGTGCACGTTCAACCGTGCAAAATATACCCAAATGAACCGCGGTGCCAACAGCACCGTGGGGTTTATGTCACACCCTTATATGTTAAGTGAGCGGTGTCAACCCGTACCCTATAAGGGTACGGTTTTAACAGTTTCGGGTACGGTGTTCAAAAAATTGACCCGTGGTATACCCATACCATACCCTAATGGCATGGTATGTCATGTTGACAACCGTTTCGCCCCGTCTCTCTGCGCTCATCAAGTCCATGTCTGCGAAGACATGTGGGACGCCATTAAGGCCAACACGACAACGAAAAGTCAGTTGCACAAGGTCAACACGTGCCGCCACCTGCAAGAAATGCAGTGTAGCAAGGACAGTGATATGAAATCCCACCTCAACACAATGACAAAAACCCGGAACAAGCTTGAAGGGATTGGTGCATCCGTCAGCAATGAGGATTTCACCACAATGATCCTAGGGTCACTCCCACTGTCGTTCCGCACCCTCATGCATTCAGTCACCCATGCCGTGACCATTGCCGGAAAGCCTATCAACCGCAACGACCTCATGCGCATCATCCTCGAAGAGGTTTGACAACACGAAGTAGCCGAACACCAAGCCAAATCGGCTGGGTCTGCACTCAACATCGGAAATGCAAGGGGAAGGAAAGACAAAAGCAAAAACAAATCAGGTGCCAAGTGCAGCAACTGTGGGAAGGAAAATCATAAGACGGAGGATTGCTACAGCAAAGGTGGTGCCAAAGAAGGGCAAGCCCCTTGGCAAAAGAAAAAGCAACGCAGTGAAACGGCAAACGCTGCCACCACCTCCAAAAACGATCCTGAAGATGAGCTCTATGCATTTATGTGCACCTCTGACTATGCAAATATCGTGAAGGCAGAAGAAGAGGAATCATTGAAACAAGACCCTGTCCTTGACAGTGGTGCCTCAAACCATTTCAGCCCTGACTGCAAACAGTTCTCGAACTATCGAACCATCCCTCCAAAGCCAATAAAGGCTGCGGATGGGCGAGTGTTCTATGCAATCGGCCTTGGTGACATCCCACTCAAAGTGCCAAATGGCTCCAAGGTCACCAACATTGTGCTGAAAGATGCTGCGCACGCCCCTGATATGGCCTTTACACTTATCTCAATCGGCTGCCTTGACGAGGCCAATTTCAGTGCCGAATTTGGAAATGGTTTGTCTGTAATTCGAGCACCAGACTGAAAAATGATTGCAGTGGCAAAGAAGCTCAACGGCCTCTACCGCATTTATTGCAGCGAGGTATTGGACCCCCCCATGCATGCCAATGTCGCAACGGCAAGGCTAGCGTTATATGAAGCCCACCGAGCCCTTGGTCACATCGGCTACGCCACCATCAAACAAGCTGTGAAAGCTGGCAGTATCATTGGCATTGAGGTTGATGAAACCACCGAAGAGGAGTTCTGCAAAGCATGTGCACAGGTGAAACCCCATCAGAAACCGTTCCCATCTGAGGCGAAAAACCATGCAAAGACATTCAGCGAATGCATCCACACAGACCTATGGGGCCCTGCTGCCATTACGAGCCTTGGTGGAAGCAAATACAACCTCGACTTCACAGACTGTGCATTCTGATGGACAGAGATCTGCTTCCTTACCACAAAAACAGAGACACTTGTGGAATACCAGGCCTTTGAGAAGGAGCTCGAAACCCAGCATGACGCCAAGGTAAAAATTCTCCGCTCTGACCATGGTATGGAATTCTGCAACAAGAACTTCGACAACCACCTGGCCAGCAAGGGTACAAAACGGGGACTCACTGTTCATGACACCCATGAGCAAGTTGGAGTGGCAGAACACTTCAATCGCACCAAACTCGAGCTTGCCCTAGCCATGCTTATCAACTCAAAGCTTCCGAGATTCCTATGGGCTGAAGCAGTCAACCATGCCATCTGGATCAAAAACAGATCCCCGACTCACACACTTGAAGGCATGAGCCCATTTGAAGCTCGATTCCAGCGCAAACCAGATTTGTCCAACCTACCTCCTTTCGGAACCCAGATGTGGGTGAAGATTGTTGATGCTGGAAAGCTGGAACCCCATTCCAAGATGGGCTACTTCATCAGCTTCGACCGGGACAGCAGGGGATATAGGGTCTACTATGCGGATAAGCAGATTGTTAAGCCGGAACGTGAGATCTGCTTCAACTGCAACCAACTCAATGATACCATGATGCTTCCAGGTGAAGTCCAGTCTGAGGGGGAGAGGAGTAAAGTCATCCAGGACCCTCACCCCGAAATCCCCAAGGCTGATCAGACCATGCAACCTGCTGAACCTGCTGATGTTGCTGGAGTCAGAGATACTCCCTTGACTGCCCAGAGCACTTCTGCTGATGCCAAGAACCCTCCTGATCCCCAGGAATTACCCAGGACGACACACCCACACCACCAACCTGGATTCTACAAAGAATTCCACACCTGGAAGACTGGAGGCAACCTTGCGCTCGATGAAAATCCTGACCCGAACCTACCTGGTGATGCAATATATGCACTAGCAGGAGCAGTTGAGGAACCCCACACCCTTGAAGATGCACTCTCCAGCCCACATGCCAAAGACTGGAAAAAGGCAATCAAGGAGGAGTTGGATCACCTCGAACGTGTCGGCACTTGGAAAATTGTTGACAGACCGCCCAACAAACCAGTCATCCCCTCACGCTACCATTTCAAAACAAAACTTGGCCCCAATGGTCAAGTTGTCAGGTGCAAGGTCAGAGTCATTGCTGGCGGACACAAACAGCAAAAGGGTATCAACTATGAGGAGACATTTGCCGCTGCTGCGAAGATTGGATCGATCTCTGTTGTTCTTGCCCATGCTGCACAGATGGGGAAATCAACCAAGTTGATGTCATCGGTGCCTATCTCAATGGAATTCTCGACGAGGAGATATATATGGAGCTTCCCCCTGGAATCCTCAAACCTGGGGAGATAGGAAAGGTTGCTTGGCTCATCAAGTCCCTCTATGGGGTCAAGCAGGACCACTCTGTATTCATCCGCCAACGAGCTGATGGAACCCTCCATGTCCCAGTATCCACTGATGACATGGTCATTGCTGGAAGCTCTCGTACCGCTGTTGATGCCTTCAAGTCTGAATTGCGCATCCATTTCGATATCACAGATCAGGGGGAAATACACTGGCTCCTTGGATTCGAAATCAGGTGTGACCGAAACACCCGCACCATCTCAATCAATCAGAAGGCATACATTGAGAGCATTGCTGCCAGATTCAGGATTGTTGAGGCAAAACCTGTGTACACCCCAATGGAACTGGGCGCTACATTCTCCAAAGAGCAATCACCATCCACACTGATCTCAGCACCATTCCAGGAAGCTTGTGGAAGCATGCTATGGGCAGCTGTGATGACCAGGCCTGATGTCCAATTTGCAGTTGGAATACTTGCACAGTTTACTCAGAATCCTGGTCACTGGCAGGTGATCAAACGAGTCATCAAGTATCTCTACACGACTTGAGATCTGTGGTTGACCATGGGAGGAATCTCGGGTGGGATAGAGGGTTATAGTGATGCAGATTGGGCATCGCAACCTCACAGACACTTGATCTCTGGATATGCTTTTCGGTTTGGCAATGGTGTTGTCACCTGGAGCTCCAAGAAGCAATCACTTATTGCCCTATCCAGCACTGAAGCGGAGTATATTGCCAGAGCCCATGCTGGTAGAGAGATTGCCTGGCTTCGAAGCTTCATGGATGAACTTGGGATGCCAATCAACAAATCGACCATTCTTCACATAGACAACCAGTCCACCATAGCGATTGCAAAGGACAACAAGTTCCATGCCAGGACCAAGCATATTGACGTACGCTACCACTTCATACATGAGGCGATCAGGGTTGGAGGAATCAAACTCAAGTATATACCTTCCAAGGAAAATATTGCCAACATTTTTACCAAGCCGCTCCCCTGTCCCATTTTTGAATTTTTCGTTCATCAACTTGGACTTGTCTCTGCTTGAGGGGGAGTGTTGGATATTCAATCGGAGATCCAATTTGTAGGGTACTGAAACCTTCGTTTGTTGATTGACGACTCAGTCCTCGTATAAAGAAGTCCCTTCTTTTATTAGCTACCAACCATTCTAACTATTGTATATAGCTCTATTTATATTAGGTAGTCACAAGTATATTCAGTCCTCATATAAAGTGTTACGGATCGTCTACGGGACGACTCCGACAACAAACGGACTCAGACTGACTTCGAGTGATGAGAGGGAGAAAGGGATATATTAACAATCCGGTGGGATAAACCAGACTAAACGTGAGTACAATGTACATACAACGATGATATATAAAGGTAAGGACTTAAGGGGAGGTAGTACTCTATCGTCCAATGGCAGAACTCCCTCTTATCTCCAGCCAATGGCATTATGCCCTCTTATCTTGGGTGAGTAAGCGCGATGTGATTGGACGATAACCAGGCATGTGATTGATCATACATGTGGTGATGTCAAAGCACGAGAACTTGGAACTGAAGGAATGGTAGCCAATAGGATCGTGGGACTTGGCACTTCTCCGTGGGAAAGTGGCCATGGGAATTGAGCGATGAGTAAGCGGGGCGAAAAGGTAACAATACCCCCCCCCACAAGGTTTGCGTCCGCGCAAACAAGAACAGGGAAGAGAAAGGAAATTAAACAGAATGAATAGAGGGTATATCAGGGACGGACCATGTGCCATACATGGCGGCCAGCAAGGCTGTTCAGGGCAGACTGTGTCGGGGGGTCGCAGATCTGGCGGATAAGTTACAACATAGCCAACAACAGAAAGGGGGTCTCCAAACCCCCGACTCTGTACATCATAGTTTAACGTCGTCGCGGACGAGTGCACACTAGAAAATGCGGAGGAAAGGATTGACGGGGTGATCGGAGAGGAGACGGGGCGGTACGTCGCAGAAACGAAGAGGGGGTAAGATGTCGTACCGGTCCCACAACAAAGCCGAAGGAAGGGGGGTATGCATGCGATGCATCATCGCGACTGGGTAAGCGTAAGTTGAGAGTCGTCCATCGTTGAAGGCGAGATTGCTGAGACCACCAGCGACATCACGAAGATGACCACGAGTACTCGGCATGCCGACCGTGATGACATGGGTGATGGCATTCACTTCGCCAAGCTCGAATAACCACAGACGCCGGACCGAAGTCGGGAAGGCGAATGAGCGAAAGTCATGGTTCTCCTGTCGTGAAAGGAGTGAGGCGATGACCTTGGGCTCAACGGACACAATGACATCGGTGGCAGGAGACCGTAATGGAGAGGCATCGATGGGACGAGGGATGATCGAAATACGTAGATTGGCCGAAGTAGGTGCACGGGGATGTAACCGATGGAATTCGGAGACAAGCTTTTTACAA
The DNA here is from genome assembly GCA_963555575.2 of Hygrocybe coccinea. NCBI lineage: Eukaryota > Fungi > Basidiomycota > Agaricomycetes > Agaricales > Hygrophoraceae > Hygrocybe > Hygrocybe coccinea. Next base: position 1,034,893 of record OY741999.1, read on the forward strand.
TTTCTCGTCTCTGATGCAGGTATCCATGAGTCCTCTTCGCGGGGATAACCCAACCAATGAATGAGGTAGAATAAACGATTCCTACGGATGATGGAATCGATAACTTCTTCGATCTCGTACTCTTCTTGTCCATCAATAATCTCTGCGGGTGGTTGTGGTAACGTGACAGCTTGTTGAGGGAAGGCAGGTGGAACATATGGGGACAGAAGGACTTCATTGAAGATAGGATATTTCTTCGACCATGTAGAGGGAAGTTTCAGTTCATAGGAAGATCTTCCAATCTTCTTCACGACGGGAAAGGGGCCATATCGTTTATCATCCAACTTCTTGGAAGGACGAAGAGAATCGATGTTTGTTGACTCCAACCACACTTTGTCGCCGACGTTATATTCTGGGGCAGGGCGATGTTTCCTATCATAGAATTTTTTCATCTTCTCTTGTGCAACAGCCAAGGCATTGGTTGCCTGTTCCTGTATGCGGTTCATTTGGTCCGCGAAGGAGGCAGCAGATTCATTGACGATTTCTTCTTTGACTGGTTCTTTTCCTTTCCAGGGGTGGAAACCCATCGTTGCATAGAATGGGGACATGCCGATGGATGAAGATTCATGATTGGCTAGGGCAAACTCTGCCAATGCCAACCATTCAGCCCAATCATCTTGTCGTTGATTGATGAACAAACGAAGGTAAGTTTCGATTTCGGCATTGGCCCGTTCGGTTTGTCCATCTGCTTGTGGATGATATGCAGTTGTCGGATGTCCAATGATTCCCAGCAAACGATTCAATTCCTTTGTGAAACCGGACACAAACTGTGTCCCGAGATCAGAGATGATGACGTGAGGCAATCCATATCGTTTAAAGACGTGGTCACGGTACAACCGTGCAGATCCTTCTGAGGTCAATGTAGTGGTGGTAGGGATGAGGACTGATTGTTTCTTCAGCTTGTCCATTACCACTAAGATGGCATTGAAACCTTGTGATTTGGGCAAAGGGCCAATTAGATCCATTGAGGCAGTATGCCATGGGTATGGGGGGATCGTATGAGGATGTAATAACCCCGGTTTCTTTCCTCGATGGATTTTCCTTTGTTGACACGGCAAGCACGCTGCAACATATTTATTGATGTCAGCACGGAGAGATGGCCAAGTGAAATGTTGTGCGATGGCTCTGAACGTATTTTCTTGCCCGGGATGTCCGGACAAGGGAGTATCATGATGTTCTTGTATGATTTCTCCCCGGAGATGGTCATCTTTTGGAACATATAACAGATCATTATGATAGATCAAACCATCATCCATACATTTCCATGGAGAGTTGGGATCTTTCAATCCTTCGCTGACTTGTTCGTCCAGTTGAAGTCCATATTTGATGAATTGTTCTTGCCATTGGGGACTCATCGTGGTGGTATCGAGGAAAGCCATGAATAAGGAGTCAGGGAGTGCGACAACGTTTTTATTGTCGTTGAGGCCTCGGTCGTGGTCGACACGTCATGAAAGCAAGTCTGCCTTGCGGTTCAGGATCCCAGGACGGTGATGGAGTTGGAAATTATAATCCTGAAGAAATGAGATCCATCGGGCTTGTCGTCGAGTCAGATTTTGTGGTTGCCTGAAATATGTGAGGTTTTGATGATCGGTATAAACGTCGATGATTTCCGATGCACCAAGAAGGAAATGTCGCCATTGTTTGAAACATCGGATGATCGCAAGCAATTCCTTATCGTGGACATCATAATTCCTTTCCGCAGGGGACATGCTATTCGACAGAAAAGCCACTGGATGCCACGTGCCGTCGTCTTGTTGCTGTGATAGGATAGCACCAGTGGCGAAATCTGAGGCATCACATTCGATCTTGAATCTTCCATGATTATTGGGAATAATGAGAACAGGATCCGTCGTGATGATCCGTTTCAGTTCCTCGAATGCAACTTGTTGTTCTGTGTTCCATTCCCAATCCTTTTTGCCGGTCAGGGAATTCAGAGGCAACGCGACTTGTGCGAAATTCCGAACGAATCGTCAATAGAAGTTGAGGAAACCTAGGAATGACTGTAATTCCTTCTTACTTTTTGGGACAGGCCAATCGGTTATTGCATCAGTTTTGGTCGGATCCATTCGTACTTTTCCATGTTCAACAATGAGACCGAGGTATTCCACACGTTGTGCATCAAATGTACATTTCCCGATCTTTAGGAACAATTTGTTGTCCCGGAATTTCTGTAATATTTGACATGTCCGTTTTTGATGTTCTTCCAAATTCTTGGAGAAAATGATAACGTCATCCATGTATATATGTAACCAGCCTGCTCGTATTTCGTATCGGAAGATATGATTCATCATCCTCTGGAATGTAGGAGGAGAATTCCGCAGACCGAAAAACATTACCGTGGGCTCAAATAACCCTTTTGGAGTCAGGAATGCGGCTTTATACTGGTCGCCTTCTTTGATCCGTATGTTGTTAAAGCCCCAACGAACATCCAACTTCGTGAAATATTCCGCACCATCGAGTTGATTTATGATGTCATCGATTAACGGTAATGGGTAGTTATCTGGGATAGTATGTTCATTCAGTTTCCGATAATCTTGTACACCACGTAATTCGGTTGCATCCTTCTTGTGTACATAGAAGAACGGTGAGGCGTAAGGTGATTTCGATGGTCTGACCTTGCCGGCTTTCAGGTTCTCATCTAGGAACTCATCGAGTTTCTGACGTTCTGGGGGTGACAATGGATATAGTTTACAGTTGAGGTGGTCGGGTGCATCTGGCTTCAGGTTGATCGCATGATCCCAAGGTCGGGACGGTGGCATAAAGTCAGTGGCCTTCGGATCGAAGACATCGGCATAATCTTTATATACATCCGGCAATTGATCAATGATTGATTGTTCCGGTTTGACACCGTCATTGGCCATCTTGGCACGAGCCAGTTCTGTCGATTTTGTCTGGAAAGCGCGATACCAAGCAGGTTTGTCATAAATCGCAGATCTGAACATCACACCCTCGACTTTACCAGGAGAGTGACCACAGACGGAAAGACAACGAGTGAAGTCAATCGTTTGGGTCAACCAATCAATCTCGGGATTGTGTTTCTTCAACCAGTCAAAACCGAGATAGATGTCGATCTTTGCAAGGGGAATTACTGTAAGATGTATTCGTTCCATATGTTCACCAAGCCGTAGATTCATCTCGACATACTCCGTAATCAAGCCATCTTTAGACATTGTACCATCCCCGTTGTAACTAGGGAATGGCTTCTCGTACTTCTGTGTCGTGAGATGATGTTGTTGTACGAAACCGGAATTGATGGCTGAGACGGTACAACCAGAATCTAATAAACAAGTAACGGAGAATTTCCGCTGGTCATCGAGTGTGGTCAATTGACCTTTGACGCTGATTGACATCATCATGGTACTGTCATCCGATGATGCAACCAATTGTTCGATTCGTTGATTAACTTCTCGAAGCCTCCATTCTGCGGCCCGTTTGTCGGCTTTCGTGACGAGGGGTTCCATTTGACGCATCCTATGAATCTTGACAGCCATAGATTTTACAATCGGTTCTTCCTTTGTCTCCGTAGTTTTTTGATATGTTTGAGGAAGTTCCGTGATCAAATATTTAACCGCTTCGTCGATAGGCATTCGTTGTAATTGTACGACTAATCCTGGACTGATTTTCATGACGTGTTGTCCATGAACATCCCAGTCGTTTATGAGATCGAGGGCGCTATACATATCGGTGTTCATGATGGCGACCATTGTCTCTTCGGCATTGAATTCACTTTCGATGACTGGTTTGGATGACGTAACTGTGACAGGTACCGATTTTCTTTCTACTGGCGTCTTAGTACACTCGCATTGTACATCTGGTACTTGTTGTTGTTTCGGTAGCTTTGATTGAGGCCACAGTTCTTTCTGTTTCTTCTTGTGGCTTATTTCGTTTTGCATGTCTTGTCTCATTGTTCCGAGTTCAAGCAAAATACGGTCGAATTCGATAACAGTCGGCGTATTTACAATTACAAGGGGGGCGGTAGATGAATGAGATGTGGTCGAAGAATCCATGCGTTTCTTCGACCATTTTAAAAATCCTTTCTGGCCTGGACGAGTTCATCTTCGAGTTGGGCGCAGCGGGCCTTGAGCATCTGAATGATGTCTTGACCGCTCGACGCGGGTTCAGTGGTCATGGAGCGGACATGTTGCTCCTGTTCAGTATTCAAGACGCGTACACGTTGTATGCGGGACGGGCAATTTCGCGAGAGATGTCCGGTGTCATGACCCTAAATGACTTTAGGTGTAATGTCATGGTTTCATTAGTAGAGCACAGAGATAACCACTCATACCTAGTATACATAAGCACACCCCACATTCATTAGTATTCATTCCATATTTTTCTATAACACGTATGCAAGTGAATAGGCATAGTAAAGTATACCCTTACTGCCTAGCATTAGCTTTGAATATTTTTTTATAGTGTTCCTACTTAGGCCCAGGCTTAACCACTTGGTGCTGGCATTCATAGACACTATCCACACTCATTTACATTTATTTCCTATTTTTCTATGATCTGTGTGCAAGGGAACAGGCATAACAAGGATATGTTGTGCACTATTATTGGTGGAAGGAAGATGACAAATCATGTTGGACTTTGTTGATTGTTGTTAGTCTTGTTGCCACTCAGCAGACCAAACAGATAAGGGGAGAAGAGATAAGATAGAGAGAGGGATAAGATAAGATAAGGAATTGGAATAGAGGACCAATTGTTTTGTACCTACATCCTAAATGGGGATAACATAGCAGGGTTATTTGAAATTGCAGCAGATCTGATGCTGATCTGTCCTAATGGAGTTAACACAGCCTTGGAGCACTCCCTCCATTGTTCCTCCTTACTCAGCCCCCATTGTTGTCTAGTCCCCATTGTTCTCAGTCCCCCATTGTTCTCAAACAGTGTATATAGAGCCCCAAATTGCCCAGTAGTCAGAAACACTTCTCTCCCCCCAATTTATACCTTCCCCTTAGTGTTCACCCTTCAGTCTTATAGTTAGTGTTATTAAGTTAGTGCTAGTAGTACTCAGTTATAGTAGCTAGTATCCTTATAGCAGTTCACTATCAGTTTATCATTCTTGCTTGTTGAGTCAGTGGGTCTATCTTTGACCACTCAATAGTTGCATATCAGTCTGTCAGTTTGCTGTGCTTAGTCAGCTATTTGGTTAGCTTGTATTAGTCAGCACCCATATTTGGTAGTTCATATTTGTCTATCATCATTCTTGCTTGTTGAGTCTGTGGATCTATCTTTGATCACTCAATAAGTACATATCTGTTATCATTCTTGCTTGTTGAGTCTGTGGATCTATCTTTGATCACTCAATAGGTGCATTCTTAGTCTGCCAGTCCATTTTTGTGCTTTGCTTAGTCAGCTATTCACTTAGCCTGCCTTGGTCAGCATCCATATTCAGTAGTATTAGGGTTAAGGTTACTTCTATTCAACAGAGTATTGAAAAGATATTAAAGTATATCCCTGAACTAGTAGCCAATGTGCGTTTGAAGCTTCGGACTAAGTAGATAATTCAATATCCAGAAGATACTCTTGTTGCTTAGCTTCCTTACCAGTTCATTCAAGTCTGTCAGTAGTCATTAGTATAGTCCATTATCATTGCTAGTCTGTCATCATTGCTAGTTCATCTATAGTGATTGCTTATCATTTACTGCCCATTGCTCATTGCTTGCTTGCTCTTTGCCCATTGCTTGCTTGCTTACTCAAAGTCTCAGTCCCATCTAAGGAGAGACCTCACTGTTCACTGCTCATTGTTCACTGCTCCTTGATTGCTTGCTCACTGTCTATTGTGTGCTTGCTCACTTAAAGTCTCAGTCCTATATCAGGAGAGACCTCACTGTTCATCTGTTCACTGTTCACTGCTCATTTGCTCACTACTTGCTTGCTCACTGCTCACTGCTTGCTTGCTCACTGTTCATTATAGCCTGCTCACTGTTCATTATAGCTTGCTCCCTGTTCATTATAGCTTGCTCCCTGTTCATTGTTATTCTAACAATACTTGTATAAAGGTGTGTTCGACCTTGACAATAACTTCAACAAATTTAGTTTAGCCTCAGAACAACAAGGCCTCTGTCTGAAAAAAAGTCAATTCCACAAGCCTTGGTGAAAACATTCATTCACACAACATAATTTGGAGCCCACCGCGAGGGTAAATAAATTTGTTGAAGGAGTGTTATCATCATACATACATACATAAAGGTTAGTTCATCAAGTGCCTTATCAATTTAATATATATATCCTTGATATATATATTAACTTCTAACATATATATATATTCAATATATATATACATACATACATACATACATACATACATACAGTCATACCATCAGGTATATCATCAATCCCTTATACATCAAGACAATCTACTATAACATACAATGTCTTCAAGTACTACACCAGGTACTAGTACTTGTACACCTGACATGATGCCTCTATTAGGACAGAAGTCTGCTCCAGCCAAGTTCACTGGAAACTATGAAGAGGTTAAAAGGTTTCTTAGGCATTTCAATCAGATGTGCAAAGCCTATGGAGTGTCAGACAAAGAGAAATGTGATAGAGTTGTGGACTATTGTTCCACCAAGGTAAACAAACTCATTGAAGCTTTAGAGAGTTACAGAAGTCAGGCTTGGTCCCAGTTAGAGACTGACATCCTTCATTACTTTGATGCAGCATTAAAGGAAACCAGGTACACCTTGAGGGATCTCAAGACCCTCACTAGCACTTGGAAGCTCAAACAGATCAAGACACTCACCAAGTGGAAACATTATGAACGTAAATTTACTACTATTGCTGGATGGTTAGAGAATAAGAAGAAGATCTCTGCAGATGAAAAGGCTTCATACTTTTGGTATGGGATCAATAGAAACCTCAGGCAGACCATAGAGACACGTTTAAGCTCTAGCTCTACTCCCTTGGATGTTACTTCACCATTCCCTATCAAAGAGATTATCAAGGTTGCAGAGACTTTGTTTGAAAGAAATAGGTTTGACATCAACCTAGCAGACACTGATTCAGATGTGCCTGGAGGATTGAACCATTTCTCAGAAGACTCCTCTGATGATTCATCAGAAGAAGAAGATTCAGACAGTGAATATGACAGTTGTGTAAGAAGGAAAAGAAGAGAGAAGAAGAAGAAGGCATATAAGAAGGCACACAAGTCCAAGATCCCAGATTCAGATGAAGAAGTAGTAAAGAAGTCACATAGGAAAGAAGGAGAAAGGAAGGAACATGCCAGGAAGAACATGGATAAGAAGAACATTAGCAGCAGCCCTCAGAATGAAGTGGAATCTTTGATCAAGCAGATGGAGAAGCTATCATTGGATGACCCAAGATATGGATATATTTACTACAGAGCTCTGAAGCTAGACCCAGACACAGCCTGTTGTGTTAGAGCACCCACATTGCAGTCTCCACCACAGCAACAGCCACTTCAGCAGACTCAAAGGCCCCCATTCAAGATATCTGCAGCCAACAGTATTGGACTTCCACCCAATCCTCCCTCCAATCCCTTCAATCCCTTCAATCCTGCCAATGATCAGAGAGGACCCATGACATGTTATGGTTGTGGTGCCCAAGGTCATGGAATGCTAGCATGTTACAAGATGAATGAATTAATCCAGTCAGGAAAGATATCCAGAGATGCATTTGGCAAGATTGTTCTTCAAGATGGATCCTTTATTCGCAGAAATCTAGGAGAGACATTTATTCAGGCAATTGATAGGATTATAGCTGAGAAAGCTAGCAATGTCCAATCCCACTTCTATGTAATGCAAGAACCATCCACAGATTATTATCAGACAGATGTTGAAGAAGATGTTGATACCTTTGTTATGCCAGATGTGAAAGAAGAAGAAGAAGAAGAAGAAGAAGAAGTAGAAGTTATGCCTGCTGTTAGAGGACAACAGAAGATAGCAGCTGCTAGGAAGGAAGTTCTGGATGGAGTATATCCTCCCCCAGCTAATAAGGGCAAGGGGAAAGAGAATGTAAAGCCCACACCAGTCATACCTCCTATTCCTAAAGGTTCAGTTAAGCCTGGCCCTCTGTCTACTCAAAACAAGCCTCATACACAGGTACCTCAAGTACACTTACCTGCTCCATTGCCATTTCCAATCAAGAAGGCAAATCCTGTAGACCCTGCAATAGAACTCAAGCGCATGCAGCCTGTCCCCATGGATATGAGGACCAAGAGAATTATCCCATCAGATACAGATACAGATGTGGAGATGTTAGATGCTTTACCTCCCAAGCCACTTAGAACTCAGAAGCAAGGACACAAGACCACTGCTGAGAGGAACAAGATCATGGCAGAGAGAAATGCAGCTATTAATCGCCCCAAGCCACTTCCCAGACAATCAGAAGTTTCTGCAAGCATTGGAGAGACACAGGTTATCAATCAGCTCCTTAATACACCAGTTACATTGAAGATTCGTGAGGTATTGGCTTCCTCAAAGGACTTATCAGAACAGCTCTCAGATATGATTAAAAGAAAGAATGCAAAGGTAGCTGTGATGGCTAGTTCATTCACCACCAAGGATCGTGGAGTATTAATTAGACTTCAGATGGAATGTGATGGAAGGCCTATTGAAGCAATTATTGATACAGGATCTCAGCTCAATGTAGTCAGCAAAAGAATTTGGAAGGAAGTTATACAAAGGCCCATGGATATAGGAAAGACACTTACTATGAATGATGCCAATGGAGGAGAAGGGACATTAAAAGGATTAGCATCCAATGTTCCTTTGTCCTGTGGTGGTGTCCTCACTCATGCCAACTTATACATAGGAGAATCAGTACCCTTTGATTTATTGCTTGGTAGACCTTGGCAAAGAGGAAACTTTGTCACCATTGATGAAAGAGTAGATGGCACATATTTGGTCTTCAAGAGTCCTGATGATTTAGAGAATAGATATGAGATCATGGTCTCCCCAGCCAGGTCAGAAGTGAATCAGGCTATGAGATTCTCCAGGAATAAAGTCTCCCCATCCTCTTACATGTGTACTACAGTCTCAGAGCAAGAGACAGTCCCTACAGTCCTCTCAGAGCCAGTTTCAGACCCTCCAGTACCATTTTGGTTACAGGATGACCGCTTTCAGCCATTATTTCAAACTCAGCTGACTGTGAAATCACTCAGTCAGGTGACCGCTAAAGAGATATCTGGCGACCGCTCTAATCCGACATTTCAAACTCCGCTTAAATCCGAAATTGTCACATGTATTGACCAGGATATTTCCAAAACAGGTGGAGATAAGCTCCAATTTCATAGAGATACTGAAGAGTCAGGTACCCCCATCCCCATTAATGCCTATAATGGCTCAAAGAAATTTACATTGTCCAGTACTCATTGTCCTGATAAGGATAATGAGTTTTCTAAAAGGAAAAAGATAAGAAAAATTGATTATTTTTGCGAAAATTTAGGTCAGAAATGCTATAAAAACCCAGGTGAAGTCGAAATGTCTGTAGCAATGCCTGCTACTCAGACCCCCCAGATCCCCCCCTACATGATCAATGATATCCCCCTCCCTCTTCCTGTTGAAGGACTTCATTCTGTAGGACACCCTGATGCTGCTCGACTTATCACTTCCATTTTAGGAAATAACTTCGATTACCAATCACCTCATTTGGCTAGATACCTTATTGCTGCTGCTGTAGGATTCAGGCTCTCTCCTGGTGTAGACCAGAATGGAGTAGAATTTGAGCAGGGAATTTTATTGAATGCCAGTCTAGCTAGTCTTAATTTCACAGGCCCTCCTGCTTTGAGGATGGGACATTTGGTGTTTCAGTTCTATCCATTTACTCCCCCTCCTGTTGATTTTTCTGTAACAACCCCTACATTGCCTCCTCCTCATATTGAGGAATTTTTCCAGTTTCCTCCAGCTTCTCAGGACCCTAGACCACGCCCCAGAGATTTTACTTCACCATTGCAGCCACTTAACCGCGATATTGATAATCCAGTTACGCGGATTCCCACGGTCAGTCCAGTTCCTCAAGACTCCGCCGCCAGTGACCTGCCCAGCGATGACCGCAGTGTAGCGTCTTCGGACGACTCCTGCTCGCTCGGATGGCGACGCCCAATCGACGGATGGGAATGGGACAACGTGGTAAGCCCCACCAAGTCAAACCCGCCCTTTAATTTCACTTACAACACTCAGTTCATTGGCCATGGTGGTGAAAGCAACGCCCCGGCGGCGGATGCAGACGATCCCACCTCGGACTCTTCAGTTGATGGATCTATGGATTCATACCCCCCCGACGACGACATGAATCTCAATCCGGAATCTTTCTTTTCGTCCTCAACGGCCCCCACCAACGACGGTCGCCCCCTCCGTTTCGATAACGACATTCCGTACTGTAATTCGCCGGAAAACTACGATAGTGAGCCACAAAGGGATGTGAAGGATGAAGGGAGCGGTTTCCAGGTATGTGGCGCACCCACACCACCCAGTATGACTGCCCATGACCACCCCCCTTCGAGCCAGCCCCCATGCAACGCGCTTGGCGCACACACCCCATCAAGACAAGTATCCCCCGTCGTACACGACGTACATCAACCCTTCCCGTGCGAATTAGCCCTGTGCCACCCCGTCGATCCCAGCGAATCCGCGCCCAAGTGCGGCGCTGCTTTATTTTCTAGTTTTTATGTAGAATCTTCTCCCATGCATGAACAGATGGCCCCGGCGGCCCATGCTCAGTCCCCCGAAGCGATACAAACCACCCCGTATGGTATACCAACGTTATTTGACCCCTCCTCACCAGATTCCACTTTCAGCCCCATCCCTAGCTCTCCAGCCGAATTTCGTGTCCCATACCCGCCGTTTGACGAGCAGGCAGCCCCGGCGGCTGCTATTCACGTCAATGGATCAAACCCGAGTGAATCCACCAACCCACCGAGCATTATCGTAGACTCGCCCGAATTTTGTCTATCCCCTGTTTATACCCCCGAATCGCCCCCGAATTCACTTTTCAACGACGACGAATGGAACTGGCCCGTCGGCCAGGTTCATACCATCAACCCGGCCCTCCTCGAAGCCCCCCATCTCCTCAACAACGCCCAAGCCGTCAATTCTGCATTTCCGCCTCCTCCTACTCATATGCCTACCCCCCCTCCTACCCCTCTCCATTTTGATAGTGATGTTAGTACCCCTTTGTTACCTGACTGCAGTAGTAGCAACTTTGACTTGCTTTATGGAGATTTGGAGTATTCTCCCAGATCCCCCTTATTTGAGAAACATTTATTTTCTGAATTAAATAGCAGTGAAGAATTTTTGTATTCCAGTAAAGACATAGAAAGTCTTCCAGTTTTGTCTTATGATCAATTCCTTTCTTTGTATTCTGGGAGTGATTCAGGATATAAGGGTGATAACCAAGACCCTAGTTCAGATACACTTGCCTCAGCCATTGTTTCTAGTCCAGCTCCTTCTTTTATTTCTTCAGTGCCAGAGCCCCCTTTTGATAAAAGTGGCACCCAGTCTAGGCCTATCAGTATATCCTCAGATGAAGACAATGATTCTTCAGGAGATGAATCTATGGAGGAAGATTTTTATAGTGATCTCAAATGGTTTTCCTGCACCAGGTCAGCTGCTCCATCCCCAGAAGATATGTCTATGTTTAATCCAGATATCAGTAATGCTATTGGACAAGCTCAGGACCCTATGGATTCACCCCTAGGATTAATATCAGTTTCTCCATCCCCACCCCCACTTGAAGAGATAGAATTGTTACAGTTTCCCCCAGGCTTAAAGAAAGCAGCATGGAATGAGCCCAATGGTGAGAAGTTTAACTCACCTTATGATGACTTCCTCAGGCTCCCATTTGACCATGCCCATGCCTTAAATTTAGAAGAGCACATTACCTCCATGTCTTCCAAGGATTCCAAGCTGTCACTCCCTTTCTTACCCAGCAGTAGGACAGGCCCCCTTTATCCAGAGTCAAATCTATTGGCCCAGCTTGCTTCAGAAGCACCTCCCATCCATATACAGCCACCCATTCAAGTATACAACATGACCATCCCAGATCCTGCTCCAGTCCAGTCCCTAGACCAAGCAGCTGCCCAGCTCATGGTCATGGACCCAGATCAAATGACTACCTATGATGTCCACATAGGATTCCTCAAAGCTATCAGAGCATCTTATGTTGAAGGAATTCGCCGCATTGGTTTTAGGCTCTCAAATCCTTTGTGGAGAGACTTGATCAATGAGAGGCCAAAGGATGATCCTGTCAGATTCTATTTTACCCATCAATGCCTTATGTTTCATTTTCTCAAGGAAGGAGATCAGTCAGACCCCCCTGATCCTCCTGATTATTTCAGGACCAGCTATTTTCAAGCCTCCAATCCCTTGCTCAGTGAAGCAGAGATTAGATTCCTCCACAATGCCTCCCTCTTATTTCGCTCCAATGGTCGTTTTCTCCTATCAGATGCCATTAATGCAGTATTGGACATGCGTTTTCATCGCCCTGAATCAGTGGCAGATCTTTTCAGGGAAGGTTACTTTGACCCTCCCAAGTTCTCCAAGATCAATTACTAGTTGTGAATCAGCCCTATGTAAAATGTACCCATCTTTCTCTTATATACCTTGTATGTTCTTGCCAGGCTCAGTAGGATACCAGTTCCCTTATGAAAACACTTCAGTCATGATCCAGAGTAGTATACCCATGTACAAACAGGTTGATCTGATGAATTTGATACCCATCAGATTGTATAGCAGTCAGAAGTCTAAGAGAAGTCTAGAACAGCTACCAGAAAAGAGTTATAGCTATTATCATACTATCAAGAGTATTCAGGAGACAGAGACCCCTATTCTAGTATACCCTGAGGATGAGGATGAAGAAGATGTAACCCCTATTCAGGATGTTGCAGAGAATAATTTAGTAGCCCTATTCATGGACTTGGACAATAAATCAGAGGAACCTGATTATTATTATATCACAGATGAAGAGAAGTTTAATTGTGAAGAAGGAGACATCCTTATATTCCCCTGTGAAGAGACAGACAGTGATGGATTAGCCCAGACACTTACAGCTTACAAGAGAGTTGACAAGAAAGTGCTTCCAGTTCCTGGAACATTCCCAGAAGCAGCTCGTGTTACAAGAAAATTCCCTCATGATCCCCTTGCAACACTACCTCCTCTTCCTAGGAATCCACCAGACTTCCAGCCCACAGAGAGACTCTCAGAAGAACGTTTGAAGGTGCTCAAGGTTAATGATACCAATTTCTTATGGCCTGAAGAAGAACGGTTATTTATCCATGTAATGTCACTTAATCAACATGCCATTGGTTTTGAAGACAGTGAAAGAGGAACACTCAAGGAATCATATTTCTCACCATACATCATTCCTACCATTCCACATGTGCCTTGGGCATTAAGGAATATTCCTATACCTCCTGGAATTCAAGACAAGGTAATGGAAGTTTTGAAGAGAAAGATAGAAGGAAAAGTTTATGAGCCCAGTCAGTCCTCTTATAGATCAAGATGGTTTTGTATTTTGAAGAAGGATGGTAAGTTAAGGATAGTCCATGATCTTCAGCCCCTCAATGCAGTTACAATACGTGATGCAGGCCTCCCTCCAATACTAGACGAATTTGTAGAGCCATTTGCTGGTCATCAGTGTTACACAGTATTTGATTTACTATGGGGATTTGATGCCAGAAAAGTACATCCTGTTTCCAGGGACCTTACAGCATTTATGTCACCCCTTGGATTGCTTCGCCTCACATCACTCCCCATGGGATTTACAAATTCTCCAGCAGAATTCCAGAGATGCATGACATTTATTTTACAGGATGAGATCCCTCAGGTAGCCAACATCTTCATTGATGACTTGCCTATCAAAGGACCCCAATCACCTTACTTACAAGAGGATGGAAGACCAGAAGTATTATTAGAGAATCCAGGGATTAGAAGATTTATTTGGGAACATGCCCAGGATGTACATCGCATTTTACACAGATTAGGTTGTGCAGGTGTGACAGTTTCTGCCAAGAAGACACAACTGTGCAGACCACATGTTGTGATTGTAGGACAGAAGTGTACCCCTGAAGGACGTTGCCCAGAAGATAGCAAAGTAGACAAGGTCTTAAACTGGCCTCCACTCAAGACACCTAAGGATGTTAGAGGTTTCCTAGGTCTTTGTGGAACAGTTCGCATTTGGATAGAAAATTACTCTGCACTTGCTAGACCATTATCAGAGTTATATCACAAGGAAGCAGAATTTATATGGGATGAAAGAAGACAAGCAGCCTTTGATATGTTAAAGGAAAAGGTAGCCTCAGCACCAGCCTTACGCCCCATTGATTACAGTTCAGACAATCCCACATATTTATCAGTAGACAGCAGCAGTATTGCCGCAGGATTTATTCTATCCCAGGTAGATGAAAATGGAAAACACCGCCCTGCCAGATATGGTTCACTGCCCATGAATGAGAGAGAAGCAAGATACTCTCAGCCTAAGCTAGAGCTTTATGGTTTATATCGTGCATTACGCCATTGGAGACTTTTCATAGTAGGGATAAAGAATCTTCATATAGAAGTAGATGCCAAGTATATTAAAGGAATGCTAAATGAGCCAGACCTACAGCCCAATGCTGCAATCAACAGATGGATTCAAGGGATTCTCTTGTTTGATTTCAAGCTCATACATGTTCCTGCTACACAGTTTAAAGGGCCAGATGCTCTTTCTCGTAGAGAACTAGCTGATGGTGAAGAGATAATAGAACATGATGATTCATGGTTGGATGATATTGCCTTGCTAGTGCATGTCCCCAACCCTGATCAGTTGAAAGATTTTTGTTTTACAGTTCCCACTAGATTGCCATACAGGACTCATGCACTTCCTTCTGCAAACAAGGATATTTCCAGACAAGACAACATCCTGTTTCAGATCAAGCAATTTCTTTCTACATTGGAAGTACCCCCTTCAGAATCATTACAGGCTAGAAGGAGATTTTTGAAGAAGTCTGCAGATTTTTATTTGAAGGATAATAGAATGTTTAGAAGGAATGGAAAGAAGACACCCTTGTTGGTGATTATGGATTTGAAGAAGAGAGTTGCTATTCTCACACAGGCTCATGAGAATCTAGGACATAAAGGAGAACAAGCAGTATTTGATATAGTGAAGCTTCGATTTTTCTGGCCTCATCTTAGGACAGATGTGCACCATCATGTGTCATCTTGTCACCAGTGTCAAATCAGAAGTTTGAAGAAGATAGAGATATCCCCTACAGTTTCAGCTCCCACTGCTTTATTTCAGAAGGTGTACATTGATGTTATGTTTATGCCACCCTCTGCAGGATACCATTTCATTGTAGCAGCTCGTGATGATTTATCAGGTGTAACAGAAGTGAAGGCCCTCAGATCAAACAATTCACAGAATCTAGCCAAGTTCTTTTGGGATCAGATCTACTGCCGTTATGGATCTATTGGACAAGTAGTAACAGACAATGGTGGAGAAGTTAAAGGAGCTTTTGAATCATTGCTCAAGAGAATGGGAATACCTCAGGTTCACATATCACCCTATAATAAACATGCTAATGGAGTAGTAGAACGCGGACACTTTACCCTTCGTGAAGCCATTGTGAAGTCAAGTGATAAAGATAAATTTGGAAAGATTAGGAATTGGCACAAGCAGGTAGAGCTAGCTTCATTTGCAGACAGGATTACAGTCAGCAGTGTTACTGGTTATTCCCCCTATTATCTGTTGCATGGCACCAACCCCTTGTTGCCATTTGATCTATCAGAAGCCACATTCATGGTAGAAGGCTTTCAGTCAGGCATCTCCACTGCAGAATTATTAGCCCTAAGGATTAGGCAATTGCAAAGACATCAGGAAGACGTTGACAAAGCAGCAGAAATACTAAAGCAGGCACGCTTCAAGTCCAAGTTGCAGTTTGAACAGAGATTTCATAGGAGACTTCAGAAACGCAATTATGATCCTGGAGAATTAGTTCTGGTTCGTAACAGTCGATTGGAGATGACCATTGCAAAGTTCAAGACAGAACCTCGTTACATAGGACCATATGAAGTTGTCAGAAGGACCAAGAGAGGGACCTATGTCCTGAAGGAATTAGATGGTGCAGAACATGCTGAGCATTATGCAGCATTTCGGATTTTGCCATACATTTATCGGACTGACCCTATCCTTTATGAAATAGCAGACCAGGAAGATGAAGCTGTTGAAGTAGAAGGTTGCTCAGTGAATCAGATAATACCTCTTGGATTAGGAGACATCACAGATATTATCCTTGCCATCAAGCCAGAATTTGCTGCACACATTGCCTCACGCACAAAGAATTATGAATATAGAAAATATCAAGTCCCAGCCACTGTCTGTCACATGTGGCTTTATGAAACAATGCCAGTTAGTTCCATTACAGGAGTCATTACAGTTGGTTCAGTAAAGGTACCAGGAGAAGTCAATGACCCCTCAGGTCTTGGCAATGATGATTTTGATGCAGGCTTGAAGTTATCAAAGTATGGTTATCCTATATATCATCTTCATCAGTTACCAGTGCCACTATCTGCAGAATTGCTCCAGAAGAGATACAATACTGTCATTCCTCACCGCTATTGCATAGCCCCACACTCATTCATTAACGATTTTCCTTTCTCTGCATTGACTTCTATATTCTAGCACGTTTTGTCACTGACTATACAGTTATATCTATTGCCCCTATCGTTCATGTGACTTGCCGCTGCCCACCCTTTTTATTAGGAATCCTGCTTTATGATTGGTTGGACGCTCTTATCTATGCACATGACATGCCGCTGCCCACCCTTTTTTTAGGAATCCAGTGATTTGATTGGTCGGTTCCTTATCTATGCACATGACATGCCGCATGCCCCCTCTTTGTTTACGATGACCAAGATTTGATGTCCTAGTTTGGACATTGCATTACGAATTTGAACGTTAACGCCTCAGTTTGGTAATACCAGACTACCACAAATATTATGAACATTTATGAAGACAAGAAAGTAAATAAATAAAAATCTGTGTATGAATAAAGAAGAAAAAGAAAATAGCAAGGTAGTAAAGAAAGGACAAACGGCCGTTATGAAGATTTACAAAAAGAAAAAGAGCACTTGACCCCAAGAGAATGAAGCCAGTGCCCTGCACTGACTCCCAATCCGTCCATCCTCCAGACTATTCGCTTCTTGATCGGGTAAGGTTATTTCAGCATAGAGAGCCGAACAGGAATTTTTCTATCAGACAAGTCAGCAGAATATCATGAAAAGAAAAGAAGGAAAGACTTACATTACAAGCATTCGGAATATTGAAGGGAGGATAGAGGGAAATTCATAGCATTCAATTACGATTCTCTGCCAAGGAAAAGAGGCAAGAGAAAAGGAGTTTGTTTCCCCAAGGACAAGGGATAGAACTAGGGAAAAGAAAACGCGGACCGTTCATTTCTTTACTATAACCCCCACCCAACACATGGCAAACACATGTTTCCTTACATAATTAGTCCAAAAGCAGACACAATAGCATGACATCAAGGATCTGCAAGATTCACGCTCGATATGGATGTAGGACCCTTAAGAACCAGTGGAATGGTAAAATACCGATTCAGGACATCAAGTAACCTTAATTGCATTTGAAATAAGTCGATCCAGAAGTAGAAAGACCAGGAACAGTACAGTCTGGACCCACAGGGACCAACTGCAGCATAGCAGACCGTTTTTGTACTGATTGACCCACCATTCTGGCACACCCTTAGATAATCCTCACTTAAACGCCCGTTCTCGTTTAAGGCAGCAGTCTTTTTTTGCCCGCTTACCAAACCTCATTTTTTTAAGCAGTCCCTTGACTACTACCTGCCTCTATACATCATGTCTTCTTCCAGCCGATCGTCTTCGTCATCATCATCCGTTTTAGACTTCCCTAGGCGCCTAGATATCTCGGACTTATTCGTATGGCCTACTGAAGAGGAAGTAGACTTTTTTACCAGGCCGATCACTTCCCCACCTTCCCTCCCAGCTCATGATGATATTTTCCTCTTTGACGATCACATCGATTTCGATTCCATTAATATTCGTGGAGTGGAATGTGCCCCAGCAGACGACTTCGATCTGTATCTGGACAGTTTACCAGAAAGACCTATGCTCCTGGCTCCAGTCGTTTCGAACCCAATACCCCTTGATTCAGACCTGGAAGATTTCTTGAATTCTCCACCACCCCCTTCCTCAGCCATTCCAGCATCATCGTCAGATCGCCGAAATCGTTTTGCCCGTTCTGCCAGCCCTTCCCCTTCCCCTTCACCTTCGCGTATTCGTCGTTTCAATGGAAAGGTGCCGGATTTCCATCTGGAGGCATTATTGAACATGACAAAGCAGAATATGGATAAGCAGAAGAAAAAGGGAGTTGATGTGAGAGAATGGGAGAGATTCTACAGAAAGATGAAGCAGAGAAAGCGTAGTGGAGTAACTCAGAAGGATTTCCTATATGCAGTTTAGAGTTTTCTTTTTCTTTCTCTCAGTTTTATCCAATCTTCTTTTGTTTGTGTTCAAGTCATCTTTTTGTGTTGCTAAGTCAGTTGCAACTGGGGACAGTTGATTTCTTTTGTTCCCTGTGAATGTCATGACCCTAAATGACTTTAGGTGTAATGTCATGGTTTCATTAGTAGAGCACAGAGATAACCACTCATACCTAGTATACATAAGCACACCCCACATTCATTAGTATTCATTCCATATTTTTCTATAACACGTATGCAAGTGAATAGGCATAGTAAAGTATACCCTTACTGCCTAGCATTAGCTTTGAATATTTTTTTATAGTGTTCCTACTTAGGCCCAGGCTTAACCACTTGGTGCTGGCATTCATAGACACTATCCACACTCATTTACATTTATTTCCTATTTTTCTATGATCTGTGTGCAAGGGAACAGGCATAACAAGGATATGTTGTGCACTATTATTGGTGGAAGGAAGATGACAAATCATGTTGGACTTTGTTGATTGTTGTTAGTCTTGTTGCCACTCAGCAGACCAAACAGATAAGGGGAGAAGAGATAAGATAGAGAGAGGGATAAGATAAGATAAGGAATTGGAATAGAGGACCAATTGTTTTGTACCTACATCCTAAATGGGGATAACATAGCAGGGTTATTTGAAATTGCAGCAGATCTGATGCTGATCTGTCCTAATGGAGTTAACACAGCCTTGGAGCACTCCCTCCATTGTTCCTCCTTACTCAGCCCCCATTGTTGTCTAGTCCCCATTGTTCTCAGTCCCCCATTGTTCTCAAACAGTGTATATAGAGCCCCAAATTGCCCAGTAGTCAGAAACACTTCTCTCCCCCCAATTTATACCTTCCCCTTAGTGTTCACCCTTCAGTCTTATAGTTAGTGTTATTAAGTTAGTGCTAGTAGTACTCAGTTATAGTAGCTAGTATCCTTATAGCAGTTCACTATCAGTTTATCATTCTTGCTTGTTGAGTCAGTGGGTCTATCTTTGACCACTCAATAGTTGCATATCAGTCTGTCAGTTTGCTGTGCTTAGTCAGCTATTTGGTTAGCTTGTATTAGTCAGCACCCATATTTGGTAGTTCATATTTGTCTATCATCATTCTTGCTTGTTGAGTCTGTGGATCTATCTTTGATCACTCAATAAGTACATATCTGTTATCATTCTTGCTTGTTGAGTCTGTGGATCTATCTTTGATCACTCAATAGGTGCATTCTTAGTCTGCCAGTCCATTTTTGTGCTTTGCTTAGTCAGCTATTCACTTAGCCTGCCTTGGTCAGCATCCATATTCAGTAGTATTAGGGTTAAGGTTACTTCTATTCAACAGAGTATTGAAAAGATATTAAAGTATATCCCTGAACTAGTAGCCAATGTGCGTTTGAAGCTTCGGACTAAGTAGATAATTCAATATCCAGAAGATACTCTTGTTGCTTAGCTTCCTTACCAGTTCATTCAAGTCTGTCAGTAGTCATTAGTATAGTCCATTATCATTGCTAGTCTGTCATCATTGCTAGTTCATCTATAGTGATTGCTTATCATTTACTGCCCATTGCTCATTGCTTGCTTGCTCTTTGCCCATTGCTTGCTTGCTTACTCAAAGTCTCAGTCCCATCTAAGGAGAGACCTCACTGTTCACTGCTCATTGTTCACTGCTCCTTGATTGCTTGCTCACTGTCTATTGTGTGCTTGCTCACTTAAAGTCTCAGTCCTATATCAGGAGAGACCTCACTGTTCATCTGTTCACTGTTCACTGCTCATTTGCTCACTACTTGCTTGCTCACTGCTCACTGCTTGCTTGCTCACTGTTCATTATAGCCTGCTCACTGTTCATTATAGCTTGCTCCCTGTTCATTATAGCTTGCTCCCTGTTCATTGTTATTCTAACAATACTTGTATAAAGGTGTGTTCGACCTTGACAATAACTTCAACAAATTTAGTTTAGCCTCAGAACAACAAGGCCTCTGTCTGAAAAAAAGTCAATTCCACAAGCCTTGGTGAAAACATTCATTCACACAACACCGGGCTGTTTACAATTGAAACAGAGGCCGGCCTTCATCAACTCCGTTCATTCGGCAGACATAGGCTGCTTGAGTTTCTCAGCCGTGACAGCGGCTCGGTCAACGTCCATGGCGTCGGGGTCTTTCGATTTTGCAGGCGCTACGGCAACTGCGGTGGGAGTGTAGGTCGTCTTTGACCTCTCACCCTTCTTCGTCGGGTTACTACCACCCGTAAGTCGTTCGATCTCATTGCGGTGTCGCCATTGACGGTCCAACAAAATGGTTTTCGTCTTCCATTCCGCGACGGTAGCGGGCATAACCTCGAGGCCGAAGATTCGGTCAACGAGGGGCTTGTTCAGGTGATTTTCCAGGAGCGGGATCAATTGCTCCTGTTGGGTGATTGGATGCCACCCAGCGCGTTTGTATAAGACTTCAAATTGAAGCCAGAATTCGTCAGCTGTCAGCTTGCCTTGACGGAGCGCATTGAGTTTAATCGCGGCATCTCGTTTGTCGTCCGGCTTGTCAAACTGTGCTTGCATCGACGTGGTGAAAGCAGGCCATGTTCCCCAGTTCATCTGCGGGGGATCCGGTTCTCCATGGACGTGCGCAGCCAATCGAGCATGATAATCGGTTGCGACGGTATCGCAAAAGTCATTAGCCCATTCAGCAGCGACACCTTTGTCCATCAACAACAAGACGAGGAAAATTTTTCTTTCATGTCGTACTTCGATTGGGAGGCGATTATCGGTAGTCCCAAAGTCTTCAAAGTACGTCGAGTTTGCAGCCAAGGAGATGATGACTGCACGCATGAAGGAACGAAATTCTTCCTTATCGCCATTGAATTTCGGGGGAAGGGGGAGAAGCGATTTCATGGACGCCATCGTTCAAGTGGATCGTCGTTTGCGTCGGAGGTAATGGTCGTAAGCGGGACTGGTGGTCCAAGCGGAGGTATATTTTCTTTTGCGTGTGAGGGTACGGAGTAATCGTCATATTCCTGCGTCGTTCTTCAACTGACTGTTGATGCAATGACGTGTAACAAGACAATCGAGACGTGTAATGGGATCGGCAAGTAATTGGATTGAGTCACTGTAGTCGGGACGTAAGATGAGGGGGAAATGTGATGGTGGTATAGGGAGATGTTCGCGATAATTTTCGTGCTTCAGCTTAAGACCAGAATGTACAGGTATCTCCCAATCGGAGGGGAAATTATCACCTAGTGGTTCGGTCCACTTGGTCCAGACAACAGCTCGGTAGATTGGATATACGAGAGGTGGGTCGACTACCAGGTAGGATTTTCCTGGAATATTATGTCGGACGAAGAATCCGTCTTCTTCGAGGAGTCGGGCTGCACGCCACCTGTTGTAGATGATACGATTTCGGAAGGGGGCGTTACACGAGTGGGCAATATCTTGGACAGTCGGGTGGAAATCCAGCTTTCTATCGAGTGATGGAGGGATGCGGTGGCCTTTGCATGATGTCAGACGAAGTTGACGAACTTCTGCGATCTCGTATGGACTACACGAGTATCGTTAGGGGTAATGGGAATGTTTCGGATCTGTTGGGCGGGAGTAACAGGTAATTTGCCTCTTTTACGTTGCCACTCAGAATCTTCTTTCAAACCGGTAGGGATATCGACTGGATCTCTGCCTAATGCTGGCTCGGTACCGTGGAAGGAGTCGAAGAAATGATCACGAGGATCGGGTGGGTTTGTTGAGCGATAGAACGGCCAAACTTTGGGTTGATCAGGCGTTACAACACGGACAGGTTCAACAATCGTTTCGATGGGTACAGTCTTGATTAACTCTTCAGACTGCACAGAAGGTGTTGGTGAGGGTGTAGGTAGGGTGGACGAGTTGTGATGGTAATCGTAGTCGGGATGGTCTGGGTCGTAGAGGTAAGGAGGGAAGGAGTTGTCGGGTAGATGGTACTGGGAGTTCTTGTAGTCTTCGCGACTATAGTAATAATCCGTCTTGACTACTTGGCTCAGGTTCAGGTTCGGGTTCGGGTTCTTTGCACAGGCCTTGTATCAGATAAACTGATTACAAGCGCAGCAACTGTGGACAAAGTTCTTCGTGACGTTAGTCGGTTTGTCGGGGGAGAGAGGAACGTTTAGTCTTTTGTTACAGATCGTCTACGGGACGACTCCGACAACAAACGGACTCAGACTGACTTCGAGTGATGAGAGGGAGAAAGGGATATATTAACAATCCGGTGGGATAAACCAGACTAAACGTGAGTACAATGTACATACAACGATGATATATAAAGGTAAGGACTTAAGGGGAGGTAGTACTCTATCGTCCAATGGCAGAACTCCCTCTTATCTCCAGCCAATGGCATTATGCCCTCTTATCTTGGGTGAGTAAGCGCGATGTGATTGGACGATAACCAGGCATGTGATTGATCATACATGTGGTGATGTCAAAGCACGAGAACTTGGAACTGAAGGAATGGTAGCCAATAGGATCGTGGGACTTGGCACTTCTCTGTGGGAAAGTGGCCGTGGGAATTGAGCGATGAGTAAGCAGGGCGAAAAGGTAACATAAAGACTGAGTCCTCTATTTATATTAGTGCCAATTTTTTCTAACAGATCAAGATCTTCGATAAGAATGATGATGCCGTCGAGCACATGACCATCAGCAAAACCTGATTTTGGGTCATAGCGGATCGACATTTCCGCATCTCGGAGCAAAGCATAGAGGTGAAAGGCCAACCTGAATTTGGGAAAATATGACATTTCGCCTGCACATTTAATACTCTGCAGTTCCCACTACTCCTGAAAATTGTGCAACTTGCGCAACTTTGGCTGATAGTTGCGCAGGTGGTTAAATAGATATACTCAAAAGTAACAAGGCATGTATCCTTGGCCACAATTGTAGTATTAAACAGTAAAATGGGCCTAGTTAGAATTTGGGGTCATCATAAGGCTCCACTAATCCGAGGGCTTTAACAAGCCTGGTGCCGATTTCATCCACCAGTTCATTTTCATGCCTGTGAGCTCCCCCCTCAGTCACAAACACCAACATTGACCTCTTGCATCCCTCACTCATCTCACCAAAATCTAAACCTTTGAACTGTGTCAGAGCCTCCTCCCACAACTGAGGATTTCAGCCATCAAGCAAAAATCGACCCATCCTGTTCCACCATATGGCACACCAGTCTTTGGCACAGAGATCTTATTTATGACAGTCGGATGCATGGACTGTGATTGGAGGAGGCTCGGTGGCAACTATTTGGCGATGCTCAGCAATATTCTCCTTCACTCGCATAAGCATGACGAAAACGGTGATTGGAAGTAAATTGATTTGCTCCAACGACATTTCACAGAGTGGGGTCTTGGTGAGTCTTTGAAATGCTGGGATGAATAGGGTTGTGGTGTTGTACTTGTAGGAGAGGTCTATCAGGAGAGTGGAGTGGAACGCAAAATGCTGATCATGAATATGGTGGATGGCGAAATTCCGAATGGTCTGGCATTGGTAAAGTTCACTCAGCTGCAGCAACCCAATGAGTGTATCATTTGCATATGGAGGTGGGCGCCATCTAGCCCATGCCGTGGTTAGTGGATAAACAAATGATAGAAACGCTGTGTACCTTCCATAGACAATACAAGGAAACTCGTCGAAAATCAATTGCTTCACTTGAGGAAGGACAATTGGCCGATTGACAGTCATCCCATCCAACTCTGTCTGTCCAGGTTCCCGACAGCCAAACATGTCCTTGAATGTCTGTGATATACCAGAAAGTATGCTACCAGGAAGTTTATACAGCATATTCTCAACCTGTGTTTATTGTGAGGATTTTCAGTTGTAAAATAATAAGCACAGCAGAATACATACAAGAAAAATGTGGGTGCCGTCATTGAGCCAGAACTTGGGATGTTTTGAAGGTGTCATGATGTGAAAAGCAGGTGGTTGATTTCCCACCTCGTGCCTCTTTCTGGCAAATATGGACGACGCGTCACTGCCAACAACTTTTCCCCCTCTCCCTCATTCAGGCACCATATGTGAACCCTGGGCAGTGAATATCTGTACTGTTCATCAGGTCATCAGCGAGATATATGAGCATGCACTCTGGGTTATTCACCAAGATGACACTGACATCTCACAGATCGCATTCCACATTAATGCAATATCGTCTGATGCCATGACTATTTTGGAGGCTTTAGAAAATGAAGGCGAAAGTGCCGAAGATCACTTACCTGATAACTGGTTGCATGAGTGTGCAACAATCTTGGGGAACAACTGTGGGTCTTTTACAGTCATCCACAGAGCATGCTAAACAATGGTTTATACCCATTCAATTGTATAATGAAACATTTCTCACCTTTCATTTTGCAGGGAGGATGCCAAAGTTGTCATCCCACAACCACTAACCCTCATTCATACAGGACGTCGTGGACAACCCTGAAAACACATTGACCTTGAATATCTTCAGGAGGCAACATCTAGCCGCCATCAGATTAAGTTAACTCAGCTTGCAGATGCCCTTGGAGTCCATTGAAACACATTATATCAGCATATGAAATGACATAATGTGACAAGGAACTACTCAAATCTGAGCAACACTGGTCTTGACAGACTGGTGAAGATCTTCAAACGTTGCAAGCCTGCAAGTGGATTGTGATACCTCATTGGTTTCCTTCGCTGTCATGGGCTCCAAATTCAATGTCGCCGAGTAGTGGCATCACTGAGATGGATTGATGGGCTTGGTTGTACATTGAGAAATCGCCAGGTTATCCAGAGGAAACAGTACCTTGTCACAAGATCAAATGTGCTATGGCATGTTGACGGCCACCACAAATTAATTCAATGGGGCATTGTTATCCACGGAATGGTAGATGGGTTTGACAGAACGGTCAGTCTGAATATGATCCTGCATCCAGACTAACTCTAACCTTGTAGATAACTGGGATTCAGGCCAGTACCAACAATCGAGCAGCAACAGTTTTGGAACTCTTCATCTCTGCAGTTGAGTCATTTGGAATGCCATCCCATGTGCGTGGAGATCGTGGTGGCGAAAATATGAAGGTGGCTATTTATATGATCATACGAAATGGTCCAAAACATGCTTCATTCATGTGGGGATCGTAGGTTTAAAATATAACTGAGTCTTTCATATCAGAAATTTACACTGAATAGGTCTACATGCAATACACATATTGAGCGGCTATGGGTCGAGGTTGGGTCACAATTTGCTCGAGCATGGAGAGCATTTTTCACACGATTGGAGAATATTCATGGTCTCGACATTACTCGGGATGGGCACCTATGGCTCTTACACACACTTTTCCTTGACGCTATCAATGAAGACTGCTCCAGCTTTCAACAGGAGTGGAATTCACACCCGATTGCTGGCCCAAAAACAAATGATAAGAGCCCGAACGTAAGTAAAGGACATCTCAGACACTATACCATTAATCTAAGCAAATCACAGGATCTACGTTTCCTCGGTCAGACCCAACTTGGAATTTATAAAGATGACTGCGAGAATGTGCATCCAGACACAATTAATCGATACTACGGTGTACATGAAAGAGGTGCTGGCCAAGATGATGACAGTGATGCCGATTGCGATCGAGCTGACGATGTCAACACTCCTGAGGGTGAAACTCCAGTGCTTCATGAAGAGCTTTCTGAGCGAATTGCTGCTGACCAGCAAGCAAATATCTGGCACAAAGGTATTGACGTTCCTCAACATGCAAGTCCTTTCGGAAGTGCACAAGAAGATCTTTTCTTTCAGGTGCTCGCCCAAGTTGTAGAGAAGGATATCACGCTGGCAGGATATGGCTTACTCCCAGATGAGTGGGATGGCGACAGCTATCCTGTATTTGAGGTGATACGGGGTGGACAGAAAGGGGGGAAAGAGATGCAAATTTCATTATCCCATCCAATCTGGAAAGACTGAGCAAAGCTTTGGGTTCAGGCTTTGAATGTGCTTTCACATTTCGATATTCCATAATAATAAAAATAAAACTAAAAAAAATACATATTAGTCTGCAGTAAAAGGAAAAATTGCCCCAAATTTTGAGACCCAGAATTTTTGAAGTTGGGGACTTCCTCGCTCAAGTTGCCATGGCTGAATGCTGTTGTGTAATGGATAACGGCACTCAATGCAAGTGTGAGGAATACTCACCTCCAGTGAATCCGGATCCTTCGCAACCTGCTCGATGTGCTGAGTGCTTGCATGAAAAGAGCAAGCATCCCAAAGGTACTGAATCTGCTCCCCCTGCAAAATCTGAAAGCGTTGTAAAGGCGTGTTCGGGGTGGCTTCGGAATGAATGATCCTAACCAAGGGGGTGTCAGCGTGAAAGTGACAGGGTAATCAGTGTCGTGAGTCGTAGTAAAAAGGGTAGTAAGAGAATATGAGTAAAGCCGCCACCTAATATGACGATAACGGGTGAGAAATAGGGAAGCCGACGATACCGACGATACCGACGATGTCGGGTACGGCGAGCGGGTAACGATAAAATGAGATAAAATAGTAAATATAAAGGGGAAAGTCTACGGGCTATGACGACGAGAGGTTCTAAGGAGTTCTGAACGATTCTGAGCGAGACAAAGAGGGGGGAACTGGATTGTTTTTGTTATTGTTGTCGGTCACTGTTTTTATAGGTCTATGAAGAGTGAGCTACTTTGGTATAGGTTACTTCGGCTGATAGTAACTACAAGGGAGATACGAAATGGGAAGGAGAAGATGGGAGTTGCGAGGCAACGAAGGAACAGGAATGGAGAGGAAAAGATATAACGAAAAAGATGGAAAATAAAGGACCTATGTCCAATGAGGACAGGGGGTATAAGTCCGATGTCGGTATAGGGAGTCTGAGGTGTCACGTGTGATCGTTTTGGGCGATATAAGTCATCGGTGTCGGTATAAAATTGGCCGTCGGTTTCGAGTATGAGGAAGTGGGACGAGTCGGGTTCGTGAGTATCCATGATATATCGATAATATGTACTCAGAGTGTCGTCAGACCTCTACAGCGTCCTCGAAATCTTTAAAAGAATATTTGGCAATGCAGCAGGAGGTGGAGAGGAACCAAAGGCAATGGTTTCTGAGGCACACTCAGAAATAATAAAAGGCTATCGCAAGTCATCAGGTTCCGGAAGTTCCAAGAATGTATCAAAGGTATGGTCCAACTTACGGCATGATATTCACCACTGACATCAATGTCAGGAAATTCCAGCATCAAAGAAACCTATGAAGTGGGTTCATGTTGCTTCTGTTGTGGTTATGGTGTGGTCTTGATGTTAGTGAATGCCGAAGTATAGTCTCAGAGCCATACTGATGCAATGGCTTCACCGGATTGCTGGTGAGTTGAAAAGAAGTGCCGCTCCAGGAAAGACTGAGTTGTCCAGAATGGAAAGTCGAGGATGTGCCAAGATTGCTGGTGAGTATGATGACCAGATCGTATTTGATCCCAGCTGGTCACATGATGAAGTTGACGAGTTCCTGCAAAAGTTTCTCCCAGTGCCATTCCAGTATGTCGATAACCTACTGTCAAGCACCACATCAGCTCGACCAATTTGCAACCCAAAGACATCTTGGGTTCTTTTGTTCAAGGAGAACAAGCAACTTTCTGTTGTGGTTAAAAAGGCTTCCGGAAAAGATTTATTGCGGTACAAAGGCAGAGATAAATGTGGATTTGATGGGTCTCACATTTATGTCGGTAAGAAACCCCACAGGAATTGCTTTGAACATTGGCATTGATTGCTTCAATAGCATTGCGAGTCACTGTTCCCATCAAGGTGTATAACTTGTGGTTGGAAGACAGGAGTGATAACCAGACACCTGAAGAACTTGAATCGGACAGTGACAACTCTGAAACTGCAAGGCGTGAAGGTAGTGTCACACTTTTGGTAAATCTCAAACCAATGTTAATCTTCATTTATATTCAAGCACGCAGAGTCTCCAAGTGCCGGCGCATTGAATCTTCTGATTCAGAAACTGAGGGAGCAAAAAATCAGAAGGCAGTGCACATCCGAAAGAAGCACAAAACAGGTATCTGATTCTTTCAGTTTTGTGTCCTTCTCATCTAAACTGTTCCCCCACAGCCGGCTTTGAAGCAATGGTGATGAATAACGGCAAAGGGAGTTCTACTGCTTGTATGTTTCACGCCTCAGCCATCATCAACACTATACCTTAATATTCTTTCTAGTATTTCTGATGAGGTCAGATTCAGAAGTATCAATTCAACCTTCCCGAAAGGTTTCTGGCACATCAATTACTTCGACTGCTCAGGTAGAACTGAATTGTATTCCAAAACCTCGCCAAGCCATCTCACTTCCCCCACAATTCCTCCAATGTAGCAAGGAAGCATCTTTGCGAATTGGCAACCCCAACTATTTTTCGGTGGGCTCTCCAGTGGAATTTGTTAATCCATGGTGCCCAGAGTGTAAGATTCGCCAGGTATCTGACTGATCCCCCACTGTCACTTCGTTTCTGTTCCTTTACCTTGGTTTCATTCTTTATTGTTTTTTGTCAGCCTACAGTCTCGTTCTTCTTTGTTCTTTTTCTTGCTTTTGATGCTCAATCTGGACACCATCTTGCACTCCTTTATAGTGATCTCACTAGTTGTTGCTAGTTGTCGACCCTCGTTTTCCTTAGAATAAATCACATTTAATAGTCATATTCTTATTGGATGCAGGATACGTGAAAAAATCAATTTCGCCAATGTCTGACAACAACCACTCGGACACTGAGCCTATTAATCAGCCCATCAATCTACCTGTAGCTCCTCTGGGCAATATTATCAACTTGCTGCCTGCTCCCCAGAATCCCCCAACAGACAATGATTTACTGAAAGTGACCTATTACGCCAAAGACATTTTACTATGCAAAGGTTGTCTGGTTCATTTCATCCAAGAAGTGTCACCCACTCATTGTAATACCACAGGTCGTGGCACTGCCTCTGCAACCGATGTGTGAAATGCTCAAGTTTATCACTCAAAGATTCTCCAAGCCATTGGAGACGAAGGTTGTTGTGGATTTCTTTGCAATGTTCAATTTGCCATGGCACTAACCAAGAGTTGCATACAGAGATTGCACCCCCCTGGTTTCAGACTGCCATGGCACACATAAATCAGCATCTGAATGGTTTAGAGAAGATAAATGAGCACCTGGATAGTTTAGAGGGAATTCTTAGACACATTAGCCATTGGAGCGCAATAGCCTACAACCTATCGGTGGGCCGGGGAGACATCTTACCCTTAGCAGAAGTGCCGTTTGTTATTTCAGTTGGCCAACTGAGGTATGTCCTTTTGATCTCTGATCTAGTCTTATTAATTCTCGTCAAGGCTGAACTTCCTCTACTGGATTCTGTTGATGTAATTATTATAACACACTTAATCCAGCGAGACTTCAGGACTATTTCCGAGGGTACTATCCCAGACCTACCCCCCTACCAGCTTCGCAGGAGGAGCATAGACAAGCTGTTTGCAAAGCAATTGGTTGCTTGCACAAAGATTAGGTCTTGACTGAATTAGGTCTCGTTGGGCATAAGTTTGATGTGAGGATTCTCCATTGTATAGTACAAGTAGCTTCAAATTGCGAGTATGTGGTATATCTATTTAACCACCTGCGCAACTGTCAGCCAAAGTTGCGGGAGCTGCGCAAGTTGCGCAACCTGCGGGAACTGCGGAGAATTAAATGTGCAGGCGGAACGTTGTGATGCGTAGTTCAGGTCTAGCTCCGAAAGGGATACTAGATAGAGGTCAGCGTAATAGTGACAAGGGCGTCGTCAGTATTGACTAGTCAAAGAGGATAGAAATCCGAGGGTAAATAGAGATAAAGGGATAGTTTCCAGTGAAGTCCGGAGTTATCCGACGTAATCCGACGTCGGGTTTCAACTCGGTGAACGTAACGGTGAGGAGACGAGGCGGGAAACGACGGGAAACGATATAAGAGGTTAAGGATTTGTGATTGTGGATATGGGAAGTACAAGTCTAAGGGAACTACGAGGGATCGATTCTGGGGTTCTAGGTATCTACTTATTACGGGTATGCGGGAGTCCTCTTTATACTACTGCGGGAGTGGTCGGGTTTTGGATCGGACTTGGAGGGTAGAGGGTTCCGAGGGCAGAGGGTTCCGACGTATATTGGTGCCATTGTGATCGGTAAGAGAGGGGCTCGGGATTCGGGTCCGGGTTTGAGTGCGGACTTGTCCGGAATTGACGTGTGATTGTTGTCGGTTTTAGGATAGAGTGCGCCGGATTAGGATGGAGTGATGGACGGGTTCGTGGACGAGTAGTAAAGTGCGTCTTTTGATGGGATTCCGTGGCCACAGAGGTTGTACCCTCTACATCTCCCCGGGAGTTCTAATAGAGACCATCCCTGGTCGACCGTCGGGTTCGAATCGTCTCATTGATCCACGTGAAAGCCGTGCGTAAGCGGGAGGGATTTCGTGCGAATCCGGAAGCCGTATGGCCGGTGCTGGGCTGGACTTGTCGAAAATTTCGAACCAAAGTCACGTGGGCGGATAAACAGAGGCAAATACGAAAATTTTCAATGGCTCCACCGCGGCGCTTAGCAACGTCGTTCTTCTTCCCACTTTACTCCCAACACCGTACTACCATGTCTTCTCCCTCGTCCTCGTCTAACGACTTTCTCGCCTTCCAAGACGCGCTCCGTGCTGACATGCGCGAGGAGCTTACTGCGGCCGTGACTGACCTCCGGAGGCTCGGCTTGGCGACTGTGGATCTAATCCGGGACGGCTATGAGGACGACACCGCGGCGTGGCTCATCCAATACCGACGAGCCGTGGTAAGTTTTCTCGTTCGCATCTTGTCGGCTTTCTAACCTGGCTGCGCCACACCACTTTTTTAGAGGAACCTACGGGCCGTAGTAACCGAGCTGAGGGAGGCCGGGGTCGATCCCGTGGTGCAGCCACCGATCCTTGGTGCGGCCGCGGAGCAGATAGCTGAGGTAGAGAAGTGGCTAGCAAATAGGGCGGAGTTTAAGCGGAGAGAGGTGGAACAGGCAGCGCAGAAGAGGCTCGAGGAGGAGGAGAGACAGCGGGCGGAGGAAGTGAGGAGACAGCAGGAGGAGTCTGCGAGAAGGGAGGAAGAAGAGCGGGTCCGGAGGCTACGGGAGGAGGAATCCGCGAGGAGGGAGGAGGAAGAGCGAGTCCGAAAGGCGAGGGAGGAGGAGCACTGGAAGCTGATGGAAGAGGAGACGCGGGCCCGGAAGGCGAGGGAACGGGAGGAGGCTCGTATGAAGGGGCCGTACTCGGGGCCGGCCTTCGATGGATTAGGCAGCAGGTTGCCATCTCCGGCTAAGGGCGTAGAGGTGGGTGGATGGGGCCTAGGTATGGAGTACCGGCAAACAAGCACGAATTCGGCGATGGATTCCGACGAGGACGAGGACGTACCCAAGGGGTTCCGAGCCGGTACCGAGGAGTTTGAGGCGCCGAAAGGAAAGTCGAGGGACAAAGGGGAGGCGGTGGAGCACGAGATTCGGGTAAGTAAACGTCTTCGCCTTCTAAGGCTTTTCGGATTAACCGGCGCAGCTAATGCGGCCGTTCCGGATTTTCCAGTGTGACTCTTGCAACACCGCGGGTACCGCGTGCCGAGGAATCGAGGGATACGCGTGCGACCGGTGTAAGGGGATGAAGAAAAGGTGCACCTTGTCGACGAAGACGGCTGCAGCAAGCGCGGGACGCAAGGTCGATCACAAGGGGAAGAAACGCGCGAGGAGTCCGACTAGACCGACAAAGCGCAAGCTTCCAGCCAAGGTCGTCAGCACCAAGAAGCCCCGGCTTTCGCCTAGTCGGCCGTCGACGAGTCAGCGGATGTTGTCGGACCACTGGGAGTCGTCAGACGGAGAGGGTGGGAGCTTAATCGATGCAGGAGACCGGCCGGCTTTCGATGCGGGTTTGCCGGAGCAGATCGACTTCGTCCGTGGTCAGGTCGGGTCCATGGACATGGACATATTCACGGTCGCGGAAAAGTTGGGGGAGTTCGGGGTGCAGGTAAACCGCGAACATATTTGGTTCGTGCAGCAGCTGAACCGGATTCGGCACAACCAAGTCCACATCCTCTCCCGCCTCGACGTCATCTCTACGCGGCTCCTCGGGTCGAAATAAATTCTTTTTTGTACAGCGCGGACTTTTTTTTGTTTTGTTTTGTTTTGAATATATTTTTCTTTTTTGTGCTCTCGAAGATAGTGAGGATAGTGAGGATAAGATAAGATAAGAAAACGGGTTCAATCAGAGAAAAGGAAAGAAAAGAAAACCGAAAGGAAAAAGACTCGATCAGCTAAGTCCAAGCGGGCGGATTTCAGCGTAAGCCGTTGTCCGTTATCCGCTATGTCGGATTTGTTTGCATCATAAGAGTCGTGTTTGAGTCTATATACGAGTGTCTGTGGCTTTGATAAGATAAGATGCAGATAAAATGTGATAAGATAAAAATAATAGAGGAAAGAGACGCATCCGTTATTCTTCTTTCTCGGACTCGTCACCGGATTCGTCGTCGTCACTGCTGTCCGTGTCTGAGGTGTCGGATTCTGTGGGTTCGGGTTGTTGGAGGAAGTCGTCAAGCGTGATCGAAATACTATGGCGGGGATAGTAAGGTATTACATGAAAGGCGGCATATCGGGTTTTGGAGATGGCTCCGTCGAGCTCGGCGAGGGTGTAGGAGTTCCCTTTTGATTTGGATACGACGACCATGGGTCCAAACCAACGCGGCTTTGCTTTGCGGTCTAGAGACATCTCGATGCGTGAGTTTCGGATTAGGACTAGATTTCCGGGTTTGAAGTTGTACGTCTTGATGGTGTTAGCGAATTTTGTCTCGTAGTGCCGGATTGAGTCGAAGCGTGCTTTCATGACTCTTTGCTTGATAAGCTCGAGGTCTTCAGGTCGCTTTTGGAGCTGTCGGGCGCGGAGTGCGATGAGGTCGGCCGTGGACATTGCGTCTTGTGTCGGTACCATGTATGTGGCTTCGGAAAGGTCGAAAGGGAAGAGGGGCTCAACTCCGTGGGCGATGTAGTATGAGGAATATCCGAGGGATTTGTGTGTAGTGACTCGTTCTGCCCAGAAGACCGATGCTATGACTGTGTGCCATTTCGTTTCGTCTCCCTCACAAGTTTTCATGATGGCCTCCCGGACATCTAGGTGTCTGCGTTCGACGGGACCGTTGGCTTGGGAGTTGTAGGGCGATATGCGGATATGTCGGATTCCGTATTTAGTAGCAAGGTAGTCAAGCGCGTCGATGAACGGCTTTGAGTTGTCGGTGACGATTTCCTCGAGAGCGCCCCAGCGGCATAGGATTTCTTCAAAAATAAACGCGCCAATGGTTTGACCGGTTTCTCTCCGTAAAGTCCGAAACTCAGGATAAGACGATAGAGAACAGCGGGCTTGGATGATGTATCGGAATCCGCCAGCGCGTGGCATGAACATAGTGTCGATGTATGCTTTGCGGAATAGAGAGGCGGGTGTTGCGACAGTTGGGGGAATGTGATGATAGCGCATTTGTCGGACTTGGCACTGGTGACAGGACTGTATGTACCACTTGACGTCGTCGTCGAGGAAAGGCCACCAAAAGCGGTCGAGTAGGCGGATTCGTACTGAGAAAAGGCCCTTGTGGCCAAGAGCGTCGTGGGCTTCTTTGATGAGGCGGTAGCGGTTTGTCGGAGATATGACGATTTTGTGTTTTCCGTCTCGATGTTTGCGCCAGAGCTTGCTGTCCCTGACAAAGAACTCAGTGGCGTACCGGATAAACTGCCTATACTTGTCGTCAGTCATGTCCGTAGGTCGTTCCATGTCCTGCAAGAACTTCTGTACTGCGATGAGACGTTTGTCGGTAAGGACGGCTTTCTCGGATCGGGGTATGTCGGTGTCGGATATTTTCTGGTTGTAGACCGCTGCGACCATCGTGTCCGGATTTGGTAGGTCGAGCTGTTGGCAGTTGGAGCAAGTGAGTAGTTGTCGGACTCCTTGTCTGGTGGTTCGTCCGTTTGCAACTTGCATGTAAAAGCCGTAGGACTGGTCGATCCAATCTTCATAGTCGTCGGTTTCGAGGGGGTCTTGGTCTGATCGTTGGCGACGGGAAAGTCCGTCTGCAGCGGAATGGTTGGCGGCGGGTACGTGGACAAGCTTGAAGTTGAAGAGGAGGATGCCGGCTATCCATCTGTTGATTGTCGCGTTTGGCTGGATGTCGGGATTGTTGAGCATTCCTTTGATGTACTTGGCGTCGACCTCTACAGTGAGATTGCGGACTCCAATGATGAAAATCCGAAAGTAGCGGAGGGATCGGAATAGACCGTATAGCTCTAACTTAGCTTGTGAGTATCGGGATTCGCGCTCTGACCAGGCTATGGATCCAAAACGGCTCGGATATCGTCGTCCGTCGTCGCGGATTTGCATCAAGACAAAGCCGACTCCGATGATGGATGAGTCGACAGCGAGGATGACTTCCCAGTCGCTTTCGTAGTCTATTCCGCGTAAAGCCGAAGATGTGATGACCGCGTTCTTGAGGTAGTCGATGGCGGTTTGTACTGATGTCTCGAATTCGAAAGGGACTCCTTTCCGGGTTAGTTGGACGAGAGGTCTGGAGTGTTGTGCGAAGTTCTTGATGAAGATGCGCATGAGTCCGCAGGTGCCGAGGAAGGCCCGGACATCGGTGGCGTTTTCGGGTATGGGCCAGTGGCGGATTTTCTGGATTCTGGAGTCGTCAACAACGCGGCCTTCGTATGTGCACTTGTGTCCGACGATGATGACGGTGGGTCGGCAGAGTTCGGTTTTGGTGCCGTTGAATGTACCACCTATGTATCTGAAGCGCTGTAGGATGCGGTTGAGACCTTGGAAATATTCCCAGATGAAGCGTCGGATTCCCGGATTCTCGGGTATCGTCTCGTATCCTCCCCCAGGCAATTCATATCTCGAACGGGGGCCCTTGACTGCGATGTCGTCGACGAATGGAATGGTGATGTGGGGAATCTCGTCGCGGAGTATGTAGGTGGTGTCGCCGTGTAGGATTTGGGGTGAGTTGGTGTAACCCATGGCGATGCGGGTGAGTCGGAGTGTGCCAAGAGGCGACTGGAACGTCATGAAGTCGCGGGAGTCGGGATGTACGAGGCGTTGGTCAAATGATACGAAGAGGTCGAGGGAACCATAACAAGAGTGACCGCCAAAGGATTCTGCGAGTTGGTCGGTCATAGGGGGTACGGTGGTGTCTCGGATTGTGACGGCATTGAGTGGTTGAAGGTCGTGGACGATGCGGAGACTGAGTCCGTCCTTCTTTAAGACGCAAAACCATCGGGATCGGTAGGAGGAGTTGGAGGATTCGTAAGTACCGGCGGCTATCTTGTCTTTGATAATGCGAATAACTTCTGCCATGATGCCGGGTGGGACTGGGATGTTCCTGTGAGCCCAGGGTGTGTGGGGAACGGTCGGAATGTGAATGGGTGGAAAATACTCGGTGTTGAATTGGCCTTTCTCGGATTCGTTCCATGCGAAGGCGGCTTCTTGTGCTTTGACAACGAAATGGCCGAGCTTCACTTCTTCGGCTGTGAGGAATCCGTCGGGGTTGATCTTCATTTTATCGTGTCGCTCTTGTGTGTATCGGATTCCGGGTGTGAACTCGGGTGGATGTGTCGGTAATTCGGGTAAGTCGGCTAGCGGGTTACCGGTGATGTCGCGGGTGATCCGGAATTGATCGGGAAGGGTGGTGGAAACGGGTTTGACGCGGTCTGCTACTTTTTTGTACTTTTTCCTCGAGACTACTCCCTTCAGGTCGCGTTTCGGGGGATCTGCATTAACTTTAAACGATTTAGCGGTAGAGGCTTTATCGAGAGAGGTGTAATAAGATTCAATGTGGGAAAGCATGGATATGGCCTCGGCTTTGGAAGCCGGAGGGTTGTCGGAGAAATCTAGCTCGACCTCGAAGTATAAGTCTTCTTCTAGGGAGAATTCGGAAAGCGGGGTATCAAGAGGAATGTCTGGGCATACTGTTACAGGACTCTTATCTCGTCGGATTGTGTCCGATTCCTCGATCACTAAAAACCCGGCCGTCTGGTGTCGGACCGTTCGCGACGTTCTCTCTCGCAGTGTTCAACCGTGGGTACAATGACGGTTTTGCCGGAGTTTGGATCGGTGATTGTGAGGGTCTGGTTGCCGTCGGGGTAGTCCTGAGTGATGCAATTGGTGAGTTTCATGAAGGGGCGGCCGAGTAGGATTTCGTAGGCGGTGTCTTCCATCACTTGGACCTGCAAGTAGACGTCGATTTCGCCAATGGTGAAGCGTAGGTTTGCGAGGCAGCCGAGGGAGTCGTTGTTGGATGCGTTGGCGGAGGTGAGTCGCATCTTGCGGTTTTGAAGTCCGAGTCCGAGTTTGTTCCATACGGTGCGGTTCATTCCAACGATCATTGAACCCGCGTCGACTACGCATTCAAAGGAGTACTTGCCGTCGATGGTGGGGTAGATTGCCCGAAGTGGGACCACGTTGTCTCCGACGATCAGGGGTATGTCCGTGTCGCAATGGTCGCAGGTCCGGGTTGGTAAGCCTTCCTGGTGAAAGGCTTCGATGATGCTGGTGTCCGTGGTGATCTTCTTCGGTGTGAGGGAATCCCTAGTGTGTTTTCGTACGTCCGGAGATATTGCAAGTATGTCGTGGGTGGTCATGGCAAGTGTGGCGTCGAGGACTCGTTTGGCTACGTCTTTCGCGATGTTGGGATCCTCGATAGGTGCCTGGTACCGGTATTGTGGGGCCGTCTGCGGAAGCGGGAAGGTTGTAGGAAGCGTACGGGGTAGAGAGGCGGTGAACGGATTGGGCTGTGTCGGTTTTGGCGGGGTGGACGGTTTAGGAGCGGGTTTCGGATTAGATGGTCCCGGTGTGTTCGGATTAGCGGAAGCAGGTCCCTTCCCCTTGTCTTTGTAAGAGGGACGCTGAGGTATCTCAACCCCATCGAAGCGGACCTTCTTATTCCGGATCCTGTTGATCTCCGCCTCAAAAGTCCGGATTCTCTCTTCCTCTTCGAGGCTGAGGCTGGCTACCGATGATTGGAGGGTCACGTGGGAGGAGTCAGCTTCTTCGTCGGGTATTTCGACTACTTCGACGAGGTTGGATTTAATGTGTGGCGGAGCTTCGTGCCGGGTTTGCTCGGTGTTGGTGCGATGGCCGGGATTTTGTGCGTGCCAGATGTCAAAGCGTTCCCGAAGGGTACGGCCTATGATGTGTCGGGGAATATTGTAGCCGTTGGGTAGGACGACGCGGTTATACTGATCCCGGATGCATTTGCCGTCCTTCTCGTATTGTGAGACCTGCTGACAGTCCCTGATACGGTGGGCAGGGTCGTCGCAGAAACGGCAGGTCATAGGGCCGGATGGATTACCAGACGGGTTACCGGGATTATACGGACTGGGGGCGTAGGTGCGAATGGGTGGTGGAGGAGCCTGTTGACTCTGTTGTTGGCTGACGGTTTGCGCAAGAGCCGACATCGATTGCGTTAAGACTTTTAGTAGTTCGAGGACGGCAGGGTCGCTGGACTCGGTTTTGATGGTGATGGGCTCCGGAGTAGACCTAATAGGGGTGGCTAGACGAGGTGTGGCGGTGGCGAATGGTTCAGCGGCGGTCCCGGCAAGGAGAAAGTGAGCGCATTTGTGGAAAGCCTTGAAGTCGTAGGGGTCGTCGTGGAAGTGGTTGGGCTCGCTGTATTGCATGCGGGTTTTAACCCGTGTTCGGAGTTCAGGGTCGAACCCGGCCTCGTAGGCGACGTTTAACTCGCGTGCTGATAGGCGGTTTTTCTCTTTGAGGAAGTCCGCAATCCGGAAGAACTCCCTATAATACTCTCCCAATTCTGCGCGCGATCGGATTCCGTAGTTGGCCTGAGTCGAGGTTAAGCGGGTTAAGTCCGAGATGGCGTACCGGCGGTCGTCCTCGGCTCCGGGGTAGAGTTCGAGGACTTCTTTGCGAAAGGCGGTGAAGTCGGAGTGGGCGGCTGATGGGAGTCG
Organism: Hygrocybe coccinea; assembly: GCA_963555575.2. Classification (NCBI taxonomy): domain Eukaryota; kingdom Fungi; phylum Basidiomycota; class Agaricomycetes; order Agaricales; family Hygrophoraceae; genus Hygrocybe; species Hygrocybe coccinea. The sequence continues at coordinate 1,073,321 of OY741999.1, forward strand.
GGTCCAGAGCTCGTAGTCGCTAATGCTGGCATACCGGAGACTGTGCTTTATTTTTCCTTTGTCGTCAACTTTGGCTTCCTCAGCCAGAAGGTCGACTTCGTCGAAGAACCGGTTTAGGTTGAGGGCGTTGCCGTCGAAGGTAGGAGCTGTGGAGTGGCCACGAGCGGGCATTTGGCGTGAGGCGGTCATTTTAGTGAGCGGGGTGGTGGTGGTAATGTATGGGAGTGGTGTGGTAACGGGTGGCGGCGGAGCGGTAACGGTTGACGGTATGATAAAAGATGGATATAACGAAAAGCTTGTTGACGGAACAAGCTGTGCGGCTGCGAAGGATGAAGGCGGTAATTGAACGGGTGTTAAGACTGCTTGTGAGACTACTGGAGGTGAGTCGCCGTTTACTGCAACGGACTCTGACGATTCGAGTGACGATGACGATATGTCTGTTATCGGAACAGATTGTGATTCGGTTTCTAATGCGAGTGTCGGATTATCGTTTATATGATTCGGGTTATCGGATAAGGATGTCGGAGTAGGCGGTGGTGAGCTTAATTCGGATGATTCGTCGGATGAGATGTCGATGGTCGGGAGATCGATGAGATTGGTAAGAGCGCTGTCGGGACTGTTGGGTGGTGTGGAAAGCGGTGAGCTGGAGTCAGAAACTAAAGGTAGATTAGTCTGTATGGTTAGATGGGAAGGTGCCTCTTCGATGTTATCTTCGATGGTCGGGTCGTGAACCGTAAGAGATATTTCTTCTCGTAGGTTGCGGACGACACTGGACCGGAGGCGGGATGCGATTGGCGGACTAGGTGGTTTTGATACTGACTGACGCCTCGCGGTGGGCTCCAGTTGTGATGCGTAGTTCAGGTCTAGCTCCGAAAGGGATACTAGATAGAGGTCAGCGTAATAGTGACAAGGGCGTCGTCAGTATTTACTAGTCAAAGAGGATAGAAATCCGAGGGTAAATAGAGATAAAGGGATAGTTTCCGGTGAAGTCCGGAGTTATCCGACGTAATCCGACGTCGGGTTTCAACTCGGTGAACGTAACGGTGAGGAGACGAGGCGGGAAACGACGGGAAACGATATAAGAGGTTAAGGATTTGTGATTGTGGATATGGGAAGTACAAGTCTAAGGGAACTACGAGGGATCGATTCTGGGGTTCTAGGTATCTACTTATTACGGGTATGCGGGAGTCCTCTTTATACTACTGCGGGAGTGGTCGGGTTTTGGATCGGACTTGGAGGGTAGAGGGTTCCGAGGGCAGAGGGTTCCGACGTATATTGGTGCCATTGTGATCGGTAAGAGAGGGGCTCGGGATTCGGGTCCGGGTTTGAGTGCGGACTTGTCCGGAATTGACGTGTGATTGTTGTCGGTTTTAGGATAGAGTGTGCCGGATCAGGATGGAGTGATGGACGGGTTCGTGGACGAGTAGTAAAGTGCGTCTTTTGATGGGATTCCGTGGCCACAGAGGTTGTACCCTCTACAACGTCATGGGAAAATGCCATTTTGATATTTGTTTGTTGATGTTGGTGAAGCTTAGAATTTCAAGTTAGCGCTTTGAAAGGCCTGGCCTGATCTTTCCTAAAGGCCAGGACCAAATGAATATCCCCCTGAGATCCAGCAAGATACCTACAGAATATCACAGAAAATGCCAATTTCATGCCACCAGATAAGCTGCTTATAGGGTTTAACACGGGTAGGGGTATACCCACAGTTTTTCCATAACAGGTAGTTGCGGGTCCAGGTATGGTGGCTGGAACCAGGACCCGCACTGTTATCGTCACCCTTATCTGCAGTTTCCAGGTTTCCCCAGGTGTCAAGGCTTCCATCAAGCTTCCACCTTCTACCCTCATTCAGCCATATGCCCACCTTCCATAATGTTACAATCAAGACATCTTCGTTCAACTTTCATCCCCCATCTCGACATCCACTGCCCTGATGATCCTTCTGCTGCCATTTCCAGCTTCTTCACACCCTGTTTTGACACCTCATTGTTCAGAATCTATGTACAATCTTGCTATCAAACCTCATCAGCCATTTCCCTGTTGTTCAGATTGCTTCCCTTAGCCAGCTTTCTGTCCATTCTTTTGCCATGCAACCCAACAGGTTTCCAAGTTCCCTACCATGTCGGTGTCTGTCATCCAGCACAATTTAGGGTGCAAAGTCATCATACATATACAATGTGTCTTTTGTTTCTCTTGTTGCTCACCCACCACTCCAGATTCTCATCATGGCAAAAAAGTCTTGCTCTGCTGCAAAAAAGTTTCACACCTCTGCACCATCTCAGTCTACTCAGAGTTCTCAATCCCTTTGCAAAAGCACATCTGCCCAGTCACTCTCCTCCACCACTACTCAGCCAACTGAAGACCCAATTGTGATCGATAGTGCCCATGCAAGCCGATGAGTGAAGTGCCTCTGATGACAAGAAGGTTGTCAGTCCAGAAGAGAAGCTCAGTCAGTCCTTTGATGCCTATGTCAATAATCTAGTGCTGATTTTACCTTCAAAGCCAAATTGAAAAACACTTGGCGTTCTCCAGTTTACACTGTCTTCAAGACCAACCAAGTTGCCATTTGATGTGACAATGGGAGACCATATCATTGGTTCCCATGTGGTGCTTGCATCTGCAAGGTTGGCACTGGCAGCATTCATAGGTACCAGGATGAGTCCAACAAGGCATCTACAGGTAATTTAAGGCAACATGCTTGCCATTGCTGGGGCAACGAAGTGGTAGAAAATGCGACGATTTCATCACACAAGGAAATCTCAAGGGACGGATCCATATTTGCTGCATTCGCTAGGCAGGGTCAACAACCTGTTAATGTCTCTCATTGTATGCACTCTAACACCAAAGTTCAGTGAGTTCACACTCATTTGTTTTTACTTGTGATGTTTACGGATGTGATTGCAGGGCCCACTTGGTAAAGTGGATCACCGAAAGCAACCACCCTGCTAGCATCATCAACAACCATGAGCTCCAAGAGCTCCTTAGTGCTGGTCATCCCAAGCTTCAGATCCTGTCACATACTACGCTCACTTGGGACCTCAAGGCTTCGTTTGAGAAGCGCAAAGTGCAGATTGCTAGACTTCTACAGGTATGTGCATCTGGGTCAAACACAATTTCACTGCCGCAAAATCATCAGGAACATCCAGGATGTCTTAATTTTGCTATGGATGCATGGACCCCACCCAACCATTGTGCCATTGTCACTTGGACAGTCCATCTGGAACACAAAGGCAATATGCTCACTTTTTTGCTGGATGTTGTGGAAGTATCTGAGGTATGTGTTTCTTGTCTGGCGCCTTCTTCCAAACAAACTAACTATGCATCAAGTCTCACAGTGGCACAACCTTGGCATGAGAATTTCACAACATGCTTCTCCAATTTGGGATACAGAACAAGGTTAGTGCTTTGTTGTCTCCTTGTCAATGCATGTTCATGCACATTGCAATCAGATTTTGTCTTTCAATGCTGATGGCGCCTCCAACAACAACATGCAATCTACTGTGCTAGCCGCCAAGGAGAACTCCTTTGAGGAGGAAAACCGTGTACTCTGTTTCAATCACAGTATGCAACTGTTGGCCAAGAATTTGCTCATGCTGTTCAACACTGGCTTGGGATCTACAGCTGGCATCAAGGAAGATGACAAAGATGCTGATGAAGGAGGGACTTTTGCAACTGTCGAAGAAGATGAGGAAGGGGACAATGAACCTGAAGAGATCGATGCTGAGGACAAGGATGATGGTATATTGGCTAGTTCAGGGTGGCTTCAGAATATAAATCCAAACCAGAAGGGGTGTCAGCGTAAAGGTGACAGAATGTGTCTATCATTTTCTCTATCATCATATTCTGTCGTTTCCTTTCGTTCTGGTTCTGTGGTTCCAGTTCCAGTTCCATACTTGGACACTCATCTAGTCCCCATCATCACATGTTTTATTACTTGTAGTTATTCATTGGTCATGTGGCTGGCAGCAGTGTGCCAGCCCTAAAGTAGTTTCTAGGGTATTTACTCTCTTGTACTTCCATAGTGTGGGATTTCCCCACTTGAATATAACCATAGCCTGAGCATACAGTACTGTGTCGCTCTTAGCAGTTTAGCTGTGAGAGTTGTTCAGATTGTATAAGGCTACTGCTGCATGGTCCCTTACAGAGAGTCATAGTAAACGTTGTAGTAAGAGAAAATGAAATAAAGCTGCCATCTAATACAACAATAACGGATGAGAAATAGGGAAGCCAATGATACCAACATCATCAGGTACAGCAGGTTGGGTTGGGTACAATGAGTGGGTAACAATAAAACAACGTAAAGTAGTAAAGATAATAACAGGAAGTCTACGAGCTACAATGACGAGAGGTTCTAAGAGTTTCTGAATGATTCTGAGAGAGATAGAGAGGGGGAACTAGTGCAGAACACAGGTATACCCGCAGGTTATGGGGCCTGGACTCATACCCATACCTGCCATGGGTATGGATTTGAGGCCACGGGTATGGGTTCCATGCAAGTTTTGTGCAAATCCCACAAAAAACATGCAAAAAACAGGTTTTTGAGGTAGTATTCGATTTCTACAGGATTAAATACTGATCGGATCGTCTTGATCTAAAGTGGAGAACTGTTTAAGACACATTAAAGAGTATCCCTGCATTTTTTAGGGAATTTTAAGAGCTACTGGTCCCATGTTATATGCAAGAAATGGTGAAAAACCACCAAAAATTGAGGTTTTTGGTGTTTTTATCCTCCAAAAAAGTACAGGCAGTACCCATGAGGGGACTTCATGGGTACTGCGGGTATCTAGACCCTGGACTTGGATTTTACCCACACAGTACCCGTACCCTAAATCCTTAAGGGTACCAGGTACCCCTGACCTGCACTAGGGAGAACTGGATTGTTATTTAAATACCATTGTCGGTCACCATTTTATAGAACTAGGTCAAGGGTATGCTACTGTGGTATAGGTTACTTTGGCCGATATTAGACTACAAATGAGGTACGAAATGGGAAGGAGAAGATGGGAGTTGTGAGGCAATGAAGGAACAGGGAATGGAGAGGAAAAGATATAACGAAAAAGATGTCAAATAAGGACCTATCTCCAAAGAGGACAGGGGTATACGGTTTTGGCAAGTCTGATGTCGGTATATGGAATCCAAGGTGTCACATGTGATTATTTTGGGCAAGATGAGTGTGTCGGTATAAGATCGGCCATCGGTAGACAGTATACATCAGGTACAGTGGGTTATGTCAGATTATGTCGGTTTGGAGTACAAGGAAGTGGGATGTGTCGGGTTCATGAGTATATGTGATATATCGATGATACATACTCAGAGCGTCATCAGACCTCTACAACGGCATCAATGAGGTGGATGAGGTGGGCAAGGATGAATGTGATAAGCTTCTAGAAGATACTGCCATTGTTCACAAGACTGTTTCAAAGGTGAATCTCCCAATGTGTTTTGTGATTTCTTATTAACACACGATCAGATCAGGAATCTTTCATTTTCCATTATCCATTCAACAACTCTGGTCCTCCCAGCTTGGTGACATCTGTATGCTGAAAACAAGCTCCCTGCCAACCTCATCCCCCACGATGTTGTTACGTGATGGAATTCCACATATGACATGATGAAGTTTGCTCTGAAATATCACAAGCCAATTGATGCCATAATGGCTGAGAAGGAGTTCAAGCTGCGCAAGCATGAACTGTACAATGAGGACTGGAAGATTGTTGGTGACCTAGTTGCTGTTTTGGAGGTATGTTTCCAAGGTCCTTCCATCTGCATGATACTAACATATCTCAGCTATATAAAAAGGCCACACTTTTTTTCTCATGTAATACAGCAACAGTTGCTGCGGTCATACCTGCAATGGATTAACTAGACAATCGTCTCAATTTACATATGAAAGAAGCCCTTCACCTGTTGATCCTCATTGCCATGAAGTTGGCATGCAAGAAACTCAACCACTACTACTTGCTCACTGATCACTCGGAGATCTACCAGACTGCGATGAGTGAGTTTAATGCCATGCTGTTAATGGCATTCACTGACAATCGTAAAAGTACTCCCCCAGACTTAAACTCAAATACTTCCAACAACAAGATTGGGAAGAAGAATGGATTGAGGCTGCTAAGGCTCTTGTTGAGAAGCAGTATGTGGATAAATGTGAGAAGCCAGGGGGAAGAGCTAGTGCTGCCAAAGTTCAGTTCAGACACTTTTTTTGTGAACCCTGAACTGAACTCGGAGTTCAGTTCAGCTAAGTTTCTGAACTGAACTGCAAAATTCAGTTCAGTTCAGCTAAGTTTCTGAACTGATCTGCAAAATTCAGTTCAGTTCAGTTCAGCCTAGGCTATGAACCCTGAACCCTTACTATATAAGGCAATTGGTTCGGTTCAGACATGAATTTGACTGAACTGAACTCTTTAAGTGGTTCAGTTCAGGGTTCGAACCCAGTTCGGATCAGTTCAGAACTGAACTTTGGCAGCACTAGGAAGAGCATCTGCCACTTCCATGGAACAGGCTAGTTTCTCAATCCATGTGCTGTTATCCTAATTTATTCTGCATGGCACTTGATTATCTTAGTGTCCCTCCTACATCCACCACCATCGAGCATGTTTTCTCCCAAGGCCATGGACTGCTTCAGTACACAAGGAATTGCCTCTCACCAGCCTCAATTCATGTTTATCTTTGCCTTGGTGACTGGTGCCACAACAGGTTGATCTCCATTGATGAGTTGATTGCTGCTGTGAATGATAAGAAGAGGAAACACACTGCTTCTGAGGTTGTTGATGTTGAGGAGGATATGCCCACACTGGAAAAAGTTGGTGTCTAGTAATAATATAGATAGCTGTGTGACCCATCCCCTTGCAGTAAACCTGCAGGTGGTTAACCACCACCATCAGTGGTGGTTACCCCAGGCAACCGCAAATGAAGGGTACAGTTTGGGTAAGGACTCATTTTGGGTACAGTATTCAACAGGTCTGGGTACGGTGTCCTATAAAAACACCTGTGGGTTACCCGTGTTATTGCTGTTTGCATATATGTTGGCGCGCCACAAATTTCCAAATTAGTATGTGCAAAATGGCCGTGAACAACTTTTGAATTTTATCTCAACAACAACTCATTGGACGGCTTCACCTTGTATACAAAAATTGATCAGAAAATTATTTCCAAGGCGCATGAGGCAAAATCGGAACGATTTGATGATAAAATGGTTTTTCGTCGTCATCAGCCCCATTTTTACATTCTCTCTCATTCTTTCACAAATACGATGCAGAATACTGTGTGGAATATATCTATCATGTACAGAATAATTTTATGCATCGGGGAAAATTGCAGTTGCAGAGATTCATCAAAATTTGATGAAGGAGCGTAACAGGTTCTCCTCATCCGCATCCGCACAATGCCGAGGGGACGCAAAACCTCTGAAGACCTTTGTTTTGTCGTCGAGCGCATGCTGGCCGCTCAAGTTGATGTTCTTCAGATTATGGGATACACTGGTTTGAGCAAGCGCCAGATTCAACGGGTCCAATCCACCATTAAATCGACTGGACAACCATTTCAACATGTGGAGTCTCTTGTTGCACAGGGAAGACCGAGGACACTGTCATTTGATGATGTCGAGGTAAGTGTTCACCTTACTGCTGATCCTTTGCTCAATTCTTTGCAGTTCTTGCAATCATGTTTGGCTCGCAACTGCGACACCTACCTTGACGAACTTCAACAAAGCCTCCAGAACACATGTCAAGTTGAAGTGTCTCTTGCTTCGATATGGCGGGCCTTGCAAAGATCTGGATATACACTGAAAGCGGCAAGTATTTGTTCTCTTCTCCAAAGGGACTGCTTATCATAATCTCCATCTCAGGTGACACGTCAAGCGATCGAGCGCAATATTGAGAAGCGCGCCAATTTTGTGGCACATATGGGTCTCAACTATAGCCCAGAACAACTGGTCTTTGTTGATGAGAGTGCCACAGACCGCAGGATTGGACGTGGCCGAGGATGGGCACGGCGGGGGCAAAGAGCTATTCGCAAAAGCTTTTTTATTCGTGGTCAACGGTGTGTATTCCATTAGGAATGAGACACCTGTTTCTTACATTGAAAAGGTATTCCATTCTCCCCGCTCTCTCGCTGGATGGCATTGTCGCCCTGGAGATTGTGGAGGGCTCATTTACGAAGATAAAATTTGCTCACTTTGTTGATGGCTTGCTTACTCGTATGAACCCCTTTCCTGGACCAAATTCCGTTCTTGTAATGGACAATGCCCGGATCCATAAATCAGAACTCGTTCAAGAATTAATCACTGATCGGTAAGTCACTTTTTATCCAATTTTCTCGCATTGATATCTATTACAGTGGAATGCGATGCGAATTTCTACCTCCCTATTCACCCGACTATAACCCAATCGAATTGGCATTTTCTGCAATCAAAGCGCATATCCGACGTCACCATCATCAATTTCTCGCCGCTATGGGTAGTGTCGATCGCGCAGACGTTTATCTTGCCCTTCATGATGCTGTCTACTCTATCACGGCTCAAGATGCCTTCGGATGGTTTCAGTACTGTAACTATATTTAAAACTATGTTGTGTGTTAGTCTACTAAATATTTTGTTGTGGCCTGGTGCCGATGTCCCCGACTTCTTTGTTGACCTCAAAATCAGTTTGTGGAATACTTGAGTGGGGGTTTATTTGTAAAATTCTACGATCTGTACATTTATCAATGCCAAAATAACGGTTGAGATAAAACTTTGACAACAAAAAAAGCAGTTAGAAGTATTCCCTGCGCCCCTGGTTCTGCATTTTGCGTATGGCCTTCACATCATCACGGGCATAAAGCAAGAGGACATTTGCTGTCCCGAACTTCATGTTGGGACAAATTGCAAGAAGGTCGGCACGTGAAAAGGACTCCGGATCTGCGATTTCGGAGAGTCGAACGATATTGTGGTGGTCAAAGTTTGCTGCATACTGTGCAAAATCATGCCCGTCGGCACCACGAGGACCAGCATCAAGCTCACGGAGCCAGTTTCGAATGAATGGATAAGCTGATGGGTCCCGAAGCGCAGGAGATGGAGAGGGTGGCGCAGGCATCATTCTGGCACCAAATACAGGCTCCCGATCGTAATACTGCGGATAATAGGGCTGATTTGGATAATATGGATGCATGGGTGGGCCTGGGGGTGGTGCAGCCTGAGTGTGATAGGTATGGGAGGGGTATCCGTGGGCATCCATTGCACTCGGCTGGGCAGTGGGTTCGTTTGTGGTAATTTGAGCTGGCTTGGGTTGGCGGCTGGGAGGTAGTGCGTCTTCCAGTTTTAGCCCAGGGGGAGGTTTATCGAAATCGCCCTGTTTAAGTTCCTACCAGCGATTTGTCAGATTTGAGACAGAACAAGCTGGAAGGGACTTACGATCATCATAGCCCACTGAGCTATTTCAGCTTGGACAAGCGCGCGATGCTCCCCATTTCGTTTTACATAACAGTATTTCTTTTGATGTTGGGAACACGCATATTTTAACTCTAAGGCGGTGACCAGCTTCGCTACGGTGATGGCCTCTGAAACTTTGGTCGTGCTCGTGGGTTCTTCTTGCTCGGCGTCCTTCTGCTTCGATGACTGTCAATTTGTCAATACAAATGATCTCCCTTGCTAGTTTGTCAGAACGTACCGGCTTCCCTTTTGCACGGCTGCCTTTCCCATTTGATATCTCCAGCTGGGTTTTATTGATGATAAGAACTGCAAATGGTTTCTTTGACCTGCTTTTGATTTCGCCTCGGAGATGCTTCATTGCAATGTCAATGAGTCGAAGAAGATTTGCAGCCGAGCCCAAGCGGCGTGGTAATTCATCTTTTGTGTCCGTCGAAAACTTGTAGACCACATCCAATTTTGCTTCAGGAATTTCCATCTTGTTGGCAAGTGTGAGGCGGAAGTTGGCCCAGGAAATTTCAGATGAAATCTCGATGCGATCTAAAGCACCTTCAACTGGCACATCAACAGGGATTTGCAGCAGCTGGTCTGACTCCTCGGATACATAACCAACGTCTGTGTCTACCATGAGTACTTTCTTTTCTTAGTTTTTAAAACCTCACCGAAGTCCTCCCTATGCCTTTGGAAGTCATCTGTGTTGTTCTCTTCAATTGCTTCAGTAGATTCCTCACAGTAGAGGTCATCGTCGTCATCGTAAGCATCCTCCTCGTATTCTTCTTGCATAGAACTATCTCCTAAATTTGCGTCGACGGGCCCCTGATATTGTTGAGGTGCACGGCCAGGACCTTGTTGGTTTGCAAAACCAAGAAGCATTTTGGCTGCAGCTTCGTCGGTGGTGGGAGTACCTGGTGTGGTTGAACGCGACGATTTACCGTAGTTTTCTGCGGGTGCAGAAGGTTTTGCGGCACCTTTATAAGCTGGTTTTGGTTCCGGACGGCGCTTGGGAGGTGCATTGACAAATGTGACTTTCTTGTTGCTTCCTGCAGGTTTTTCTGCGCGTGCATCTTCATCGTAGTCATCTTCGGCTGCTGCTTGGCGCTTTTTGGGTGGTCTACCAACTGGCCTCGTCTTTTCGGCCTTCCGATTTTTGGTCCGGGCATCGACCATGGTAGGTTCTACTGTAAAATGTGTGTTTGCAGCTGCAGTAGACAATGGCGTGATGAAGAAACAATTTTGTCTGTTTACTCCGACCACGACAAAAAAGGGTCATGCAAAGACCTTCATATTATTTTTCATGGCACCAAAATGGTGCTTGCACATCAGAACTAGTGTACTCAGATTATTTGACCCATTTTTAACTCAAGTTTCATGCTTTGGACGGCTGGAAAACTCAGAAGGTGAGATTGGGATTGGATAATGCTGAAATCTGAATTTGCGGTCAAATCGTTCCGATTTTGCCTCATGCGCCTTGGAAATAATTTTCTGATCAATTTTTCTATACAAGGTGAGGCCGTCCGATGAGTTGTTGTTGAGATAAAATTCAAAAGTTGTTCACGGCCATTTTGCACATACTAATTTGGAAATTTGTGGCGCGCCAACATATATGCAAACAGCAATAAATGCTAGCTGCTTAATAAGCTTGCACATTGAAATTCTCTTTAATAAGCCCTCTCTTTGTCTATGTTTGGTGCAGTTCATTTCTTCACCTTCAACCACACAGCAACAGCAATGGTCACACATTTCTGACCCATGGTACCCACTAACCACCCACTAACCACCTGCCAACCATCTGCCAACTAGTGTTGCCTAAAACCAGTCAACCAGTTTTAGGCAACACTACTGCCAACCACCTGCCACCAACCCCATTACCAACACCAACCATCTTTGTGGCAATGACAGAGGACAAGATGCCACGGGAGTGGTGCTTCCACCCCCACTGTGCCCTAACTGGCTTTGTGGGGTGGTATTACTGACTACATATAATAATGAAAATCAGTGCCCACCAAGCCAATGATGACATTCACACTCTCACCTACAACATCAAATGCAATGATGAGGACAAAACCAACAATAATGATGTGATGATGGCCACAACAACAGCATTGACCAGGCAACAATGATAACAATGACAACAATGACAACAACAATGCAACAACAATGACAACAACCTCCCCTACCTCACCCCACAGCTGATGCCACCTTGTCAATTGATGGGGCATGCTCACTGCAAGGTTAATGAGGATTCAGGTTGACCTGTGGGTTGGATACCCACCACCCAATTTGTGCACACCCACCACACAACCCATACTCATGGCAATGGGTACAGGTTTTCATGGGTGTGGGTGCAGGTAAGGCCTCGGACACCCACTGCCATTGCTACCCACCATTAGTTTAATGTGTATTCCAATGCTATTAAATAATGCTTTTTCTCTTCTCAATTTGCATGGCAAGCTCTGCAATCCAGTAATAATATTTAAATAATAGCCAGGCAGATATTTTCACTGTACTGACTGGACCTCAATGTGGTGTCCTAAAAAATGTCAGTTCAATATCAACTCTGCCAAGACCCAATTGATTTGAGTCTTGAGGTCATGACAGCCTTATGTGGCTATCACCTGACATCAAATCCATATCTGATAATCTTGTCACAGTGATATGCACCATACGATCTTGGCCTCCGATTCAATATATCTCATGATTCCATGCGATTCACATCAACCTGACACTCTTTGACCTTGTGATCAAATCATGACTATTGTGATTGTCTGTGACTTTGGAGATCTTTAGTTATCACATTTCAAAGTATTTCCTTGGTTTTATTTGTTCTATATCCTTATACATTGTTCCCTCTACCTCTCCTTTATTATCCATGCACCCCTCTCTATGATATCCCATATAGTATACTCTCCTTCATCCTTACAGCTTATATACCTGCCTGTATGAGCCACTAGACAGAGAGCCCCCAGAGAGCCCCCAGACAATCCAGATACACCATCATTCCCCCTTTGTCTCAGAGCCTACCCTTAGTCCTAGACCCAGTCCCTTCACTTTATATTGCCTTCTCTTACTGTCTGACCCTTTTGTTGTGCTGCAACTTCTGATTTTATTGCAACTCTTTGATTTTTATCGCACCACTTCAATTTTTATCGCAACACTTCTATTGAGTGTCTCACACCTTTTGTTATGGGATGTCGCAAGGCAGACTCCAGCAACTCAGACAACACAAAGGATAAAAAAGTATGGAAGATGAGAATGGGGAACCAAGTAGTAATTCAATGAATACAGTGATACAGGGAGGAGCTAGACAACCAGGGGAATTGAACCAGACTAAGCTAAAGAATATGTCCACTACTTGTGACCTTTATAAACCAACAACTCAAGGGTATGCTTCTTGACACATTGTGGTAACTGCTGATATGCTATAGGTAGCTATGAGAGGGGAGATCCCTAAACAAACTACCCAATAGGTGATTTGCAAGAAGGCGAAGATAACTACTACACGTAGAATGGTTTGGGAAGGTATGGAGACTACTATTAAGTTTCCAAACAATAAGAATGTATGTGCAACAGTTGCGATCAACTGTGTGACTTCGCGAACACAGTCGTGACGACAATATCAATATTGGAGGATGAAGACTGATAGACTCAAGACTATAACTTGAGTGTGAGCTAAAGAGAGCTTTATAGCTCTTAGACTGAGATCAAGAGGGAGGGAAAGTTGTATGTTTCTCTACTGAGAAGGAGGAGGGGGTCTGTGTCTGTCTATGTATCTAAACTACATCTCTTTATACTACTTCGATCGGAAGATCGGAATGGTATAAAATTGATAGAAAGGAGTAGTAATGATACTAAATAGAGATGGGGAGAAAGGGATCAAAAGGTGAAACATAATATGGAAACAAAAAAACAAAGGAAGAAGAAAGGTAAAATAGAAAAGAAAGGGAAACTACTATACAAATATGTCCAATATGATCGAAAGTGAGGTAGGAGGTGGATGGGATAGGGGGGATGAACCTCCAATAAAGGCAGGATCAGTCTGATACGAGATGGCTTTGTCCTGGTGCTGCAACAAGTTCGGAAGTAATCAATCATTGTCAAGAGGTGTTGGAAGAGTTCGCAGACGTTTGTAAGATCGTAAGGTATCGGGATGTAGTCAATGGAGAGTTAGAGCATGTCCGATTCGTATATTCAGAGCTCAGGATCATATGATGCGTATCACCGCCAGTCATTGTGTGTCCAGGGGTTCGCATTGTCATTGGTTGGCATTTGCATTGCCTCAGCATGTTGTTGACTCCGGTTTGGGGTCTCAATGTCTTTGGGGTCTTCTGCTGTCAATAACTCAACAACCTCTGCTTCCTCTGCCCTTAACCTCACAGCATTACATTTGACTGGCACAAGGAACCATGTATGTGAATTGTGAAAGAACAATAACAATGTTGTAAGCGTATGGGCATGGACATACAATCAGTCAGCAGAGAACCAGAGTATTCAGATCGCTGGGCATGATTGGTGGTTGGGTCATGGATTATTCTTGTCTCTGGTTATGCACACTGGTCATGGGTTGTGACAAGAACTGAATGGTCAGGTTTGGATTGTATTGTCTTTAGGTTCCTTCAGCTTCTGGTTGTGCATGAATGGTTATGCATCTTACAGTCATCATTTGTGGTCAGTAACAGGGTATCATCCAATGAGAACATGGGATCGACCTGAGAGTTTGGTAACAAGGTATCGTCCAATCAGAGCATGGGACTTGGCACATCTTCATGGGAATGTAGTGGTCAATGGGTGTCACATGCTGTCAAAGCAAAAGACAGGGGCAAAAAGGTGAAAATTGTAACATGCAGCTCCTCTTGAGCCTTTCCCTCCAAGACCAGGAGAGCCGTTGATACTCTATAGGAGGCTGTAAAGGGGGAGATCCCCAAACAAACTACCTATTAGGTGAATGCGAGGAGGCAAAGATGTCTACTACACGTAGAAAGGTATAGAGGGAGATAGAAACTACTATAAAGTTTCCGAACGATGCGAACGTACGTGCGACAGTTGCGATCAACTGTGCGACTTCGCGAACACGGTCGCGACGAAGATATCAATATCGGGTGACGAGGATAGACAAACTCAAGACTATAACTTGAGTTTGAAGCTAAAGGGGGAGCTTTATAGCTCTGAGACTAAGATCGAATGGGAGGGAAGTCGTAGATTTCTCTGTGTAAAGGAGGAGGGGGTTCTGTCTCTCTCTCTATCTATGTATCTAAACTACATCTCTTTATACTACTTCAATCGGAAGATCGGAACTGTATAAAATCAATAGAAAGGAGTAGTAATGATACTAAAAGGGGAAGGGGATAAAGGAATCAGAAGGTGAAACATAAGATGAAGAACAAAGAACAAAGGAAGATGAAAGGTAAATTGAATAAGAAAGAGAAACTAATATGAAAATACGTCCAAAATGATCGAAAGTGAGGTAGGAGGTGGATGGGATAGGGGGAATGAACCTCCGATAAAGGCAGGATCGGTCCGATATGGGATGACTTTGTCTTGGTGCTGCGACTAGTTCGGAAGCGATCGATCATTGTCGAGAGGTGTCGGAAGAGTTCGCAGATGTTCGTAAGATCGTAAGATATCGGGATGTGGTCGATGAAGAGGTATAGTACATCCGATTCGCATATTCGGAGCATAGGATCGTATGATGCGTATCACCGTTCTCCACCATGCAAGGGGCAGTCTTCTTCTCCTGTTGACATTCCTGGTGATCTCCACATGTTCTGTGAAGCCTATGGGATCAAAGAGGATGAGGAACAAGCACTTGAGTGGCTTGGATTTGTCATGGGAGATAATTTGGATGAGGGGACAGAGCTGGAATACAAGGAGGCTGGCTTCAAACCCTTGGCCTGGAAGAGGGTTTTGAAGGCTTACAAGAAGCATCACATTTAACGCTTGAATAGATTGTTTGTCTACCACACTCATTTTTTTTGTAGCTTATTCATTCTTTTATTACTCACCATAATTTCATCACTCCGTTCATTACACTCATAGTACCATAGCTAGTTTGCAAATACAACAGTTCTCATTGATACAGGGCATTTCAAGGACAAGATTACAAACAGATGCTAGACATGATAACCAGAATGTGAGAACCACTCTCTCTCACCTTCTCAGGAGTAACAGCATGTGCACCTTCAAGGAGCATGATCTCAGGATACTCGGCATCTTGTAAGCGAGCTCAATGACAGTGTATCCATGCCTTTACTAGTACAATATCAATTTGACTTACAAAATTCAAGTAAAATACTTACCACAACCGAAACTCTCCTCCATTGGGTTGAAATTGGGAGAGTAGGGTGGAAGGAATATCAAGAGATGGCCCTGAACTTTGATAACTGTTCAAAGAGCATCGGATTTGTGGATTGCGCAGTTGTTGAGAACAAGAACACTGTTATCTTCAGGATATGGGTTCATTTTTGGCAGCTAAAGTAAGTTCAGACATCAGACAGATGAAACCAGATTAACACACCTACTACTTCATTCACAATGAAATCAAAATACATTTCCCCATCTACTGATCCCAGAACAACAGAGATCACCTCATATCTGTTCATTGACATAGCTGCTACCATACTGTAGCATTCTCCCCTCACAAAATTTGCATGGACTGTAGCCTGACATCCAGCAGGTGCATGCTCATAGTGTTGATAGATTGTTCAATCGTCTTTGCTCATTTCATCCACCATCACGAGTTTGTGTGCAACATGGTGCATTCTCATCATAGCCACCCACTCTTCTCTCAGATCCTCACCCTGTTCTGCTGCTGCTTTTCGAAGAAGCTTGTAGGTAAGGCCACCATCACAAATGTTGTCATGCAGGGCTGAAGGAGAGATCCCTGTGTCATAGGCCAATGCCAACCAGTCCTGGGTCTCATCCAGGAACATCTCCAGGCTTTCCTCAATGAGGATGGCAAGATCACATGTCATGTCGGCATTGAGAAGGTGAGGTTGGCCATGGATGGCAAGGACAGGAGGTACTACTGATCCATACTGGGCTTTGTTGGCCTTCCAGCACTGAAGACTCCGTTCCAAGATGCCAAAAATGTTGCTGACATCATGGGGGATGAAGTTATGATTGAGGAGCCATAGCACCCACTCTTTGAGGTCCTTGCTGATGCATTTGTAGACCATACCAATAGTTGGTACAGTGTTGTCCAACAATACAGCTGTTCCCAGCTCAGCCACAGGAATTTTGAAAAAAAGATTTTGGCACATGACAAGGATTTCCGACAACACTGTAAGCTTGCGATAAAGAAGCAAAATAAATAAATTGATGTTGCTGGTAAATATAACATTTCAATGTGTATGAGTGTGTTCTTGTTGGATGAAGGGAATACTCAGTGTGCATCTGCATCTGGTTTGCCCCATTTAACAATCCTTGTAACGCCGCCGTTCCAATCCTCCACCCGCTTTTGGTTGAGGGTAGTCACAGTTGACCGATCAGTGCCCACAAAGCCTATACTGAGACTCGGCGAGACGACGTCGATAAGCGTGACATACCATTCCCCGTGCAGCTTTTCTGTAGCCTCCTTTTTGTGATCAAAGTGTGTCCAACCTTGAGCTTCCACATTTGCCCAGAAGGTTGCATTGGTTTCATCTGAGTATCATCGTCACCCATGGACGGCGGTGAGAATAACAATAAAAAGGATATGGAGAGCAGAGAAACGCACCAGAGGTGACGAGAACTCGATTGTCCGGAATGGCGAGTCCCTTCTTCTCGAGCAATTCCGCTTGTACCTCTTTCACCCGAGTAGCGTATGCTGAAAGCGGTGCAAAGCAATCCTCGCTGCGTACGGCCTCCCCACAAGCCCCACCGAAATCCCCATGACGAATATGCACACCAATGAACTGTATTCACGAATCGGTGAACGACGCCAAAACGAACGCAGAGGTGAGACGACTTACCGGCGGTACAGGGCTCGACGAGTGGATTCCGAAAGCGCGCCGCAAGTAGGCCTTGGCGAGGTCTACCAGGTGTTTCCGGAATTTCATATGTTGGGCAACGGCTCTCCATGAGACATTCCATGGGTCACTCCATTCAAAGTTATCATTGCGGTCTGCAGTGACGAAGTAAACCATGTCGAAGCACGTCAAATGAGTGTCAGGAGGGATCGAGATGCCATCTTGAGACATAGGTGCTTGCACGTCTGGGGGTAACGCATCACCCGAGGGATAAACTAACGCGGCAAGTCGCCAAAAAAGTAAACCCCAGTCGTATTCTTCTCCGTCTTCCGGCCGCCTACGGGTACTGCGCGGTACAGGTGTATATGCCAGATCGAGGCCTAGGTACGAGGAAATTCTTCCCGAATAACGGGGTTGATGTTCGTTGAGGTTGCCGGTTGCCCATGCACTCCAGCAGCCGAGAGGTTCACGAGGCCGTTTTGATGGTATTCGTTTGATGTCCGACCATTCCAAAATGGGGACGCGTAAAGCAGCTCGAAGACTGGGCAAGTCGAATATCTCGCTAAATGACAACGCGCCAGCTGACGCATCTATGCACAAAAATAAACGCTGAGCGGCAATAATGGACAAGACAAGACTCACCGATGTGATGGTATGCTACAAATGGGGGTATTATAGGAACACGGTTAGAAATCGTGCCGAGATATATTAGGTTTGCCTGTAGTGGTGTAAGCACATGCGCATCCGACACGCAATTGCAAGCGGGACCCACGTATGTCATCAATGCATTGGCTAGAATAACATCATTGAATACGAGAATCTACAAAAGGCTGGTATGACTGACTGAATCCGCCATCCGTCCAAGTTGTGATATAATCCGTGTCATTGCGTAGTCTATCTGCAATGCGCCCGTTAATCAAGAAGGATAGCAGGGGGTGCAATCCCTCACCTCGAAACCTGTCCGTGATCGTTGTTCCCTCGAGGAATGCAGCGGAATCCCAGGGATCTTGTTTAAACGAAACCGGAATGATCGGTTTGGGCGGTGCTGGCGGAGTAGAGAAGACCTTGGTGAGCCAATTTTGCAATGACGGTCGATGTGATGTGAGATAGTGCAGCGAGATCGTCACGACGACGGTGAGGACCATGATGATGCTTAGCTTTATAAGCCTGCTATACCGAGCACGGCGTGGCATCGTTGGTCAGGGTAGTGACAATGGGTACAGACGGTGGTTGCAGGGGAATCCCACTGGCAGTTGGTCAGTCCAATATCCTAAGGTCAACTAGAAGTTTGAATACGATCTACAAGAGAAAACTTGAAAAACCAGACTCACGTGGCTCCGAGAATTATGGCAGGGATAACAGCATGCGCGCAACCGCGCGCTTTACACCGCCATGTCCTTCACGTCCACCTCAACCACCGACACTCTGTCGACATCTCTCGTTTCCCCGTCGATGAGCAGAGACGTAAATAGGGGCCATAATCAGTTGCGTCGAAGGATGCACATTCTTGCGAACCCGATTTTGAATACTGCCCTTCCGCCGGCTGTTTCCAAAGACATCCAGGATCAGCCGAGTCGAGACCATAGTGGCGTAGATGACCATTACAACGAAGACTTCGAACATCCTGTGGCGACCGGTTCCGTGTCCGAGTCCGAATCCAACGCCAGCGAGGAACCGCTCATAGGGGTCCCGGATGGCGCTGAAGCGCACGACGGCAATGCATCTCTCAAACACGAAAGGAACCTTCATAGAATTAGCCCACTGCACTATACCTCATATTCATCAGATTCCATGTCTCCTACTTCTCGCTCCTGGTATGAGTTCGATCTTTCAGTTGTCGTTGCCCTCGTCTCTCCTATTGGTAACTGGCTTACAGGAGGAGACCATGTCAAACATCTCCTCTTGATTCTTCTCCTCGTATTTTACCTTCATCAGATGATTGAAAGTAAGTATCCTTCTTTATCATAGTTCCATTTCTTATCCAGATTCGGTACAGTTCCCTGGGCACTTTACCATAATTCTCGACCCCGTCGTCGCCCTCGACCCCACGAAGGCCATCTCGATCCCAACAGCCACATTGCAGCTTCAGAGCTTCGGACCCTGGAGATCTTCTTCCTTATCTTGACCGTCGCTTCCCCACTCTTGGGAGCTCTTTTTTTGCGCTACGTAATCGCTGTCGTCTCTGGCAAAGACTCCCTCTCCTGGTTCAGTACCGCACTATTTGTACTCGCGACAGGCATCAGACCATGGAGACACCTCGTAGATCGGTTCAATCAGCGGACGAAAGAACTTCATGACGCTATCCACTATCCACCCGTTTCCGATATCACAGACTCAAAAATCGATGAAATGACCGCACGTTTAAACAAGCTTGAGATTTCATTTGCAAGCCTGCGCACCAAACTAGCGAACACGACGGAGGAGTTGTTCGAATACGTAGACGAAGCAGTGGATTCTGTGGAGATCACCGGTCGCAAACATGAAAGGAAGCATGAGAAGCAGGAGTTGAGGCTCAAGGAAGTGGAGGATGCTGTTGCGGCGTTGAAGAAGACCAAGGAGATGGAGAAGAAGCTCTCAGTCAAGACTAATATCGATCCTTCGATGGCACTCATGTCATTGCTCCCGTCTTGGCTTGGACTTGGACTTCTCTCGCCCCCACGCACCCCAACTCGTATGCGCCATGCGCCACCTTCGGCGACATCAAAACATGGCCTTCGTACCTTTCCCTCGAATTCATCCATCCGCCTCGAAAGCATCCCCGAGGAGGATACGAAACCGCCCCCCGCATCCACTGCGTCTTCGTTTCAACTACATATTCCGGGAGCACGCCTGGTCCTACGGTGGGGTGATCTCGCTACGTTGCCCTTACGCAGAGTGGTGCATTATTTGCTTACGTAGCGTCTTTTGCTTTCGATAATCCTGTAACATCAAAACCTTCGCACTCCGACTTGGATGAATCCCTCTTGTGCGCAGCGATCAGTATGATCAAGTCCTTTCGTCATAATTGACCACAGTTACCATAGTAATGAAATAAATGGTCATTTGAACAACCCTGTGTAAGACATGAAAGAGGTCGTTTACCAACGTTTCAGGCAATAAACATAAAATCACGATACGGATTGCCCGACATTTGTACAGTCGCTTGAAGAAAAGATATTATATAATTTACAACACAACAGAACGAGCCCGCCATTCCTCCTGAGAGGGAATCCAAAAATGCTTCTAATCAGCCAGTGATAAATGAACCGAAAACGAATGATGGAGAAGGTTGACAACGCCGCATAGCTACGTGAAACCGTCAGCACGGTAAAAAATGATACCATGAATGGCTCACAGAGATACGCTGGAACCGATGAGCCAGACGCTTTGGGTATATTGCTATGCCACAACGCAGTAGCTGGGGAACCCATGTTGAGGCAAATCGGCATTCGCCAGGAATTTCAGGTCTTCGTCGTAATCATCGCAGATAGTGTCCGAGTCAGAGGTGGGTATGGGTAACCGGGATGGTTCGATGAACTCGAGAGGGGTAAAAGTATCCATTGGAAGTAAGGATGTAGAGTGGATTTATACGTCGAACGGGATCCCGTCCTTCAAGTTAAAGGTTGTTGAGGCGCAGATATGCGGGTTACCAAAATACGAAAGGAATGGTGTCTGGGCGTCACAGGCGGTATTTGAGCTTGCGAGTGATAATGGTGGATTGCCATTGTTGAGACCGATAACAAACTCCTATTGTCCTCAGACTCACTGTCCTCAGACGATAATGGTAGTTAGTTACGTAAACAATGCATACATTACTGACGAAAATCCACAGGTCATCCACAGGTTGTTAAAGCTGAAAAGGTATGTACAACCATCACTGGCAACAATGGTGACGTTTTGGGTGCTGGATTTGGTGGGTGGGAAACAACCGCCCAAAACAGAAAGCCCATTACCTCGGCTTATTAATATTTTCTCAGCACTGCGCACCTAGCGGTCGTACAGTGTCAATTTCAAGTAAACGGGCGAGTAATTTCATTTATGTGTCTTTTAATACTATTTACTAACAAATCCGTCCAGTAATTCATGATTTCTCCACCCCTCTGGTGCCATTTACCACCCTCCTTTGGTCTATCCCACCTTCTCACACCATCTACCACTGCCTGCTCCCACCTGAGGCTGGCACCCTCCAGAATCCTCTACCTTCCTCTTGGCACCCTCTACCACTGTCTGGCACCTTCTACTGCCCTCCAGCCCTCTCTGCCACTTCCTACAAACACCCTGCACCCGCCACCACCACTTTTCAGCCTCAGGCATCCTCTCTGACACTCTCCCACCCTCCTTCTCTCATACTCTTACACCTTATCTGCCCTCCATTTTCACCACCTACCACTGTATCATGTATTTTGCCTTATATTACACAATGATTTCAATTTTATTGGCTTGGATTTAAATAATTTATTTACTATAGTCTAATCACACTTGAAATAGCTTGGAGAGCCTAGTTAACCATTGCTTGACTGTTCAACCACTGCTTGAACTTGGGGGTTTTGTGTACTCCTGCTTAATCTATCTCCTGGCCTCTGTCATTCCATCTCACTGCACTGCTTTTCATTTTTACCTTTATATATTCTCCTTGAGGCAGACTCATGTCCTTAGTCATAGACATCAGTGTCCCCTCAAGTACTCACAACCTTTTCAAGCTTTTTCTACATTTATTGTCTTCCAGTCCTTTCAGTTATTTGTCTTTTGCTCTTACCATTGTACCTCCTATCAATTATTTTGTCAAAAGTTTCATGTAATTGTGTGAGAGTATCGGATGAGACAAAATCTTTGCCATTCTCCAAAGTGGAGGGTCAACATCTTTCTTCTTCTGTGGGTTATCAAACAATTGATCCATCCAACAATACTCCCAGCCTCACTCCATGAAACAAGAGCTTCCCTTGAAAATTACACTAGAGATGTTAAATTCACCATCAACTCCATTCTCAGCTCCCTGGATTACCCATAATTTCCTGCCAGTGAATGGACAAATCTGGTCTCAGAAAAATCCATTGACATCAACCATGTTGTTTCTGGACTCTTCTCCATTCCAGAGCCCAAAAGATGAGAGCACTATAGACAGTCTGACAACCCTCTGAGTGTGTCTCATTGATATATCATGTATACTCATGAACCTGACAAGTCTCACTATGACACACTCAAACCTGACATAACTCACCATACTTGATGTATACTGCTCACTGTCAGCCACCCTTACACCGACACCACTAACTAACTTCACCCAAAACAATCATATGTGCCCCTTTGGCCTTTCTACACTGATATGAGACTTGCCTGATTTGTAGGTCTTGCCTTCAGCAGCAACCCAACCCTGAGGTCCAGCTTCTCGAAGCTGCATCTTCAGTTACCACAGATGTAGCACATGGGTGGTTTGTCCATTCAGGATATAATATGTAGTTCTACCATTGCCTGCCATCATGTCTGTCTTTTTGTACAATATAAATATCTGTCTTGCTACTAGCTTCAATGTGAAATGTGATGATGTATTACCAGGGTGAACTATGCTATGCAAGACAAGAACTGTCATGGCCTTGCTTTTTTCTGCATATACACCATATGAACCTCTATCGCAACCTCTCCGCCTGCAAGTAAGCACAAATCCACCATCATGGTTCGAACCCCAGATTTGACACATCACTGGTTACCAACGAGTCACCACACGACTTGTACACTGAAACGCACAAGTCGTACGCAATGCTGCAAGGCTAAGGGCAGAAGAAGCGGAGGTTGTTGAGATATTAACAGCGGAAGACCCCGAAGACATCAAGACCCCAACCTGGAGCCAACAACATGCCGAGGCAACGACGATGCCAACTGATTGTTACTCCAACCCATGGACACACAACGACTGGTGGTTGCCACGATGGACAAAGAAGCCTACCCTCGAGTCGCTGGTTTATGGAGGTCGCTGGTTTATAGAGGTCGCAAGTAGTCAGTGTATTTTCCCTTTAGCTTAGTCTGGTTCATTTCCCCCAGTCATTTACACTCCCCCCTGTACCATCATCCCCCTGGAATTCTCTTTGGTTTCTCATTCTCTCTATCAGTATACTTGATCCCTTGTGTTGCTTGTGTTGCCGGAGTCCATCTTGAGATGTCCCGTAACAAGAACTATGTATGATTATGAGAAGGGACTGTCATTTTATGCTGCATTCACGGCCTTGCCCACTGCTCTCGACGGTCCAGATGGTATGCCTTCAAAACATGCTTCCACTCCATTATTTTGATTCCTGCTTCACAATACTCCTCCCTCATAATCTTCTTGGGGTTATCACCAATCCTAAAACCCAGTTTCTCCAGTCCTGATATGATCAAGGCTACTAATTTGTACTTCACACACCAAGCAGTGATATCACCACAAGTGGAAGTTGGGTATGACAGAGGTTCTGAGAGTTCGTCAGAAGAGGGCAACGGTTTTGTCGGCGATGCATTGGGAAAGTTCATTCCTGACATCTGGCCATTCCAGGGCATCCCAGGCATTCCCACTCCCATACCCATTGGCATTCCCATTCCTCCCATTCCCATCGGCATCATTGGCATCTGCATCATCAGATTCACCCTGAAGTATGGATTGATCATAAATGGATTCAACATCATTTGAGGTGGGGCTTGCGCTACAGTTGCAGCTGCCATAGCCACTGGCAGTGTCCAAGCTGGAACCGATGGTGCTTCCTGTGCCACAGCAGGAGCAGGGGCAGAAGAGGTGATAGGGGTGACAGGGGCAGCCTTCTTGATGGCATGCTGAGCCTTGAAGAAATTGGAATTGATGTATCTTGTCCATTGTTGTATCGCCCTTTTCAATTGCTGCAGCCCAAATGAGATGTCAAGGGTGTTCAAGCTCAAAGTGGAGATCACTGGGTCAGTGGTGATAGCAGGCAAGAGTGGGATGTTGCTCGCATAAACCTGGCAGGTATTTCTCAGCTAATTTATCAGCGAGAATCTCCAGTTCTGGGTCAAGGCAAGGCTAAAGACAATGTGAGTGAACGATGGCAATCAAGAGAAGCAAAGTGTACCTTTTGCCGCTTTGCATCATCAAACAGATCATCTTCTTCATGACCCCATTGACCCGCAGTTGCACTGGCAATTGCGGGGTTACCAACCCAGGGGAGTTGTTGGGCTTTGGTCAGTGGCTTGGGTGCTTGCATGCGCAAAATCACATAGGGTGCAGTCTTCAAAGCAACAACTTTGTTGAGCATTGACACAAGGCCATTCTCATCCTTTAGAGGCAGCCAAGGGCTGTTTGCTGGTTTCAACCAATGCCACTCAAAGGAACCAACCAAGAGCTGATTGGTCTGACACTGAAAGGCTTTGGCTATTTCAGCAAGGAAGGGATTCCAATTGACTGTCGCGGCAAGGTTGACAGGTCCCACTGAAATCATGTCTCCTTTCTCAATCTTTGTCTTCCCATCTGGTCCACACACACGTTTGGCTGGTTGTGGGATCTGGATAAGGAGTTCAAAGGGTGTTGGCGTATGTGCAGGGAGAGCAGCGGGAACTTGAATAGCAGCGGGAATAGCAGGTGCAGGCAAAGGATTGGCTGGCAAAGGAACTGCAGGAGGCTGAATAGAATGATTATAAGGAGGGGGAGGGTGCTCCATAGGAGCAAGGGTATATTATAGATTCAATTTAATACGGTGAAGAATACAGTATGGTGAGGAATGGGTTCGGGTACAGCCGATCGGACAGTCAAAAAAAAAAAGAAAATCGATCTGGCCATTGCTGTAACTCCTTCACTTTTATCATGTCGCTGTCACCTTTGCTCGAAGTTCTCAATGAAAATCCCGACATTGCTCAGGTTCTATCATTCTTTCAGCTTGCAACATTCGTTTCAGTTATCTCCCATCTTCGTCAACGCCTCTCAAGGGGCAGACGCCATAACTTGCCAAATTCATTCAGACTTATGCAATTCTAATTTACGCTTATTCTTTGTTAGAAGACAATTTTTGAATGCCGGGCTCCCGATGTATGTGCTTGCTCATTAAGTATGAATTAAAAATACACGAATTGTGCTAGAGGAGCTAAAAAGAGCAAAATCTGGATGACAGGGTATCAATGGGAATGAGCGGGCAGAGGTCAAACATTGGGATCGAAATGATGGGTCGAGGGAAGGGTTGAGCATGGCGAACTATTGTTGTCCGAACACAGGGAAGGATGATTAATGATATCGATGACATCATCCTGTGTGGAGTGCAACGATGTAGGGGATGGTGGAACAGCGGATGACGGAAGCGACTCCATCTTGACCTCATGAGTCATGGGTGAATCATAAAAGGATGCGTCGCTTTTACCCATACTCGACGGACGTATCGTGGAAGTTAAGGAATCGCGTTTAGAAAGGTCAAGAGGGGGGAGGTAGATTGGCAAAGTGTTTGGGCGGGAATTTGTCGCAGCCAGTGACGGAGAGCCCTTCGGTCTGCTCCGCCAAGTTAGATCACAACATTGGGGGGAAGGAAAAGATATACGACGCACCGGGTTGAATCAAATCCAGTTGGTAGCACAAGTCTAAGGCGCTTGGTAATACTACGGTATAGAATGCCATAGCTCCTGCGCGCCTCGTCGGCAAATCCAAAAAATCCAAAAAATATGAACGCGCAAAATACCGGCAACCATCTATCCAGCTCTATTGTGAGAACAAGAATGAAATTTTTTCGCCATAACAACGATGGGACGAGATCGACAGCAGAATAGTCAAAATGGGCGTCAGCCCAACCTTTCCAAGGTTCCATAGGACTGTCGAGGTAATTTAAAGCGAGACAGACGGCACTGATGGGCGTATTGAAGAGGACTTCAGTAAGCGATAAAGCCATGAGGCGGATGTACCGGTTCATGGTGATGGATGTATTGGAAGCGAAGAGTTGGGCGAACTGCGCGCGACGCCTGATAAATATACGCAATGTTAAGACTAACAGGACGTCAATAGATAGCCTGCGGGTGATAGCGATTGATATACCAGAGTAAACACCGGAAACAAGTCCAATGATAATCGGCCACACAAGTGTGATTGGATATGCAAGGGGTGTGTGGAATAGCGCAGGATAGCATCCAGCATCCTCAAAGATATTATAGCGATGACCCTCGACAACAATTTCTGATTTCCCGATCAGAAATAGGGAGAGAAGGTATTGAAGATGACCTACGTAGAGCCATCTGCACAATAGGAATTCCCAAACCAATAACCATGTCCACCATTATAGCTCGGCGTTTCTAGAAAAAATCGCATTAAAACCTATTGTTCAGAAGGATAACAAACAAACCTGGGCTTGTGTGATGTGGACCGTCTGAACAGACGCAATCCTGTATAAACGTCGAGAAATACATAGTAATGATGCTGGAATCGCAACGAGAAGTCCAACCATAAAACGAGACGCTGCAAGGAAATTCAGAGGGTCGACAGAAAACTAGTCTGTGTTAGACATACAAATATCACACCAAATTGGTGCCTTGTCAAGGGCGTTCGCGTGCCACACTATCGAATTGATAGCTTGATTAAGACAACCGAGCGCTGTCCATATCATAAAGAGACATGTTCCAGAGTTCAAAGCTTGCAGGTGCCAAGGTAAAGGAATGAGGACGAGGATGAAACCCAGTAACGAAAAGACCGGATAAAGGGGGTACGATGGGTCAGACATAACGCGTACGGACAAGATAAACAGCAAGAACGAAGTAGTTGTAGGAAAGGCTGCATGTCCTGATTCCTTTATGTTTCGTCGATACAATGAGCGGAGTTCAGAGTGTTCATTACGTCATCAATACTGCTGTTTTTCACCATTTCGATATTCACTGTCGCACCGACATTGTCAGAGGTGTCGAGTCATTGTAGTCACGTGATCGACTCCCATTGACGCAATGACTCGGACAATGCGATATTACGACCGACTCATAGTCTTACGTAAAAGCAGGGAAGGAAATTTCAAGGTTACAAGCCACATTGTTGCTTTCATCACGTGATTATTATTTTTTGGCGCGGTTCGGATTTGTGGTCGATGAGTATCTTGCTGTACAGCATTCAGCGAGTCATCCCTGCCATCAATAGCGCATGGCAACACCGCTGACGCGCAGCGAACCAAACGCGAAGCCGAATCACCCGCTATATTGATCCTGGAGTCTTGGCCACATCTGGCCATGCTTATTGTCTTCGGCAGTCATATGAAGAGTACCTACTAAGGGTGGATCTTTCAGTCTCGCTCAAACACCCTCGAAAGCCATCCATGATGCCTAGAGCCTTGCTGCATTTCTGTCTCATTGCCTGGGCTATTTCATCTCCCGCAATGATTCCTGGTTGGTGTAATTTAGTGACATGGCCAGGATAACTGACTGTCGTAAATTATACAGCGCTACGGATACCTGTTGAGACGAGGCAATCGTCAGCGTCCAATACATGTGTACCAAAATTCCTCATTACGTCGATTACAAATGAGGTATGACCACCACTTCGTTGCCAAGGCCAAACTAATTGACATCTATGAACAGTGTGTGCCACTCTGTCAACCTGTTCAGCAAGCCCAATTCGTGCGTATTTCTATCGGATTTTGAGGCATCAATTTTTGCTTACCAGAACTATCTAGTACTGCCGCACGTCTGGGCTTTGCTTATGCCGCGATTCTCCCCCGTCATCTGTGTATGACTGCGTACAATGTATCACCAACACTGCATTTGATTATGTTCCTACGTTTCTATCCCATTTGGAATCTCAACTCCAGGGTTTGTGATATGATATCTTACTCTTCTGTCTGATGAACCTCCTTGTCAGTTTATGCTTCATTTTGTGGCGCATCAGTCATGGAACATTTGGGGGTTACGAATACTACAAAAACTCGTGAACTACCAGATCTTTCCAGCGGGGTGATTGTGACCAATACCTGCATGGAAGATTCCTGGTCAAGATGCACCTATTGCAACATTTTTCGTTCAGTGTTTCCCTATCTAAGCTTCTTCATTGCTCTTACTCTTGCGATACGCTATTATTCTTGTTGATTATTTCTGCAGTCACCTTGAATGAGATACTCCGTAAAAAAAATTGGTATAAGATAATAGTTACAATTATAATATATTCCAAACTAACCAATGGGTGACTTTCCGTAAGGATTTGGAATATGTGTTAGAATAAAATGACAAAGAAAATATATAAATGGTAATCTGCCGAGATGCCATGTCCCTTTTAGTTTTGCATTCCCAGCATTTCTAACTTTCTTCAGTTCGGAAATTTGAAAGGTTGTTTACTCCGTCACATTGGTCAAATTACATTATTGAATTACTGAGAAAGGTCTTTGGTTATTACTAAATGGTATATTTAACCTTGAAATCTCGAAAACAGGTTACATATTCGATTTATCCCAGTCGACGGCAAATAAACATGTCCGTCTTGCAACCCTAAGGAATATAGCTGCGATACGGTAGGAACGAAATATGAACAAGTTGGACGGATAAGGTTAGATATAAAACGACAGTACCTCCCAAGATTTGTTTATGCAACTACACAATTCCCGTTGTTGTAGTAATCACTACCAGAGTGGTCTGAGTTTGTAGGTGGGGACCCGTCGTAACGGAAGGTGAAGTCGTACGACTCGGGTGACTGAATGGGTCCCGATGGTAGGGCTAATACGTCTGATATTGTTGTGAAGGTGTCCATCGCAAGAATTTATGGTTGCGCGGGAGAGGATGGGTGGGTGACGATTGATAAGTGTCGATTGATAAGTGTCGATTGATCGAGTGTTTTTGACGGGCGGAAGGGCTGCGACGATACTTATACACAGGCAAAATTCCAGCAGCCATTGTTCTGACGTCGGAGTCGTGAACAAAGAGCTTTTGCTCAATGAGAGGAGCCAGATCACGTGATATACGATTATTTATTGTACCAGAATACAATACATAATATTAGCAACAAAATTGGTATTGCGAGAGTAAGAGCAATGAAAAAGCTAAAATAAGGTGCAATCCAACGGAGAAGGCTGCAGGAGCTGCACGCTTGTGATGAGAAATCTTCCGCACAGGTATTGGTTACAATGACACCCCCGGAGAGGTCCTGCACTTCGCGCATTTTAGTAATGTTCGAGTCCAAGATTTTCAGCCATTCCATGAACGAGATACCACAGAATGACGCGCACACTACTTAAACAACGGAAACAATTCATCAACGTGGAAGGCTCAAAGAGAAACATTGGGTCACAACCGCTGCAGTTGAGATTCCAAATAAGACAGAAACGTAGGAACATGATGGGGCTCCTACACCGTTGGTGATACATTGTACGCAGTCATTCAGAGATGGAGAACAATCGCGGCATAAGCAAAGATCAGACATGCAGTACTAGGTAAGCAAAAATCGATGCCTCAAAATCCGATATAAATACGCACGAATTGGGCTTGCTAAACGGGTTGTGTCACAGAGTGGCGCACATGTTCATAGATGTCAATTAGTTTGGCCTTGGCAACGAAGTGGTGGTCATACCTCATTTGTAATCGACGTAATGAGGAATTTTGGTACACATGTATTGAACGCTGACGATTGCCTCAACAGGTATCCGTAGCGCTGTATAATTTACGACAGTCAGTTATCCTGGCCATGTCACTAAATTACACCAACCAGGAATCATTGCGGGAGATGAAATAGCCCAGGCAATGAGACAGAAATGCAGCAAGGCTCTAAGCATCATGGATGGCTTCCGAGAGTGTTGGAGCGAGACTGAAAGATCCACCCTGAGTAGGCACTCTTCATATGACTGCGGCCAAAGACAATAAGCATGGCCAGATGTGGCCAAGACTCCAGGATCAATATAGCGGGTGATTCGGCTTCGCGTTTGGCTCGCTGCGTGTCAGCGATGTTGCCATGCGCTATTGATAGCAGGGATGACTCGATGAATGCTGTACAGCAAGATACTCATCGACGAACCGCGCCAAAAAAATAATAATCACGTGATGAAAGCAACAACTTTATATAACTTATTATAGGTATGTGAGGCGATACCTTGTAACTTGAAATTCCTTGCCTGCTTTAAGACTTTATTTTATTTACTCTGTGAGTCGGTAATCGCATTGTCGGTAATCGCATTGTCCGAGTCATTGCGTATTGTCAGTGCAAATAATGGGAGTCGATCACGTGACTACAATGGGTGAATTGTCCCTGGCGAACTGGAAGGGCGTACTTCAAAATGGCGTTGACCAAGTCTTCATCTTTTCTTCATGCCTCAAATAGAATATCCTCAACTTCCCACTGGCGCCTTCCTTGCCGCTGTACTTGTCCTCATCCCCCTGTCATGGCATTGGCGAACTAGGAACGTGGCGACTCTGGCTATCAGCGCTTGGCTTTTCGCCGTCGACATTATTTATGGAGTTAACGCTATCGTTTGGTCTGGAAACGTCACCCGGAGCATGGCCATCTGGTGTGATATCTGTTAGTTTTTTTTACTCTCTTCTTTGGTTGACCGTTTTAACTTCAATACTCATCCTCACTCATGTTAGCAACTAAAATCGTTCTCGGCGCTTCTATTGCCATTCCTGCTGCGACGATGTGCGTCTGCAAGCACCTGGTAGTCCTTTCATCGTGTCGCAAGACTCGGTTGGTCCTTCTCGATAGGCGGCGACAAATCATTTTCGAATCTGTCATGTGCATTGGCATTCCTATAATAATTATGGGTCTGCGTAAGTTACTTGCACACGTTGTCGTACAAAACAAGATCCCCAAACTTCTTTTTTTGTGTAGACTACTTAGTCCAAGATCATCGTTTCGATATCGTCGAGAATTTCGGGTGCCAGGCTGCAATCTATGTTTCCGTACCGGCCATCATGATAATATGGTTTCCACAACTACTGCTTACCACCCTCACACTTATATTTGCCGGTAATTAGAAACCGACATTCACGTCTTTGCCGTTATTTCTCTGACCGTTTTTCTTTGTGTAGTCGTCGCCCTTAACCATCACATGACTCGTCGTATAACATTTGCTGTGGCAACCCAAGGCTCTGCTAGCCTTGCCCTTACTCGAAATCGGTGGTTTCGCTTGATTGGGATGTCACTCGCCGAAATGGCCTGGGGCACCGTCATCACCGCCCTTAGCCTTTGGCACAACGTCTCCGGTAGTAGCCTGCAACCCTGGACTACCTGGACAGACGTGCACTCGGATTTCTGGCGCGTAGATCTGGTCGCGATGGCAGACCTCCCGCGATCGACATTCTGGACGATGATGATAATCTGGTGGGCGATGCCTGTGGCATCCATCATTTTCTTTGCATTTTTTGCATTTAGCGAAGAGGCTGTGAAGGGGTACCGTCAATTATGGCGTACGATCCGGCGGAGAGTCTCGAAGGAGCAAGATCTCAGGAAACCATCTATAGCTTCACTTCCAATCTCTCAGTATGTCCTTCCATATTTTCTAAACGTTCTTTATCTTTTGTCTTGATTTTTTTTTAAAAAAAAAAAGAACTTAATTACTTACATATGTCACATTTCTCACAGTCCCATCCTAATTTCCACTGAAAAAAGTAATGACGAATTTGACGCAAACGAGGGGAAAACCTTCACACTCGATTTCCCACTATCATCATCTTCCAACACGACCTTCCCAGAAACCCCCAAAAAAGGGATGCGTGGCGCCTCATCCTACGGCCGTGTCAAGACGCCTTCACATCACCGTTCCTCATCAAGCGACACTTTCCACTGCATTTCTCTATACGATTCTTATGCCTCTCGATCACCCTCGCCGTCCGGTACTTTCCTCCCCGCTTATCAAAAACCGTCCCCACCGCCCAACGTATATCATGCTGCAGAACCTAGACCGTTACTGGGAGGGATACTAGTCACGATCCACAAGCAAGCCCATGTTGATAATATTGCATAAACCAACTTCCCTCCACCCCCCCGCGGACTTCCGGACGTTGACGTTACTGTTTGACGGGGGAAGAGATCATATTGTATCATTCCTAATTTTGCTCTCTCCATTTGCTCTCTCTCGCACACGGGACATGACCTCACGTCAACTGACGGATGTATTTTTACTAATTGAGATCCTATTTCCTGATCATTACCCCCCTTGCTCCCTTGCTCTCTTGCTCCTGCTATCGAATCCTACTTTAGACGTGATCCTTTTTTAGAGTGATACATATGGCGGGGAAGTGGTGGACGGAACTTTGTAGGATAGATGGTGATACCTCAGTGTCGGGATAGCTGAGTTCCGTTGTAATGTATGTGTGCCAAACGAATAGGTGTATTTCACATTTGATACTACAGTGATTAAGAGTCCAACAATCACGAAAAACCCGTGGGGGTGGGGGTGGGGGTGGGGGGTACTTTCAGGAGAGCCGTTGGTCAAAAACTGTAGGGCACCTTATTCATATTGATAAATCAAAGTTGAAATACGTATGTACACGAAGAATACATCGTGGTACACACATGATTAGCTAGTTAGCTGATATTATACCATAAGATAATGTCATGGATGGGCCTGCTATGCCGCTGTGCATTTGAATGTTTTACGGCCCACCCCTCTAAGACTCCTCAGCGGCAATGAGGGAGACCGCCTTTGCGGAACGCGGTCGAATAGTGCACTTGAACGGCTTCGGGTGACTAAGGAATCACAAGCAATCAATTTTTTTTTTGGTTCGTTTGATATGTTTTCACATGCAGGGAGTTGAAAGAAAGAAAAAACCACCCACCTGATAATCCCAGACGTATTCTCGTGAACCGGAGTGAGAGGCACGCCATTCTCATCGACAGCTTTGGTGATATCAAAGACAGCGAGCGACATCACGACGAGGATGAACAGCGATGCTTCGGCGAGGTGCATCCCTGGGCAGATGCGGCGGCTGAACCCGAAGCATGCGTGTCTGGGGTCGCGTTGGGCTGGTTTGTCCGGTGTTGCTATGTGCCTCGTGGGATCGAAGGTGAATGGATCCGGGTATACTTCTGGGTCGTGCAGCATGTTCCTTTAAAAAAATGTTTTTGGGAGGGAGGGAACGTATGAATGTTTTGAGGTAGCAATGACTAGCGTGAGGAACTGACCATAGATTGGCTATGATGATGGAGCCTTTTGGAATAAAATAACCTTCCACGACACTGTCTTCCATCGCGGCGTGAGGGACACCTGAAGGTACAGCGTTAGTATGCAACCATGTGAGAGGGAATAAAGAAAGAAGAAAAAACGGTTTCCCTTACCAGTAGGAGCCACGCTATTCCATCTAAGGACCTCCGAGACTAACCCATTCACGTAGGGCAGCCTATCACGGTCGGAAAAACCTGGTAGCCTGTCGTTGCCTACAACAGCATCGATCTCTGCTTGTGCTTTCTTCAGAACCTCTGGGGGAAAAAAAACCCCGAGAAATTATTATCGATGTTGTGTAAGAGAATGAAGAATGAAGAATTGCGAATAAGTACCTGGGTATAAGACCATCGCAAGGAAGAAAGCGTATTGTGCAGATACGGTGGTGTCTGCGCCACCTACAAAGGAACAAACATAGATGTTCTGAATGAATAACGAAGAAGGAATGAGAGTTTTTTTTTGTCAAGCCAGGACGTACCACCATAGAGAGAACTAGCCGTGAACTTGATATCATCCACTTCGTCTGCCGTCAGTTTATCCTCGTCTTCAAGGAGACGGGAGACGAATGAGACGAGGGCGGTTCCGGATGCCTTGTTATCCCATGAACGTTGAGCAAAAGAAAAGAGGGGGGGATGCGCACAATTTGCTTTTTTACAAATGCATACGGGACCTCTACCATGTCCGAGGTGGACTTGGCCCATAACCGTGCCGTCGCCTTGAATCCACCCCCAGGCATGAGCCACTCGGGAATATGAAGCATAATGGGGAAGACGTCAACCAGGAAAGCTCCCGGGATGGTTGCGAGGTTAAAGCGGTCGTTCGCATATTCGATCAGGGTGACGTAAGGATCGGTGCCCTCCTGCACCTCGATTCCATAAGTGAGACGCAGAATAATCGCACCAGAAGTCCTTTCGAGAGAGAGAGGGAGGAGTCTTAGAAGAATGGTGAGGTGCCACATATCCAACCAGACTTACTTGCGGAGATTAGCTGTCAAGTTCTCTGGATTGGCCAAGACGCGCTTAAGGAAACGATGGGTCTCGAACATTTCTATGGGGAGAAACTGTTGCATAGCTCCGGTGGAACCTATCAGGCGCGCAAAATGCCTTCTGTAGTTCCTGAAGCGCGCGCCATATGGGATAAGCGCCAGTGTCTTGACGTAACCGACAAGCTCGCCGGCCATTTCCAGTCTTGGTCGATCAGAGTAGATGGAGCCCTTCTTGTCCAATACATCCAGTATTTTTGCAGAGTTGACGATGATCATTCTTTGCCCCATGAGGTTGACGGAACATAGACTACCTGGATATATATCAAAGGGTTGATATGGTTATTCTGGGCAAGACGGGTACTGTAATGTCGTACCCCATTTCCGTCCCCACTCAGCGAATGTCAGCCACTGGTCGGTGGAAGGCATGTCAGCGACATTCTAGACGGTAAAACAAATTTGTGATGTGAGTATGTGGATTGCGTGTGGTAGATTTTTTTGTCTGAATGCGTACGCCTATTAGTGGGAGACCTTTTGGGCCCGGAGGTAGCGGTGCTGGGAGTTTCTTTTGACGGAAAAACTGCCAGAAGACGAAAGAACCTAGGACAGCTAGGCATATCTGCGGGACGGTGAAGGACTGGAACATGGTTGTGTGGAGCTTGGGCGTTCGGAGGCATTTACAACCAGAAAATATAGGAGTGTGTGAATGAGATCAAACTTTTGTGCATGTGGAGTATATACGATATCCCCTTGGGCTTACACAGCACAAGGCTTTCCCCATCCATGCAAGTGTCGGAACTGCTAGTGTTATTGCCTTGGTTTCTGTCCACGTTCCGGAACGAAGGTGACATATGGAGACGCAAGAATACATCTTGCTCGAGTTGTCTCACAGTAATAAATGGAGGGTATGATCACCATCAACTATGGAGCTTTCTGTTTACTGATGCCATCTTCTCGGAGTAAGAGTACGTACTTGAAGTGTGTACATGACATGTACCTCACTGGCAGGTCACTGGCAGCTCGCCATACGGTGTTTTGCATAGCTATTCGACGACAATGGACTCACCAGCGCGCGACGAAAAAAAAAAACGGTGCCTGAACCAGCCTGATCCTCGGCAAAACCTTTCGACGGCACGCCACAAGAATTGAACCCGCAGTCCCGTGTGCGCCGTGCGCAGTCTAGTGATAAACGATAACGCGATCAGAAATGTTGTAATGAAGAACATAGAAAAGATCCCCAGAATCCTTCTCTCCGTATTGTACGTCCAGGCATCGACAGAAAGGGAGCGGCGCGCTTATGATTACGAGCCATAATCGGCAGCGCTCGCTCAAGTGAGTTGAGAATTCGCTCACGTTGGTAGTATGAGAACAATCATGGATGTCACGTCCGGGTCTTCATGTCCATCTGCGCGGACAACATTTGGGCCCTGGAAGCGTTGACTGCACTTGTCGCTACTTATAATCTCATCAGTTGAGAACTGATGATCTGACAACTGCTCATCATGTGTCGATCCCGTCATTACATTCCCCGTATAGCTACTTCCCGATAGTATTGCACCATGACACTGTTTCATCTTTTTTGTTTCCAAGTTGCTATGGTTGTTCAGATGATGGAACCACATAATTCAAGTATTAACTTTCTATGTACTAGATTCATTCAAGCCCGTTGGCCGCTGTGACCGCTCTGATATATCCATGCGTGTCGGTCGCAAGTTATCGTGATGACATCGCTCGATCCTTCAAACTTCAAGTCAGGGTCGCCCCGTTACGTACGACCAAATACATATGTATTTGAATCACCAGATTCCGGCCCCCATATAACCCAAACAAAGACGGAATCTGTTTTGGCACTCGCCGCAAATCGCGTTCCGTCCCCACTCCCCCTCCTCCTCAGCCAGCCATCATGTCTGCCACCTTGCAAGATCCCGGCATGCAGATTCCTCTGGACAATACGTTTGTATACCTCCTATCACTTGCCTGTGCACTCGTTCATGCTTGTCTTCTTCCAGAATGGGTGCAATGTTTCTTGGCGTCCTCCTCAGTGCAGTACTATACGGGATGTCTCTGGTTCAGACATTATACTACTACACTCGTATGTACAAGATACCTTGGATCGTGCGGCTTTGTGCGACTCAGACGTCTACACCCTTCATAACAGATTATCCCAGGGACCTCTGGTATCTTAAAGTACTGGTATGTCAACCCGTTCACTCTAGCCTCTTCTACCCTTTACCGGCACCTCCAAGGTCGCTATAACAGTCGTTTTCGACACGGTTCATATGGGCTTCCTCACGCATTCCAGTATGGTTTTCTTACTTGCGTCCCTTACTCGCACCCACTCAATTCTCTTTCCCTAATAGTGTATTTTTACTTGATCAGAAATTACTAGTATGTCTCTTGAACCACACTGCTCACTCTGGTAGCTCATCGTCTTTTCTTACAGTGATCATCTTGTTCTGGGGAGGATGGTCTGGTCAGTTTTATTCCTTCTTTGTGACAGAACGCGTGAGCTGACATTCGTTCGTTCGTAGGAGCATTCTGGCAAGTCCTCGAATAAAGTCCATTCAGCGATGATTGACAATTTTTTCACCCTAAGCTTGAAGCACTCTTTACGGTGTGTTCTTTCTGACCGTTATCTGTTATCTCAAATTCAGGTGTCTTTTTCTGTTAGGGCATAACCGCAGCTCTTGTTCAGTGGTATGTCTAGACTTTTGTTTAAAATTCCCCATCGATTCAAATTGGATTCGTAGTTTTTATACTCTTCGAGTATGGCGACGTGAGTGTCGCCTCATCTGTGCACTTGCGAACGGCAAATATAAAAGATATCATTGCAGTGAGTAAAGGGAACGTATGGCTCACAGGAACCATATTGCTACTAGTGTTTGCCGATGCTGGTAAGGATCTCCAATATCCCGAGTCTCTTCACACAAACTGAGCTGTTTCGCTGGGTGGTCGTGTTAAGGCTGCGGTACAGGTACGCAGCTTGTTTTATGCTGACAACTATTACATGCTGACCTGTTCTCAAAGCCTGGGTGATATTATCGTGAGTTCTGTCCTCCCGTTATCGGTAACGCTTGATGCGATGTATTATCCGATCGCCTTCAGTATGCAACTCGGCACGTTCAAGAATTTGCTGAAGATATCGGTACTTCCCCAAGCCCCTTGTAACTGGCTAAACTTTGTTGATCATTTTTTTCATCAGGGTCTCACAATGACCATCAATGCTCTCTCGTCAACTGTCGATGTCATCATCGCCGTTAGCCTTGTCACAATGCTGCATCGTTCAAGAACTGGATTCCCAAGGTGCGCCTTTCACCTTGTCCCCTGGCTTTTTTTTTCGGGTTTATAATGCATTTCTCTTTGTTTTTGTCATCGGCAGAACGGATACCCTTATTAGCAAAATGGTTCGTGATCACTCCGCTTGGGTGAACCTCTATTGTTCAACTATCCTACTACGTAGATTCTTTTCTTCGTGAACACTGGACTGTGAGCAAAATCCAACCAATCTACCATTACATGTCGTTGCTAACTTTTTTTTGTTTGACAGATTAACCAGGTAATTGATACGCCAGTGATGGTTCCATTGTCATAATATCTAATTTTCACTGTATTTCACGCAAGCATATTCGCCGTTGGTTCCCTTATATCCGTACGACCAAACCTTGACTTGCTTTTTCTTACCTGATTTATATAATACCTCCACTCAGATGGCCGTGTCTCCGAGATCACTCATCTACGCCTCCTGGTATTTCTGCATCGGACGGCGTGAGTGCCCTTTCCTTTCCGCTATCTATGTCACATTCAACCCTCTTTCCCGCGCCCGTCAGTCTATGTTAATTCTCTACTTGCGGCCCTTAACGCCCGTAGCATCATCCAAGGAAAAGTCGACGATGTCGATGTTAGGATGGTCACGATTCCAACGACCAGGTTCACGACGCCTTCAAATACAAGCAGCCGCAGTAACTCGAAACCACCTCTGAGCAATATATCTATCCGCGTCGATACCACCAAGG
The DNA here is from genome assembly GCA_963555575.2 of Hygrocybe coccinea. Classification (NCBI taxonomy): domain Eukaryota; kingdom Fungi; phylum Basidiomycota; class Agaricomycetes; order Agaricales; family Hygrophoraceae; genus Hygrocybe; species Hygrocybe coccinea. Next base: position 1,111,729 of record OY741999.1, read on the forward strand.
ACAGCATAGTCGATGATAAAATAGAGTCGGAACATAACGTAAGCCAACAGATACAGGTGAGTCGTATTTCCCTTGAGAGGCGGGGGGGGGTGGTTTTTGAGCTAATTCTGCATGTGTTTTCCCCCTTCTTTTTATAGTCCCTGAGGATAGAAAAGGATTCTAGTAACGAGACAGAATGATGGAAGTGGACCAGTAGAGCCGAACCACATTTTTTATCTTTATGTGCTTCTCGTCTGACGACTGCGCCCAATTGGCCAAAAACCTTCTACCAAAACACAAAAAAGGGACAGAACCGATACCAGCACGGGGTTCGAGAGATGCTTACAAGTACCTTAATGTAATATGTATCAATTATTGGATTGATGGCTAAATGGTCTTTAGGAGTTGAAGAATTACTGGAGATTCTGTTTGCGAGGGAGTGGACTCGTGAAATTATTTAACAGTGTACGAGGCAAACGAGCCGTAAACTTGAACTTTGACTTCAGTCTCTGCAAATTTGAAATTCGATGCTGGGACTTTTCCTTTTTACAGACTCACCCGTCGACCACGACAATTCGATCCACTCTGGTACGATTCTGCAGCTCCCATCACTTCTTTGCGATCCCCCTACAGTGTTTGTGGGCATACCTTATAGATAAATACCAGCGCTAAACCCTCATCCAGGGATGTTGAGCACTGGACTAACTCTCGGCATCTAGTAATAGCTATAGCTCCAGGTTTACAGAAGCACTAGCTCAAGGATTAGCGTCCTCATAGCCCTCAGTCAGGTCAGTGATGTCCCAAAATTGGTTATCCCGTCCATATAACGTCCCGACAGGGTATTTCACCTTTGGCCGTGTACCAAATGTCACCCTCAGTGAAAATGAACCTTCAAGTAAAACAGGGGGCTAAGGTGAGTGCCAACCCGTAGTCAAGCGTTGTTGACCTGTATTCAACTGAAAGTAAGAATTTGTCACTTCCAGGCACCTGGCACGGCAACTATTTTGCCAGCACATTTAGTCAAGTCGAAGTACGACTTGGGCATATATCTATCCATGCACGCGTACGCACGGAGCGTGCTCGCGTATTCAATCCTTGAAAATTTTCACGGAGTCCCACGCGCCTGTACCGAAGAGATGCATGTGAGCGCCATTACAACATATATTTCATTATTCACCAGGCGGACGTAGTTACTATTTTTTCGCACTCCACTCGGATTCATCCGCATTACAGAATGTCTGGTGCGAGACTAAATGCCATCTTAGGACGAAATTGACTGAACATTCATCCTGTCATGATATGTCACGCTTAAAGCCTGAAGTGCCTCACCCTTATCACAGCATTACGGGTGTAGGTCTATATATGAGGGCGAGCTAGTAAGTTCCCCATTGGTTTCGACGCCCACTCGACCCTCATGCCTACTGTACCCTTGTACACTTTGCTCAGGCAAGATGATCCCGACAAATTGCCCGTCGTCGTCCATTCCACGGAGTCCCTCCCGGATCCTTCCCAGACATACAGATGGTTCTCCAAGCGTTGTCATCGGGTTGTGAAATTAGCTCTCATCATTGCCCTTGTCCTGTCCGCTCTCGGCTTTCTTGTTTTCAGGATTTTCTTTCTCCGTCCTGGCTGCTTGACCTGCACTTATGACTATAGCACATTCTACGGCATACCCAAGGAGCTCTCTGTCGTTCCCTCAGATGGACTTGTCAATCACACTGAATTGGACCTCAAGACCGGATTTCGGGTCTCCAGTGTACCTCAGACGCGAATGTACACTTTTAACATCACTCAGGCGTTGGCTGCTCCAGATGGCTTTCAGAAACCCATGATTCTCATCAACAACCACTTCCCGGGTATGTCGGCGTCTGTTGTTCACAAGCAGAATCATTCTTATCAACTTCACAGGTCCCTTGATTGAGGCGAATTCGGGAGACACGATTCATGTCCAGGTCAACAATATGATGGCAAATTGGAGCACCACGGTTCACTGGCACGGTATTTATCAAATGAAGACGACGTGGATGGTGAGCTCCAGACGCTCTTGTGGACAGAATCTACAATAACTAATGATAATATGCAGGACGGCGCCGCTGCGATATCCCAATGTGGCATTCCTCCTGGCGAAAATTTCACTTATAAGTTCACCCTCGAGGGTCAGCGGGGCACCTACTGGTACCACTCTCACTTGTCAGCCCAATACACGGACGGCATGCTTGGTCCCATCGTCGTGCACGATCCGACCGAGGAGGTTCCAGAGGTAGACGAGGAGAGGATCGTGTTCATAGGTGATTGGTATCACACATACGCCAGCATTCTCGATGCCAGCTTCCTCAGCGCCACGTCCATGTGGAGAACGAACAAGTCTGCCATCGAGCCCCTCGCAGACAATCTATTGATAAATGGTCGCAATATCTACGACTGCTCTATCGCCTCCACAACCTTTCCCCCTGGCTACGGTGGTCAGCCCATCCCAGTATGTAATGTTAGCGAGGGGGGTCTGTATACGACCAAAGTGGAATCCGGCAAAGCCTACCGTCTCCGTCTCATCAACCACAGCAGCTTCTTCTCCTACTGGTTTAGCGTTGACAATCACACCTTGGAGATAGTGGAGATAGACGGCGTCGAAATCGAACCCATCCCCTTCCGTGGCGTACATATTAACATTGGTCAACGATACAGCGTCATCATTCGTGCCAACCAGACTGTCGGAAACTATTACATGCGAGCGACGCTCCCGACTACCTGCTTCCTTCCGTATGTCGGTTACAACAGCAGTGGGCTCGACAGCACGAATTACCAAGTTATGGGTGTCATTTCATACGACAACACTGATCCAAGTGCTCCACCGATCGGAGTAGCTGGAAACACGAGCAACCCCTACGGCGCAAGTGACAATAAATATAACGACCGAGTCTGGGAAGGTTGCAATGACATGCCATTTGACATGCCCGTACCTAAACGTGCTGAAGACGCGTATGATGTGAACTGGGCCGATACGAAGTATCTCGAGTACACCTTCCGGCAGTCACAGAGCCTGAGTCGTATCTTCATCAACAAAACATCTTGGGCTCCACTCCAATACAATGCGACACTGTGGAAGACATTAGACTACGATCCGCCCTATCGGCCCTTTGATGCGGATCAGTTTGTCGAGGTCATCGAGGATGCCGGGTTGGGGAAGGGCGTCCAGGTCGTCTTGAATGGCCTCAGTAACATGCAACATCCGTGGCACCTTCACGGTCACGTTTTCCAGGTAAGCCGCCCTTCTGATCCCGCCAGCGTTCTTCACCGTTATATCCTGTCCTATGTTATTTTGATGCACCTTACGGTTTCACTAACCCTAATTCTTTCCCTAGATTGTAGGATGGGGAAAGGGCCTGTTCGGATCGGGGACAACGTGGAATTTCAAGAACCCCATAAGGAGGGACACTATCACTGTCCCAGCCAATGCTTATGTCGTGCTGAGGTTCTTAACTGAGAATCCCGGTATGTGGGCATTCCACTGTCATGTAGGTCCTTCACACCTCCGTTTTGTCCGCTTCCTGACCATATACATCTACTTTCCTTATCATAGGTCGCGTGGCATATGGAACAAGGAATGCTGGTTCAGTTCCTTATACGCCTTGACGACCTCCGAAAACTCCTTCACGACTTGAGCCCTGAGTTTTTGAATAAGAGCTTGTCTTTCTGCTTTAGGAGCGGCGATCAGGCTTTCGGGACCGAACCCCAGTGGAGACCTCCTGACTTACAGCCTGCTGTAATCGTTCCTAGTCCGAAAACTCTGGACGACATGGAAGGGGATAAGAAATAGCTGATTGAGACTGGGACGTCTTATAAATCGATCCGATCTTTGGAACTTCTTATTTTGGACCAAATCTCCTGTCATCAGTAAAGTTACCAGTCCTGTTTTATGCCTTACATCTCTTGTCGTATTTCTTGTACTTTTTTCTGATCTTTTTCAAAGTCTCTCTTTTTTTTCCGGTATCTTTTCAGCTTTAACAACTTGTGGATTTTCGCGAGTAATACGTATGCAATGTCCCAAATTGTGACAATGAACTACGTTTACTCAGCCCGAAAACATGTCAGACACAGGTCTATCCTCAAATGTAAGTGCTGGAAGCACCAACAGGTAAGTCCGTGACTACCGCTACCAAGCGTCGCCAGAGAAAAGACTCAAGTGCAGATCACAAGTTGCAAACTACTCCCCGCAGAATGGGCAGAGTCACCCGCCTTCGTCTCCGATTGCGAAGTCAAGAAAGATACTGCAACCAGGACGCCACTCCTGACGGAGGTCGTGCATATGATTAACACTGAGCGTTAGCAGAAAAACCGCCCTTGCATCGTGGCCGGCACTTGACGGACTTCCTGGTGCAATTAACCGGATACGGCTGAACACGGTTGGTGTGCTGCGCCCGAATGCGGTCGAGCATTCACCAAGAACAAAGGGAAAATAGTATGCGCTTGGGGGCATTGGAGGGACAGCCATGAGATCGTGTTTTAGGGGAGCCGCTGGCAGAAGTGATAGATTTTTTGGACTAATACCTTCTTGCATTTGTTACAATGCGCCGTGTACAGCTAGCCAGGGGATGGCGAGTGTCTAATCTAGTGGTAGTAGCAGGAGGGCGCACCTTCCATTCCTGAGTAAATTAGAAGGTCGAATAATGTCTCCCCCCCGTCCGAATCTATGGAGGGCGCAAACTGATGCGTTAAGTGCCAATTATCAACGTGGCCGATCCAATCCCGTCGACGTAACTGCTTACCGTCACGGATCGTGTCCCATAAATAATCCCAGAAATCCCTCGCTTCCCTTGTGCTTCCCAAACGCGTTGTTTGGGACCAATATCGACGACACCCGAACACACCCAAAATAGTCAGGCGCCTACGTTCTTCCTCCCAGGCATCTCTGCCACTTCCGAGTCATCGACCAGTCAGTCATCAGCCCATGGGAAAGAACGAGTTGCGTGGCCATTGGTAAATAGTGACCGACTTGGTCCGGATACGTATTATGGCCCTGGTCACCATTAACCACGATGTTCTCGATTTATTCACAAGATTCCCTTTCGATCTTCAACGCATCATCCTCAACTTCACTTTCGTGATGCAGATGCAGGAGAAATATGCCACAAACGACCTAGACGAGATGGCTAAGAAACTCTGCCTATCCCCATACAAGAATCTTGAAAACAGCCGTCACTGGCTCACTGCACTCGTATGCCTTGCCTTCGACACAGTCTTAATTTTTTCATAATATATTTTTCCAGCTTGACCTTGGCGTGTGCATACCTCATCAAAGTCAAGAGCTTATTGATAATGGGATGGCGGGTCCTTTCCACATTGCGGCAGTTGTGCGCGACGCCCCACTCATCCGGCGCCTCGTCCGTCTTCGCTATGACATCAATGCTGAGGGTCAGTATTATAGAGGAACAGCCCTAAACATGATGGCGAGTTTAGAGGACACCGACGTTAACATTCTCCAAACACTTTGCGAACAAGGCGCAGACGCCAGAAAATATCCCAACATTCTTACAGTACTTATCGAGTATTCTCAATCTAACGACAAGATTGTTATCGATGCGCTGGCACTCCTGATAAAACATGGCGCTCCAGTTAGCCGAGTTCTGACTAGGGTCAAGATGACCAAACGCAAGTCCAATGCGGCAATCATTCAAGTGCTGCTTGACGCAGGCGCTGACCTCGAGGAACTGGATGAGTATGGGGAGACGCCGCTTGCAGCAGCAGCGTTTGCAAAAAATATCAAGATGGTCAAGGCACTGCTTGATGCGGGTGCCAACGTCAACGGCGCCAGTAGCAATGTTTTATTCGCAACAGTCAAATCAGATTATAGGTACCAACACCCCATCTCAACTGATATGCCAGCAATATTGAAAATTCTTTGTTGTGCTGGCGCGGATACGACTCAGATCGATTCAAATAACGACAGCATTTTAAGTTACGTGTTAACTTTCAATCTCGACTCCTCCCATAAACAAGCTCGTATTTGGCGGGTTGTGCCGAGCATGATCAAGGTGCTCTGCAGATTTGGGGTCGATGCCAACTTCCGACACCACACATCAATTAGGGGATGTTTTGGAAAGGGCGACACACCTTTGCACATTATTGCTCGAATTCCCTCAGCAATGCCTCGCAAGTCCTTTTCTGATTGTGTTGCAGCTTTGATCTTGTATGGCGCGGACATCAACTCTCGAAACGACGCAGGCCAGACACCCCTGCAATTGGCGCAGTGTGTCTATCACATGGAGGTTCTTTTACAGCATGGGGCAACATTGGATGTGAAAACAGAAACGATGTTGATGGGACAGGGGAGAAAGCGAAGAAATCTTTGGTGGAGGCACATGAAAGCGAATGGACACAAAAACTTTGCTAGCGTTAAATTTTTGTACTCTGTGGGTCAGATCTGCGACAAGTGGAATGCATTGTGATGTTTTCAAGATTTTCTTAAATAAACAATGCCTAACGACAAAACGACTCTAGAGACTGAAGCTTTGCCTGTGTCTCACGCATCTCCTCTTGCCACTCTTCCCACAATTTCGGATCCTCGATGAAACGTTGGCGGCATCCTTGACATCGAATGTAATATGCGGTGCCTTTGGCCCCAAACCCAAGTAATGCGCTGGTAATGTCTGTTATTACTGAGGGCACAGATACAAGTCAACAACGATACGTACAATTCTGGTAGCACTTCGCCAATGGCATCAATCTCACCATCTGGCATGCAATCTTCACAAAACGCGTCGGGGCAAGTTTGACATCTAATAAAATATCCTTCCAATCAATGATGACGAACATTCCGCTAGATATCCGCACCTGAATAGCATACCGCCAGATTCCGAAGTAGTCCTATAGCAAATAGAGCATATATGCTGGCTGCAGGAGACGTTTCCACGAGGTTTCGAAATTCCATGGCAGCTTGCATGGAATACTATGGGAAAAAAGTTCAAATGACACGTCGAACGAGCTTGAGATGGCTCGACAAACCACGAGGGCAACGACTGCATAGAAACAAATTTCCTCCATCTCGACAATAAATACACCAATCTTCCCACTCGAAAGCATCCGCCTTCCTTTTCGATATTGTCTTGATATCTGCTGTGGCCTGAGGAAACAAGATGATAATCAATAATCAAGTGCTTCTGTACAAAACATAACGGACCGTTTCAATCCCTTTATGCGCTACAATGAACGGTGCACCATCGACCACGACAATTCGATCCACTCTGGCGCGATTCTGCAGCTCCTGCCACTCCTTTGCGATCTCCTTGTTGTGTTTGGGGGGGCTCACCACTTTGCCTTCAAATAATCGACATTGTACCTGGGCAACGCCTTGCAGGAGCTTCTTTTCTTCCTCTTCCGCGTTCACCAACAACTGCCTATCGGGTTTGACATCGTCCTCATCCTCGAGTCCATCATCAAGCTCATGCTTGATCTTTACTTCACGGATATTCTCTCGTGTCTGAGAATCTTTCAATATGTCCTCGATGTTTGCGTCTAAAAATCGTGCCAAACTCATCCCGTCGTCGACATTCGAGAGTGCGCTACTACCTCTCCGCAAGATATCCAGGAGTTCGCTGGATCGGAGCGTTGAGCCCTCGGACGTGGAGGGATTGTCCGGCGACCCCATTACTTTGATGGAAAGGAAGAGTTTACGGCGGATTCGGTCGAGCATCTGATCCTCAACGCTTCCACGACAAATAAGTTGGTAGACCTGGGGGTCAGCATGAAATAAGTTGATTTGCCTGAGGATACAAGATCTTACCTTGACAACCTTGGTCTGACCAATCCGGTGTGCTCGCGCAATGGCTTGCAAATCATTCTGATGCGGCAATTAGCTTTCCTGATTAGGTTAGAGGAAAAGGACATTCACCTGCGGATTCCAATCCGAGTCGCACATGATTACAGTCGAGGCCTTAGTCAGATTGATACCTAATAGAAATCGTTTGCATATTATGATGGGCAATCAAGAAGATTGTTCCTACCAAGTCCTCCTGCCTTTGTGGATATCAAATAAACTTGATAGGCTGATATAAACTTGTCATCTAGAAACCTCTAAATCGAAGAATAAAACAAGCCTACGGGATTTCTCCTGTTGGAACTGAACGACCGACAGTGTCGCCATATGAAAAATGTGTCAACGGATATGGTGTTGACACACGTACAAGTTTGATATCCAACGCACGGCGTGGCCGCCTTGTCCCACCGTCCAGTCGTGCGTACGGGATCGAGCGTAACGTCATGAAGTCTTCCAGTAAATCAAGCATTCTGTATGCACGAAGTCGATGTCAGCTGTTGTGTGGTTGAGAAAATTTCCGATGTACCCTGTCCATTGCTATGAGAGAGTCAGTTAATCAAATATCAGACTTGTCGTGATCTCGTCTTACCGAGAAGATAAGAACTCTCTCGCCTTTGGGTAAAATATGGGCGAGAAGTTTGTCGATAGCAATCAACTTTGACGATCCTGCAACAACGTGTTCACCATTGACGAATGGAGACGGTTCTGCGTCCGGTAAGAGATATGGGCTGTGATCGCCAGTGAATAACAGAATTCAATACGCGAAAAACCACTGACTGATCGCAAACTTGGCGTAGTTGAATTAACAGATTCATGAGCCTCTTCCATTCTACGACAACTTGTAAGGCACCATGGATTACTAGTTGAATAATTCACCCACGGTTTCCTTCTCTATTCCCAGTGTTGACCTTTTGCATTTGGGTTTCTACATGTGATAGAAGTTCCTTACGTCCTTGATTCGCGTTTTGGTCGTCGGGATTGATTTCAGCGGAAAAGATCTGCTTCATGTCCATCGTGTCCATCCGCGTTAACAATCTGTATGTCCAAAAACGCTGCAGTTCCGTCAGGGGCAAGAAAATTGTCGACGTTTCCTTAGGCGGTACTTCCATCTCAACGATTGCTTTCGTGCGGCGAAGCATGACGACGGAGAGCAGGGCTTGCGTAGCAGAGATAAAAGGAAGTCGGTACATGCCTCGCTCCAAGTTAAAGGAGTCTTTGAAAAGGTCTTCGGATGCACTCGTGAAGACATTGGGATACAACCAATGGAGCAGGCCCCAGAGCTCAAGAAGGTTGTTCTGGACAGGTGTTCCAGTAAGAACTAGAATAAAAACGTTCAGGATTTTGCTCGAGGCAAACATTTTACAGAACCTACCTAACCGGAATAAGCTTCCAATTCCCTGTAATTTATGCGCTATGTTGGTTTCAGAATTTTTAATCTTGTGTCCCTCGTCAAGTACACAGTAGGTCCATCGGCGACTCTTAAACCACTTATCCTCAGCTACGTAAGTTTCATATGTGGTGACGCAGATGTCGAATGGTTGGTGGTGAATATATTCCTTGAGGCGCTTGCGCTCTGGACTAGGGCCATGAAACCGGATTGTCCGAAATGAAGGGATCCAGCGAGAAGCTTCCTGAAATTATAATGAGAGAGCATAACTTAAACGGAGGAAATTCCACTTACAGTCAACCAGGACGATAGAACGGACAAGGGACAGATAATGAGATGGGGATCCTGGCCTACATAGAGAAGTTAGACTACTCAACAAGGTGACAAATCAGGATTACTTTTAGTTGTTTCTTTTATGTGAGCGAAAACGGCGAGTGTCTGAGATTGGATGACGGTGAGTCAGGTAGACTGCTCCTCATGTTCCTGCACATCACAAACCTGAAGCGTCTTTCCAAGACCCATCCTGCACCATGTTAGTTAGTTATTGTTGACAGCGGACGATGAAAGGCTCACTCGTCTCCTAGTATGCAATTCATTCCTATTGCAGAACTTCTTAGCAAGGTACGACAAGCGTCCCAAAGATAATCATACCGTTGTTATACATCCAAGTTAAATATGATAAGCCTTCCAGCTTTGGATACTATGTCAAGTGGCGGCGACGTAATTGATGAAAGTCGCTTACCTGATAGTCCTTCATAGTACCGCCTTTCACGAGTTTGGGCTGTTCCATTATTTCTTTTGGTGTTACAAAAATCTTCGTATCATCAGACGTTTCGACTTCCTTCTGCAAATGCGAGAAAAAAGATGTTGAAGAAGGAAGTAGAGGTTTGAACAGGTGACGGTGAAGGTAAAGCCAGCGTCTCCTTGCTGCCTCTATGGAAACTTTCTTCACGTTCAGGGTCAAGGTAATCTATGACCGGAGGAGATTCAGTTCGCGTATTTACAAATCTGGCAATCGCTGACCGCCTTCTTGCCGTCCATCTTCAATTTTTTCGCGACCTCTTTCCGGATATCATCGTTGAGATTGCTTGTAGATAAACTTCGAACGCGTTTTCGTTTCCCGGGTATAGTGACAGTGGTCCCGAGCGAATGACGCGTCCGTAACGACTGCTTGCTACTCGAAACAGAGGGACTAGACCTCGCCATTATGTTAAGCTCATCGTCCGTGGGACAAGTGCTGTCTGATTCGACCGTATCCTGTGTGAAGATGGAAATGGAGACTTCGGACGAGGGGTACGACATTTTGGAAGTATGGTAGAATATTTTCCTGGGCGCGTCAGGGCGCGTCAATTTTTTTTTTTAGAACGGCTCTTTAATTAGTTGAGGGCAGGTCAGGACGCGATGTGAACCACGTGATCTATTATAAGAGGATACCCATATTTGTTGACAAATTATGCTATTGATACCATCTCTCCCGCAGGCGTTTTCGAGCGACCATTGGTTTGGTGATCATGATTGCTAGTGCCAAGCCAGAGACTGTCAGGACAAGTTGCGCCTTGTTAAAGTTCTCGCTCAGAACATCAAACGTATTCGATGGCGAGATCCTAGTCAAAAACAGGTCCAGACCATAGGCAAATACCACTGAAGTAGACTCGAGAAGAGATGGAGAAGTAAGGATGCGTCGTACGTTAGCCACCTTTATAGCAACATAAATAACAACTTGATTCAACGGAAGTCGCCAAACGCACCTCGTAATTATGTGACAGAACCCGACGAGGATCGTTTGGAAGAACCGGTTCGTACTGAATGAGATATTCCTCCTGTTCCGCAGCAGTAGTTTTGCGATTGGGTCTTCGAGGATCCAAAAAGCGGCGGGAATAGGCTTGAATCTGATGATTGTTATTTGCGACTTATGACGACTTTTTGAGCTTGATGGGTATTGTTTTGGAAGACAATTTCTTACCTAAGATATCTTTGGCAGTGATGCCGAACTTGGTGGAAGTGGTGGTGATGGCGGTGATACCATGAGGGAAAATGTACGATTGTTCGATGGCGGTGACTTCTATGCTCGCATTACAGTATGATGACATATCAGAACTTGACAGCAGTTAGCCTATGCTGAAGCAAGGGGCCAAAGTAAAATAAAAGCTTACCTTCTCGTCTTATCATCGACTTGTTTCCCTTCATACAACTCTACCGAAACCATTTGATACCCTTTAGTCTGGCCGACTCCCGCAGCGCCTTCATAGTAGTGATATACGAACCAGTTCTCAGTGAGAGAAGCTTTGACATCACAAGCTCCGGCGAATGCTGGAACTGTTGCACGATAAATGAAACTGCCTTTAGTGCTGTCGACCAGATAAATGCCGCACGTCGTTGGCGATACGAGCGGCGACTCAGTCAAAACGACGAAGAGTCGAGGATTAAGATATTTATACAAGGTGGTCCGGTTGCCAAGCACCTTCCCAACTGATGCCACTGGTCCTCGAATTGAAGGAAACACGGCTTGAATCTTTTCTTCAGGTGCAAGAGAAAGCGACCATGTTGGGTATCCCACCACTTTGTTGCCGAGTTCCGAAACGAACATCATTTGGTGGCCTAAAACTCGCTGCGGCCCTGCACGCAGTGGAAAATGCAACGACGGTAAAGCTTTCATGAATGCAGTTTGGTGGGAGGAAGTATCGGGATAAATGTGAGCCTAACAATAGAGATTACCTATACATCGGATAACAGCGAGTATATGTCAAAACGAACCTGGAGGTGCTCATCGAACAGAATTACGGTCTTCTTGTCATTGTGTAATAAATACGCGTCTAGCAAGGGGCCAGATATAATGTCTAAACCTTGGAGGACATCCCCGGGTGGCGATACATTCCTCGCGTCTTCTCCAGTAAGTGCATCTAGGTGGAAAATAACAGTATCTATGAGGGTCTATTGTGCTGTCAGCGAAACGAGGCAATCACTGGGAGACTAGTGACCGACATTGTCAGCTCTGCGCTGGGTGACGAGGACCACCTGGGGACTGTCGCCGTCACTGACGGTCCGGGTGACAAAAAGCTTCATGGGCAGTACTCGACCACCCACATCAGCCGCCCATCCAAGCCCCAAAACTCGGCTCCATAGGATATTTCCGTTGCTAGAATCAATCCCAAATACTTTCCCAACAGAGGTGGCGGCTACGATGATTTGCCTGAAGCCAAAGGCATCTCGCGAAAGTGGGCCCTCGTCGATCGAGGACGCAGCGGAAGATGATACAGAGGCATAAGATCCAGTAGCGAACCGCTTGGCAAAGTTAACGACGTATTGAGGGAAATCCTGTCACGATATTTAGCATGACGATCTTATTGGGTTTCGTAAATGCTACCTGCGCTTCTGACAGCTGACGTTTGAGTCTGGCCAGAGGTGTCTCCTGACCTTCTCCAAAATGAGACGATATCACCTTCTTCTCAGGCAATTCGACAAACTCTGCAACGCTGATACTAGCCAAGGATTCCTCTCGTGTCCATTGTGCTTTATCTTGTTGCCAGATTTGAAGAGCTCCCGTAGAAGTAGTTATTGCAAGGCGTGTCAATACTCTCAATCCATCAGGATTGGCGGTGTCGAGTGCAATCTGCAAAAAGGTGATTAGAAGGTGAAGAAATGATGGTGGGATGACATTACATGGTGTATTATACCATGAACGTTTGTTTCGAACGGAAAAGTGAAACTAGTAACCATTCCTTTCCCATCAGCGAGGTGCGGGGAGAAAACATCGACAGCAGCCCTCTGAAAAAAATTTACAACACCACCAATTTATTTATGCAAAAGAAATCATTTACTTTAATTGCATGAGACCAGTGGACACGCGCAATGTATGGCCAACCCTTGTGATCAAAGCCCCCAGCATAAAGGGAGTCCGCATAACCTCGTGAGGGTGCCTTTGAAATTGGTTTCAACGTTAGTTCCAATAATCACCAAATGAAGACGCACAGAGTCTGCAAAGTCCCAAATTGTCGCAAAACTCGATCCATCCTTATTTAACCTGAGAACGCTACTTGACCCATCCCGCTTGACGACAACGAATTGTCCATAACCCCGCAAGCCAACATCGACAAACTCCTTGTAAGCTGATCCCTTCACCGTCGTTGGTTTCCCTTTCAACTCGGGTGTCAGAGGAAACGATGTGAGTGCTCCCTGTTCCAGCCAAGCTACAACAGGCTGTGCTGAGGTGTCATTAGTGTGTCTAAGAGCAAGGACGTCCAACAGGCCGTGCGATATACTGGAGGGGACATTGACGGAGGAGAGTTCCTCGCCTGACGCAGTGGAAAGTGCGGTAATATGAAGCGTGTACGAGGCGATCGATTTTGTCAAACCGATCAGATATATTGCGGTTGGAGTGGCAATAACATCCGAAAATATTGTAGTAGAACTGTGTGTGTTCGAGTTTGTAAACACGCTGGGACGGTTGTGCAGGAACTGACCTGTGATCTGGGGATGACCAGGTCCATTTTGTGTGTCCACGGAGCCCACTGATGCGTTGCATAGTGTGACCATTCGTCAGTATAAACATGTCTGGGATATTCCCCCTTGACGAGTCATCGCTGCCGAAAGCGATCTCCGTGCCAAGGTCGCTGGGGTTCGACACACGACCGGAATCTGGATGGTGCAAACGCTTCTCCAAGAGAATTTGGCCGGTTAGAGCTTCAAACAACCTCAAAGTTGCACCACCCGGTCCAGACAATGACACGACAACTGTTGATCGTTGAGAAAAATGAAACGAGTCCCACGAAATGGACAAACCATTGTTTTTCTTGCGAAACTGTACTATGCTGTCTTGGGGTTCGAATATATGCCTCCATGCTAGTTTGAAGCACTTCAATATGAGCTAGGTCGAAGATGCAGAACTGGAGTCCCATACCAACAGAACCATTCACAGGGTCGAGTGCCGCCAACACATTGCTTTCTGTTGCGGTAAGAATGATGCTCTGTGTTGTCTCCTTCCCGACTCTGTGGAAGACTGGTGCGGTGGATGGTGAGCCAAACAGTGGAATTCCGACTAGACGTTTATGCCAATCCACGACGCCAGCTTCGGACTCTTGCAGCGCCCATGAAGACGTTATACAAAGTGCGGCAAGTAAGCTTTTGTAGAGCAGGCGCATTTGTGGACGCCGCTGGTAGGAATTTTGAGTGCTGGCCTGAGCTGAAGGCCGTTCAAGTTCCCACACTTTCCTAGACCTTTCAAACCAAGTCCAGCTAGTTTCTATACGGTTGTACACTCCATGCCACAATTCACGCCAGATAAATGGATAGAGCAGCTAATGAAATGCCAGCACCTGCCCGAAGCCGACATGAAAACGCTCTGTGATCGAGTTCGTGCTATACTGATGGAGGAGTCAAATATCCAACCCGTATCAAGTCCAGTCACTATCTGCGGGGATGTACACGGTCAATTCTGGGATGTGCTTGAGTTGCTGCGGAAAGGGGGGACAGTTCCTGAGACGAGCTATATCTTCATGGCACGTATGTGTTGGTTGAATTTTCTGTTTGGAGGCACTCAAGTCTTAGTAGGGGGATTTCGTTGACCGGGGACATTACAGTTTAGAGACCGTCTCACTACTTCTTGTACTAAAGGCTAGGTAGGAGAGATATTGTCGAATGCATGTGTTTTGTGCAACGACTTTTTTTTCAGATACCCTGACAAAGTCACGCTACTGCGAGGAAACCACGAGAGTAGACAGATAACCCAAGTTTACGGTTTTTATGGTAAGCGCATGTGTGTGACGTGTTGGTGTATTCATAACCTAGAGCTTCCTCGTAGACGAATGTCAACAAAAGTACGGGAGTGCCACCGTATGGAAGGCCTGCTGTAATGTGTTTGACTATCTGAATCTTGCAGCGGTATGTATCCTTTTCACCCCCCCTGGGTGCATCCAGATGCTACCTGCCTGAAGATTATAGACGGAGAGACTCTCTGCGTTCATGGTGGTTTATCCCCAGACATCAGGACACTAGATCAGATTCGAGTCTTGTCCAGAGCACAGGAGATCCCTCATGAAGGGGCCTTTTGTGGTAGGCTTGATGCTAAATAACTTCGCCTCGTGCTTGATGATCCCGCGCAGACCTTATGTGGTCGGATCCCGATGACATTGAGAATTGGGCTGTCAGTCCTCGTGGAGCAGGGTGGCTGTTTGGCGGGAGTGTGACAAGGGAGGTCAGTCTATCCACTCATACCTTTTTGTTCTGTATTTAACTGGGGAACTTTCACCTCGCAGTTCAATCACGTAAATTCTCTTCGTCTCATAGCCCGCGCACATCAACTCGTCCAAGAGGGCTACAAATACATGTTTGATGAGCAACTCGTCACGGTTTGGTCTGCACCAAATTACTGCTACCGATGCGGAAATATGGCGTCGATATTAACTATCCACGAAAATGGAAACAAGTCGTTTTCGGTATACGGAGCTGCTGAGGAGAACGAACGCGACAAGGGTATGCAGACAAGGAGAATGGTCAGTACGATTTCATTTCGGTCTGGTGGTCTTTTCATAATGATGATTGTAATAGGGTAATATGCCATATTTTGTGTGATCAGATATGTGTTTGTAGAGGCTGTTATATTAGTGAAAAAATATGAGGACGGTAGTGTGACGGCTGACACGGGACCGACGGTCCGGAGCCGCCCATGTCTTTTACATCCTGCGCCGATGTCGTTTTTGTAGACGGTCTCCAGCTTGTTGCCGACATCGGTCCCGACTGCTGGGGCCGTACTCGCCCACAACCCGCCATTGTCAGCATCTACCTGCACCTCTACCCTTTCTACCTCGCGCGTACTGGAGCCTCCGACGACGTAAGCGATTCAGTGAACTACAGCCGCCTTGCCAAGGCAGTAAGTGCGCTCGTCAACGCTCCAGGCGCGCGCTTCTCCGACGTAAGAAGCCTCATGGGTGCTATTACGAAGGCAGCGTTTGATTTGGCTGGTGGGGCCGCCGCTGAAGTACGCGTACGGGTCGAGTTGCCGAAAATGGTCTTGCTGGCTGCCGACTTCGTGGTTGAGATCACAACGCCTGCGGGGAAGAGTAGCGAGGATGTGCCCATGAATGTTTTTGTGACCGACTTGACGTTGGCGGTGGTGATTGGTGTGAACCCCCCGGAGCGGGAGGTTAAGCAGCGGGTTATCACAAACATCGTGTTCCACGAGTCCCCCAGACCAGAGTCTGCTGTTGATTATCCGAAAATCATGGCAGAGATATCCAAGGCACGTCTCGACGCATGATTATTCTGACAGCGAATTGATGCCTATTCAGAACATCGAAAAGTCTATGTATTTCACACTGGAGAAATTCGTGTTGGAAGTCGTGCGCACGGCATGCCTCTCGTCAGACGCCTTTCAGGCAGTAACCGTCCGAGCTCAGAAACCTAATGCGTTGACCTTTGCTCGGTCTTCTGGGGTAGAAATCACACGTCAGAGATCTTCCTTTTGATTCGTCGTTGTCACCACCACGGTCACCCACGGCGTCGAGCACTGGTAATGTAACGAGTACCACATTGTATACCATATTGTTCCTAGAGGCTATTGCTCTACCGAAATACTCATACATTGCCCGGATTCCACGAGTGTGCAGGTGATTACTCGACGACGGCGAGCTCTGTTCCGCGTTGTGCAAGGAAGTAAACCACCAAATCGAGAATTTCACAGTGAAATCTGTTCCGTTTTCTGGTTGAGGCTTTTCCGTGCGTTTTTGGAATAAAATGTGTCCCAACTTGAAATATCCCTGTTATCCTCCCAGCACTGGGCGCTTCGCCGTCCCCAGTCTGCCCGTCGTCGTTCTCCACGATGAGCTCCATTCGCAATCACCGCGTCGTCATCGCCTCCCTCTTCCTCCCCTCTACCGCCGTCCTCGAACGCTCGTCCCCCCCAACTCCACACCCACTGGCTGCACGGGAACAACCACCCCTTGCCATCCCTGCCTCTGCATTTCGCTCCGGAGACAAGCTGAGCCCTTCTACAGTTGGGCACCATCGTACACCCAGCCTCCCAGAGGCTCCCAAGGGAATCGTCGAGGATCTTAGAGACAAGGTGGGTGCCTATGTCCAGCGCCTAACGCTCTCCAACGAGCCCATTGCGTTGCAGACCAGAAATAACATACCCGTGGCACTCTCCCCGCGCGATGAGCAGGCGAATCCCTTCGCGAACGTCCCTCCGGTTGTAAGCTCGCCAACGCTCGAAGTTCCTTCGACTCCGCTCTTTGCCCGTAAGTACCCCTTATTGCGTAACGAGCATGCACCCGCACGCATCCAGCGCAAGAGTTCTCGCTCGTCATCCCGTCGCCCGACGGAGCAAGACGTGTTCTCACGTGTGTCATTCAACCAGTCCTGGCACCTCGCCCTTAATCCCCACTGCAACGGCGGTCTTAAGAATGCAGTGGATAGCGTCAGTGACAGGCTGAAGAAGAAGCTTTGGGTTGGCACACTGGGCACGAACACCGATTCGTTCACTGACAGCATTAGGAGCGACATCAATCGAAAGATGATGCAGCAGTGTAACAGTTTCCCCGTCTGGATACCGGATGCAGAGTTCGAGAGCTGCTACGACGAGTTTTGCCACCAGGTATGTGTGTTACACTCCCTCGGTAATCTTGTTATGCATTCAAATGATGTTACTCAAGGTGCTCTGGCCATGTCTGCACTATACCGTCCCCGATGCGCCCAAGACCAAGTATTTTTACGAATCAGTCTCTTACAAGCAATATGTGGCAGTCAACCAACGCTTCGCAGATGCTATCATCGCGAACTATGAAGAGGGTGACATCAGTACGTCCTCCTTCCAGACCCTCTCACCCCCAAATCATCCGTCTCTTCAGTCTGGGTCAACGACTACCACTTAATGCTCCTCCCATCCCTTCTGCGTGCGTCCCCCAAATTACCATCGCACGTGCCGATCGGATTCTTCATGCACGTTGCCTTCCCATCCTCCGAGATCTTCCGATGCCTCTCCGTCCGCCAAGCCCTCCTCCACGGCCTCCTTGCAGCCGATCTTATCGGATTCCAAACTGCCAATTATGCTCGGCACTTCCGGCAGACAGTGTCTCGCATCCTGGCATATGAAGCACTCCCTAAGGGGATCCAGGTCGACGGTGGGCACGGCGGTGGCCGGTTTGTGGATGTCGGTGTGTTCCCGATGGGGATCGATGTAGGTGCATTGAGGGAGAAGAGGTCTGTTGTATCTTTTATATCGTTCCCTTTGTGATATCAAGGTTGATCAATATACCTGCAGACGCGATCCTGAAGTCGCAGAATGGGTCCAGGTACTCAAACAGCGCTATGCGGGAATGAAAACCGTGGTGGGCAGGGACAAACTTGATGAGATCCAGGCAGGTTGATTTCTTACTTCTCCTACACACCACATCTCACTGCTATTACCAGGGCGTCAGACACAAGATCCAAGCCTTCGAGGCATTCTTGAACAAGTACCCCGAGTTCCAACAGAAGGTATCTCACTCACCTCATCTACTTTGGTCATGGTCCTAACACCCCTGGTTCTTTTTTTGCGGGATAGACCGTGCTCATCCAGGTGGCGCTGCAGACCACAGAGTCGAATGAGCTTGCAGGAGGCGTGGCAGATCTTGTGTCGCATATCAACTCCCGCTTCTCGACGCTGACGTACCAGCCCATCGTGTTTCTGCATACACAGGATCTGACGTTCAACCAGTATTTGGCGCTGTTGACGGTTGCTGATGCGTTTTTGGTGACGAGTTTACGGGAAGGGATGGCGCTGAGGTAGGCCTTTTTTTTGGGCCCTCCCCCCAGTTCTGACGTGTGTGCTTGTATGCGCATTAAGGACACATGAATTTGTAGAGTGCCAAGAGGAGACACATAGACCTCTTATCTTGAGTGAAGTAAGTTCTAGAGAAGGAGTCATTGCGATTACTTATGATCCATTTAGTTTACGGGGTCCTATAGCTACAGTGGTTTCAGGTCGTGTATTGCAATCAATCCGTGGGACAGTCGTGGTACAGCAGATGCCATTCACCAGGTGCGTCCACCATTATACCTTACTTTTTTGATTTGCTTTTCTTAGTTATTATATAGGCTCTCACCATGAGTGACGAGGAGGCTCTGTCACGCTGGCAGGTACCTTATTTCACGGCACTATCTTATCCATTTAAAGAACTAATACTTTGTTCTTGTATAGGAACTGCACAGCCATGTCATCACCCAGACGGCACAAGCCTTCGTCACAACGTTCATCTCTCGTTGCCTCCGTGTCAATGCCGAGCATGCACGGACGGATCTTACAACATCCGTGTCGCAGCTTGATGTCGCGCGGCTCCTCCCGCGGTACAAGCACTCCCACAAGCGACTATTGTTGATCGACTTCGAGGGTACATTGTGGCAGCGCGACATCTCCAAGGAGGGGTTGTTGCATGACCCGTTCGCACCACCGCAAGAGCCGCTGGATTTGCTGAACAAGCTTGCGGAGGATAGAAGGAACGAGGTGTGGTTGCTGAGTGGGCTGGCGGTTACTGGAAAGTTGGACACGGTTGCTGAGAAGTTGCCGAATGTGGGGATCGTGTGAGTGTTTTTTTTCGTCATCTTTGTGCGTTGATGGCTGATTGGGGATTGGGTCACTGCATTAGTGCCGAGAATGGGTGTTTTATCAAGCCACGTCCGACTCGCAACGGAAGCTCGCCGTGGATCAACATGATCGTTAATTTCAACTTGACATGGAAAAATGTTTGTTTAGAGATTTTGCATTATGTACGTCTGCAAAGATCCGTAACGCAATGTGTGTACGCCATCATTGACACAACTGTCTGGGGCGCCTTTACCAGTTCACGGAACGTACACCGGGATCATTTATTGAAGAGAGAGAAGCTTCGATTGTCTGGCGATTCTGGACTGGTCCGATCAATGATTGCGCTGATCTCCAGTGGGCGCGGCGCCAAGCTGCAGAGGCACAGAATCACGTATTCGATAGGTGAGCCATTGGTTTACTCTAGTTAACGTGTTTCTTCGCTGATGGTTCCTCCTTCCAATCACTGCAGTCTTGGTGAACGGTACGGAATCAGGATCATCCCGGGCGCAAGCAGCTTCCTTGTTCTCCCGAACAACATCTCGCGTTCTACCGCTGTTGGGGCTGTCCTGCACCCGGGTGGGCCGGCACACTCGCCTCAGATGGGCCGCGCACCATGGATGTCGCCGGACACAGGCGAGGTGAATCCCGCGCATGACATTGACTTTGTGCTTGCCGTGAGCAGTGACGAGAAGCTGCTGAGAAGGCTGAACGAGTTTGATAATGCGGAGACGTGCTCGACAAGGGGGAAGGGAACAGATGCGCGGTGGAAGTTGGATCCGGAGGAGGTTGTGGGTGTGTTGTGGCAGTTTGCGAATATGTCTTGAATTGAGTTTTTCTTTTTTCTTTTCCTTTCCCCCTCGGAGGTGTGTAGACACAACAGTATGTAGTCATCTGGAATGCTTGTTTGTTACTTAAGAATGTAATCTTAGTTGTGTGCTAATTTCAGATGACCTGGCAAATGGGTTGGGCACAAATGAATGGTGTCATGTTACACAGAAAATGTACATAGGGCAAAAGTAAAAGAAGATGGCAGTACGATGCTTCTCACGGTACTGCTTGTCGACCCACTTGCAGACCCCCTCCCCCCCTTTCGATTCCCTGATTGACAGTGCAATGTGTCTACTTCTACCTTTTTACAGGACGCATGTCCAACCAGTGTCTATAACTTGCCAAGGCAATCCCAACCATTGCTAAGGTGAAATACACTGAGGGAAGGTGCACCATTGATAAGCAGTGGTTCAGTCCACCTATTTCTCATAGGCAGTGACACTGAAAAGTAGGGGAACCACTGAATTTCCAACCACTGATCTACCACTGAATTATTGACTTGTTTTGCCATATGAATATCAGTGGTAAAACCACTGAATTTCACTATATATATGTGACACAAAAATAATAGCCCAAGTAATGGACAAGCAAGAATTGATTCATCTTAATCAGGCCAGTTAGCTATAACTATATAAGGAAAGGGGTGTCAGATGACTAAGCAGCTCCTGGGGAGCCAAATAGATAAATCCAATATTATCCACTCAACTTGCATGGTTAATAGCTCCACAAGGAATACTCAGGTCAACATGGCTTTATAGGCAAATCTGTTCCATTTCTCAATGACTGGAAAATCTCATACCAGGGTTTCATGTATTTTTTGGGTTTTGAAGGAATAATGCACCAAATAGCTTGAAAATATATTGCATAATTCAGATTTTGAAAGTTCTACAAATGATTAGCCTTATGGAGTACCGAGATTACCATATGGAGTACTGGGCATACTCCATAAGGCCATGTATTTGTAGAACTTTCAAAGTCTGAATTATGCAATATATTTTGAAGCTATTTGTAGAATACAAAGAGGTATTTTTGCCTGCTGTGATACAATGCATTCTAAGTCTACTTCCTAATCAGGCAGGTTACCGCATTTCGGTCATTCAAAAAAAGAATTCCTGTTTGTGACAACCTTTTCCGAATCCGCTGTAAAAGCATGTTCGGGGTGGCTATGGAATATAAATCCTAACCAAAAGGGGTGTCAGCGTAAAAGTGACAGAAGGTAATCAGTGTTGAGAGTTGTAGTAAAGGTTGTAGTAAGAGAAAATGAAATAAAGCCGCCATCTAATACGACAATAATGGGTGAGAAATAAGGAAGCCAATGATACTGACAATGTCGGGTATGGCAGGTTGGGTTGGGTATGATGAGCAGGTAACAATGAAACAATGTAAGATAGTAAAGATAATAATGGGAAGTCTATGGGCAGTGACGACAAGAGGTTCTAAGAGTTTCTGAAGTGATTCTGAGTGTGAGAGAGAGGGGGAACTGGTTGGTTATTTTAATACAGTTGTCAGTCACCATTTTATAGAACTAGGTCAAGGGTATGCTACTTCGGTATAGGTTACTTCAGCCGATAGTAGACTACAAAGGAGGTACAAAATGGGAAGGAGAAGATGGGAGTTGTGAGGCAATGAAGGAATGGGGAATGGAAAGGAAAAGATATAACAAAAAAGATGTAAAATAAGGACCTATCTCCAAAGAGGACAGGGGTATACAGTTTGGGCAAGTCCGATGTCAGTATAGGGAATCCAAGGTGTCACGTGTAATCGTTTTGGGCGTGATGAGTCAGCGGTGTCAGTATAAGATCGGCTGTCAGTAGACGGTATACGTCGGGTACAGCGGGTTATGTCGGGTTACATCAGTTTTGAGTACGAGGAAGTGGGACGTGTTGGGTTCGTGAGTATATGTGATATATTGATGATACATACTCAGAGTGTTGTCAGACCTCTACACCACTGTAAGAGTGCAATTTATATCTAGAATTTAGGATTTATGCTGCAGATATCCTTCCAATCTGTTCCATCAGCCTTCCAAAAGAAGCATTATGGAAGGTCTAAACTGTTCATTCAGTAGATTTTCTGAGGATCATGTGTAGGAGGTTGGGAGCTTTGCCAGAATTTCCCAGGAAACTTGACACAGTGGGCAAAAATACCTTTTTGTATTCTACACATAGCTTGAAAATGTATTGCATAATTCAGACTTTGAAAGTTCTACAAATACATAGCCTTATGGAGTATGCCCGGTACTCCATATGGTAATCTCAGTACTCCATAAGGCTAATCATTTGTAGAACTTTCAAAGTCTGAATTATGCAATATATTTTTAAGCTATTAGTAGAATACAAAAAGGTATTTTTGCCTGCTGTGTGGGACCTGAATCAGATCTTTGGATAACACAGTGAGTATAAACCCTGATGAATAATACTCACCTTGTGAATGAGCGCAAGTTTCTTGTAGCCACATTTGAGCACTTATTGTCATTTTCAGGAAAGTTGGTGGAGCTCAAAAAATGACTAAAAAGGGAATTCTCCCCCAAAAAATTGAATAACTCGCTGAATGTTGAATGGATTGACTTCAGTCATATATTGTCATGATCTTATGAATTAGTAGCATACATCTAGCATATTCTGAGGCAAAGAAATGCAAACAATCACAAGTCAAGATGTGTGTCAGAGTTTCAATGAGCATCAACCATCACTTGCATACCCAGAGGTAGCAAGATACCTGCCACTGTCCATTGGATAGTTATACATGCTATTAGTAGCTGTGAAGAGGGGAGATCCCTAACAAACCACTAAATAGGTGATATGCGAGAAAGTGAAGATGACTACTACATGATAAAGGGTTTGGAAAGATGGGGAGACTACTACAAAGTTTCTGAACAATAAAATGTATGGTGCAACAGTTGTGAACAACTGTGTGACTTTTGCAAACATGGTCACAACAACAATATTGATATTGGAGAATGAAGACTGAAGAACTCAAGGTTATAACTTGAGTATGAGTGAGATAGAGCTTTATGGCTCTTAGACTAAAACTGAACGTCATGTTTTTCTCTCTTGAGAAGGAGGAGGGGGTCTATGTATCTAAACTACATCTCTTTTTATACTACTCTGATTGGAAGGTCAGAACGGGATAAAATTGACTGAAAGAAGTAGTAATGATACTAAAGGGGGAAAGAGAGAAAGGAATCAGAAGGTGAAACATAAAATAAAGAACAAAGAACAAAGGAAGATGAAAGGTAAATTGAAAAAGAAAGGGAAACTAATATGCAAATACCTCCAAAACAATTGAAGGTAGGATAGGAGATACAGGGAATAGGGAAGATGGTCTTCTGATAAGGGTGGGATGGGTCCAATATGATATATCTTTGTTGTTGTGCTGCAATGAGTTTGGGGGTAATCGATCATTGTTGAACTGTGTCGGAGGAGTTTGCAGACATTCATAAGATCAAGGATGTTTGGGACAATGTCGAAGAAGAGCTATAATACATTGATACGCATCATAGGATCCTGAGCTCCAAATATACGAATCAGACATGCTCTAACTCTCCATTGACCACATCCCGATACCTCACGATCTTACGAATGTCTACGAACTCTTCTGACACCTCTCAACCATGATCGATTACTTCCAAACTTGTCACAGCACCAGGACAAAGCCATCTCGTATTGGACCGATCCCGCCTTTATCAGAGGTTCATTCCTCCTATTCCATCTACCTCCTACCTCACTTTCGATCGTATTGGACATATTTGTATAGTAGTTTCCTTTTCTTTTCTATTTTACCTTTCTTCTTCCTTTGTTTCTTTGTTTCCATATTATGTTTCACCTTTTGAACCCTTTCTCCCCATCTCTATTTAGTATCATTACTACTCCTTTCTATCAATTTTATACCATTCCGATCTTCCAATCGAAGTAGTATAAAGAGATGTAGTTTAGATACATAGATACAGACAGACCTCCCCCTCCTTCTCAAGCAGAGAAACATATGACTTTCCCTCCCTCTCAATCATAGTTTAAGAGCTATAAAGCTCTCTTTAGCTTGAACTCAAGTTATAGTCTTGAGTCTATCAGTCTTTGTCATCCGATATTGATATTATTGTCGCGACTGTTGTTGTTCGTGAGAAAAGTTTATATGAAAAAAACTAATCTGCACCAAGGGTTTCCGGAGTCCAACTTTGATCGGGAAATTACCTTGTTGTTCTTCAGGGGATGGTAAGCAACGGTTAAACACCTATGGTCTGTGCTCAACAACTGTGTGGTCTGAGGTTTGTCCTAACAAAGGTTAGCACAGTCAAGATAACAATGAACAGCTACCTTGAGTAAGATTAAGTCAAGTTATATGACTTGGACGATGGATGAACAGTGAGGTCTTTCCTACACAAGGTAAAGACTTTGAGAGTATACACAAGCAAGCATGTCAAGTGTTGTGTATGATGAACAAGAATGTGATGAGCAGGGATAGTAGAAGTCAAACAAGCTTGTGTGACAAAGACTATCTAACAGAATGTGACGATGACGAAGTATGAAACAATAAAACGATCAAGAAGTATTGATGTTCAAGATATCTGACAATATTCCGAAGCTTCAAACGCACATTGGCTACTGGTTCAGAATAAGTACTGGGATATCTTGGTGAAGACCAATATATCTTGAGATAAATGACAATAGTAACGGCACTATGTCACAGAATATTTCCCAAACTAGTAATAAAAGAGTATCAATATATCAGATATTGATAGATCAATTAAGACTATCTGATTTGAGAATGAACAGCAAGCAAGAATTAGACTGAAACTGTAACTGAATTGGTATACTAGCTACTACACAAGTAGTTAGATACTGAAGGGGGTGAATCAAAGGATGATTGGAATGGGGGATCAAGTTTGACTTGGGCAGAAACTGGGCTCTATTTATACCTTTTCAACTACAGGAGTCATTCAGAGTCATAGGATGGAATATGAAATGAGTGTACAGGTTAGTGAGTCATAACTGGTCATAGTAGAGTAATATGAAATGAGGGGGCATAGGGTGAGTAAGCATTGGAAATGGGGGCATAGGTTTGTGAGTCAGGAGGAATCACAAGGGAGTAATTTGAAATGGGGCATAGGGTTAGTGGGCATATAAAAAGACAATTGGAAATTGGGGCATAGGTTTGTGGCACATAAAAGGCAATTGGAAATTGGGGCATAGGTTTGTGACTCATGCAGAGTCAATTACTGAGAATCATATGGTACTGTGAGAAAGGATGGGGGCATAATTGGTCATAATGGTGTCATAAGGTGTCATGATGGTGTCATAAGGTGTCATAATGGGGTCATAAGGTGGGGCTGCTGATTAATCAATGAGTCATCTGAGGGGAGATGAGTCACTGGCTGATCTTCTCTGAGATCTGGGGTGGTCTATGGTTCTCCAGGAATCATGGACCAAGGCTGGAACATGTAATTTCAAATTGGGCTTCTAGAATCAGTTCTTCAAGCTGTGCTTCCTTTCCCAATGTTCTAGAATAGGAGGCTGTGCTTCCTCTATCAATGTTCTTTGATGGAAGATAGAAGGCTGTGATGTGCTTCTTTTCCAATGTTCTAGAATAGAAGATAGAAGGCTGTGCTTCTTATCTTATCTGTTATCATGAAAGATAAGAAGGTGGCTGTGGAATGTGGCTGCTCTGATCTTGGATCTTGATATCTGATGTAAGGCTGTGGCTGCTAATCTTATCCTTTCCTTATTAGTAAAGTTAAGGATAAGTGAGCTATTATCTAATCCTGTAATCTGATAAGGCCTTGTCCCTTCATTACTGATGCTGTAAGCTGAGTTTGATGGTGGCTGGGCACCATCCCTTAGTGCTTGGGGCTATATTCCTGATATTGTCCACTTGTTGTCCTGGCTATTGAGAGAAGGGATACTCCAGCTGAAAGTGCAATATTGCAGCTGAATGGAAAATTGTATAAATATCATTTCTTCAATCTTGTACCATGTTTTTGATCCAAAACCATTTTGGATCATGACACCATGTTCGTGAAGTCACACAGTTGATCGCAACTATTGCACATACGTTCTTATTGTTCGGAAACTTAATAGTAGTTTCCATACCTTCCCAAACCTTTCTATGTGTAGTAGACATCTTCGCATTCTCGCATTCACCTATTAGGTAGTTTGTTTAGGGATCTCCCCTCCTACAGCTTCCTATAGCGTATCAACGTCCGATTCGCATATTCGGAGCTCAGAATCGTATGATGCGTATCATCGGCTGTCATCATTACTTAGTCCAATGTCCACTCCAGTGGACATTTCCAGCTATACTGGGATTTTGGAATGCTCAGTGGAGAGGATACTCAATTTCTTTAAGGTACATGGAACTATCAATCACTGAGAGGAAGAATGCAAGAGAAGGCACCAATATCTATGTAATCAGGATGTTGAGGTACACAAAGTACATGATATGTCATATCTAACCATCTTTTTGCACAGTTCCTCTTAGGTACTATCAACAAGAACCCAGACTTGTATCAAGACAAGCTGTAAGAAATGCTTGCAATCTCATGTGGCCAGACTGTTTTGCATTCAACAGTTTGGTGAGTTCTTCGTAGAGGTGGTCTGACACTGAAAAAGGTTAGTTTCATTCTTCAATGTCTTGCATTTGCTGATTGCATTTGCAATGATATCACGGAAGGCAGCAGAATGTTCGGCAGAGAAGCAACTCAATTACATTGACAGAGTCAGCAAATATGATTCAAACCAGCTAGTCTTCATAGATGAGAGTTCAGTTGATTGCAGGATGACATTGTAGAGGTCCAACATCCCTCTGAGTGCGTATTGTTGATTCTTCATGTATTCTATCGAACCTGACGCCCTACATTTGAATCTGACATAACCCGACATAACCCAACATAACCCTTACCCAACATAACCCTTACCTGACATAACCCTAATCCAACGTGCTCTGCCCAAGGCCGCTCTCATGCCGACATCACCGATCACACGTGACATCTCGGGTTCCTATACCAACATCGGACTTGCCCAAACCATATACCCCTGTCCTCTTTGGAGATAGGTCCTTATTTTACATCTTTGTCATTATATCTTTTCCTCTCCATTATTGATTTCTTTGTCACATTGCAACCCCCCTTTTCATATCCCCATTCCCACTGTCCTTTGTAGTTTCCCATCGGCCAAAGTAGACATGACCGAAAGTAGAATCACTCAACCATGTACTATAAAATGGTCCCCGACGACTGTACAAAAAATATAGAATTAGCCCCCATTTCCTTACAATCAGAATCCCCATTTAATGCTTTTATATGCTTGTTCTTGTAGCCCCTTAGACTTTCATATTGACCTTGTTGTCTTTGCCGTAGTTTCTATTATTTGTTCATCGTACCCGACCCGACCCACTGTACCCGACAATGTCGGCTTCATTATTATTCATTGGTTTTCATAGTTTGTCATCAGCTTTGCCTTTATTTGTCTGTCCTTTATCAGCTTCATCCATTTTCAGAGTCTTTATGCCATTTTCATTGTTATTTATCCATTTTTGTAGTTTTACATGGCGGCTTTACCTTCCACATTCCTTATTACTATTTTACCACTATTCCTGACACTGATTACCTTAGTCACTTTCACACTGACACCCACAGGCTTAGGATCTATATTCCGCAGCCACCCCAAACACACCTTTACAACGTACCGTGGACATGCTTGGTCAATTTGAGGGACCCAAGCACAAAGAAAAGCCTTCTTTGTGCAGGGCAGACAGTAAGTTGCATCTGTTATATTGTAGCATGTTGCTGACAGCCTTCCAGCTTCTCAGTTCTCCCAGCCATTTCTACTGATCATGGTGTCTTGCACTGCGAGATCGTTGAGGGTTCGTTTTGCACAGACTCAGTTACAAGATTTGTCAAAAACCTGCTTGAGTAAATGGAGCCATATCCAGTGTCCTTGTCATTGACAACTGCTGCATTCACTGACATCCAAGAATTGAACAGATGATCATTGAAAGGTATGTGTACTTGCCAACTCCAGCCAACAATTCCAGATGAATGTTTCATAGGAATGCGCTGTGAATACCTTCCCCCATACTCGCCTGATTACAACCTGATCAAATTTGCATTTTCCTGTATGAAGTACCATTTGGGTTGTGAAGGGGACTATGTCTGAATGGCAATGACAGAGATGCCTGAGCAGGATATTTATGACTGTCTTTTAAAGCTATTTATTCTATTTCTTCTCAGGACATTCAAGGTTGGTATCACCACTGTGGTTACTTCTAGGTTGTAAAGTAGTGTTGTACTGTTATATTGCTATACTGTGCAGTTTTGGAATCTGAGCCTTGTGAACATTGATTGGTCACACTTTTTTTGCCTTCCACAGTCAAGTGACGGATGAAAGGTAAAAAACACAAGAAGGAATCTGATCATGGGCCTGGCAGGGAAGAAGGTACGAGCAGACTTGTCTGTCTGTAACTTTTTCATCATCCTTGTCCACTAAGCGAGCCTCCACCCATCATTCCACCTAACAAAGCTGCCTGCTCACATTGCAAGTCTTGAAAAGTCAGGTGTGAATATGCTGCTGGTTCCCAAAAGCGTCAAAAATGTCTTGCTGCTGGTGTTGAAGCATCTTGTGCACCGCCAACAACAGTGCATAGTCATGGAACTAGTACATAAAAACTGTGATCTACACTGGTGCAACCTCTGCAACAAGCTGGTGGTCAGCAGTGTCATGTCTGATGCTACTCATTCGAAGCCTCCCTCTCACGTTGATACACATCATATGATCCTATGCTCCAAATATACGGATCGGTGTAGAGGGTACAACCTCTGTGGCCACAGAATCCCACCAAAAGATGCACTTTACTACTCATCCATGAACCCATCCATCACTCCATCCTAATCCGGCGCACTCTATCCTAAACCGACAGCAATCACACGTCAATTCCGGGCAAGTCTGCATTTAAACCTGGACCCGAATCCCGAGCCCCTCTCTTACCGATCATAAAGGCACCCATAATATATGTCGGAACCCTCTGCCCTCGGAACCCTCTGCCCACCAAGCCCGATACACAACCCGACCAACCCCGCAGTAGTATAAAGAGGACTCCCGCATACTCGTAATAAGTAGATACCTAGAACCCCAGAATTGATCCCTCGTAGTTCCCTTAGACTTGTACTTCCCATATCCACAATCACAAATCCATAACCTCTTATATCGTTTCCTGTCGTTCCTGCCTTGTCTCCTCACCGTTACATTCACCGAGTTGAAACCCGACATCAGATTATGTCGGATAACTCAGGACTTCACCGGAAACTATCTCTTTATCTCTACTTACCCTCGGATTTCTATCCTCTTTGACTAGTCAATACTGACGACGCCCTTGTCACTATTACGCTGACCTCCATCTAGTATCCCCTTTTGGAGCTAGACCTGAACTACGCATCACAACGCATCACATTGGATGTACTATACCTCTCCATCGACCATATCCCGAAACCTCATGATCTTATGAACGTCCACAAACTCTTCCGATATCTCTCGACAACTATCGATCCATTATGAACTTGTCGCACCCCCAGAATAAAGCCATCCTACATCGGACTGATACTGTTCCTGTCGGACACCATTCCATTTCACTTTTTGCCTCACTTCTCCATCATATATCCTTTTATATCACACATTACATCGCTCTCCTATCTGTTCCTTTCTTACTTCTTTGTTCTAATTTCGTCTTTGATTCCTTTCTTCACACTTTTACTCCTATTGATATTTCTTTATCCTAGAAACCTTTCTGACGTTTACTCCTATTCGATCCTTTATTTCTATTCTCCAACATTTCGTTCCAACCTTCCGATCATCGTAGTATAAAAGCTCATGTACTGTAGCTTTACCTGCAGAGAAAAATATGACTTTCCCTCCCTCTCGATCACAGTCTAAGAGCCATAAAGCTCTCCTTAGCTAGCACTCAAGTTTTAGTCTTGAGTCCTTCAGTCTTCGTCCTCTGATATCGATATTGTCATCGCAACCGTGTTTGTGAAGCCGCACAGTTGATCGCAACTGTTGCACCATATGTTCTTATTGTTCGGAAACTTAGTAGTAGTTCCCATACTTTCCCAAACCTTCATAGGTGTAGTAGTCATCTTTGCATTTTCACAATCACCTATTAGGTAGTTTGTTTGGGGATCTCCCCTCTTATAGCTACCTATAGTGTATCAGCGTTTCCACTCACAAACCTGTCTCCAAAGCAAAAGATCCACCGTTACATCACCACATAGCGCCCGACTTGTCTGTAATAGGTGAAGACATTGAACTTGAATATTTGGAGGACAATATCTCTGAAGCAATGGTACAATCATTTACATCAGCCATTTTCGCAAAATCTAATCAAGATGCTGTTGATGGAGCATATAAGGATGTGGGAAAATATGAGGATGGGGAAATGTATGAGGATGAGGGTAGTATGACCACAAGTGATGGGGAGATTGAAATAGACTCGGACACTGATGCTCTTCGACCACCAACATCCAAAATCCGCAAACAGGGACCAGCACTGTCCACCAAAAGTCTCAAGAGCGAAGATGTCTGACTCAGAGGATGAGGGCCCTGACCCCACGACATGCTGTAATATTCCTTGCCACTTTACTGTAAAAGACTGACAGTCCTTCTAGAATTCATGATTACTGCTGCTCTGAAAAGCTGAGAAGGGAGTCTTCAGCCACTTGAAATACAATCTACAATATCATTTGATGACCTTTGCATGCTTATCGCAGAGAAACTGCAACATTTTCCTGGAATAGTTCAGCTATGCTGTTGTCTTAGTACTGACAAGCAAAAGGATAGTGCCATCTCCATTCACACAGTGGAACATCTTGCCATGTTCCCATCATGGATGAGGCTGCTAATTGTACCACAAAGGCTTCCAAGTGGCAAATTTTCTACTGGCCAGCTCAAGTCTGTCAGCATGATTTTTGAGGACACTTCTCAAGACAATATGTCTTGGAATAGTGCTGGAAAAAAAGGTATGTGCATTGTTCCAAATATCCACCATCCTAAACTGCCCTAAACTG
This sequence comes from Hygrocybe coccinea, assembly GCA_963555575.2. NCBI lineage: Eukaryota > Fungi > Basidiomycota > Agaricomycetes > Agaricales > Hygrophoraceae > Hygrocybe > Hygrocybe coccinea. Next base: position 1,143,338 of record OY741999.1, read on the forward strand.
CCCCTGCAGAACACTGGAAAATCCTCAGGCACCAAATCAACCACGGCCATTGATAGTAATCCAGTCGCTGGCAATGAAGATGGCGATGAATGGCTAGCTGCCATTGATGAGCTGTGGAAACATTGGCACTGTGAGACCCACTCAAAAGGGTCAGATGCATATTGCTGGCAACCAAACAGTATGTGCTACATATTATCATACCCAAACCTATGCTTCTGGGCAATTGAGATAGTAGGTTCTGATTGAATTCTGTTGATATTTGCTGATGGGCAACATGTATTGTAGGTTGCAAAGCACACCACAGTTGACATGAAGCCCATCAATCTCTACCTCCATCAGGCCTGCCCACATACAAGAGTACAAGAAAAACCCTCTTCCAATGGGGGTGGATGGTATGACAATCAGCATGCTCCGGCGCCATATGCCCCCTGCACCACCACAACCTGAACAACCCTCATATCCAATTGAAATCCCTGATGTCATCACATGGTGCCAATTTCTTGATGTGCATACTGGCTGGAACCATGATGGAATTGTTTTTACTCCGTATGGCCCAATACTGAAGGAAAAAGGCTTTGTTCGCATCTCTCAACTCACACCCCAGTTTTTTTCAGTGAAGGATTTGGCTGAATGGCTGGGAGTTCCAATTGGCACAGTGGTTTTCATTATGCAATATGCACAAGAAGATCTAGCAGATATCAAGGCTAGAAAGGTTTATATACCCCAGTTAGCTGACCAGTAGTCAAGTAGGTTTCATTAGTATACTCTATGTCATTGTCGCTTGATCTAGAAACATTGTTTTTGAAGTCAAATGGCTCTCACCAAAGTCGATTCCAAGTCCTAAATGTATATTTAGGCTCGGTCTTAATGTCGACCGAGCCCAATTTCGACCATCCATCTATCGTTGCGGCAATTGCCAAGTTTGGTTTTGTTTACGCTGTCTTCATGGTGCAGTACTGTACATCCCTCATGCCCTCAGGCCCTCCACCTCTGCCATGTTACCAAGACTTGGACAACACTGTTTACCTTGCGATCATTCTTGATGAGATCCGATCCCATTATCTCCAATCCCGAGCATCCCATTTTTGAACTTTTTATTGTCTTCTGTGCTACATATATTGTTAATACGAGAATGAGACCAGTCGCCATCACCTGAGTTAGTCCTGAAGAAACTTGTTTTAACACTACCATCAGAAATAGTGTGAATAATGGGGGGGTTGATATTATATTGCACGTATGTGATACGACATTTTATTTGGCAGACATTGATGAGATTTCAATCCCAGTGGTCAAAAAATTTCCTGCCCCCATCGATATCTATTCCGACAACCATTGTGCATATCATTCTTCAGTGTCCATATTTTCATGGTTGGGCCTTTTCGCCTCCCAGATTGTGTTACTGTAGCCGACTTTTCGCTTCAGTATTGGCTTTCCTTGCTCATTCGGGATTGTCATTCATTTCCTCAATGCATCCTATTCAATCTGATTTTAATTTATATATTTTAACTATACAAGGTTTCATACCTGAGTGAATGTGCTGTCGATCAATGCGATCGAACGAAGGACTGTTAACAACTTGAAATTCTGTTCCTTGAGTGGCACACAGACAAATGACATCTGGACTTCAACAATATCACCAATGCGAAAAATCTGAGGTTTGGCGTCTTCAAAGCTGCTTGAGAAGATTGTCAGTCCGTGTTGCATTTGCTGTATGATAGTACCTTCTGTCCCCTTTTCATTGACATGGCATATGTAATAGAGGACTTTATTTTCCTCGCTGTGCACATAACCGGACTTGGCCATATCTTCCAGAATGCCATGGGGATCAACCCCCTCGCTGAATGGAACGTGCTCTATCCCTGGTGCATCTCTTTTTGGTGTAAGATATCGGTTTGAAATATTGAGGGCCTGATGTCCTGCATGGGTTGCCACAGTCCAACTTGTTAGCTTTCCGTCGGGAAACTGGCTGTGGAATAGGGTGTAAATTTCTTCCACCACCATCACAGCTTCATTGGAGGTACTTGTCCCTGCACCTGTGATAGAAATGCCTTGCCTGACAAACTTGTAGCGAGCTGGCTGTACACTTCCACAATGGTCAATATCATTGTTTCTGTTGGAGTAGTAACCACTCACGTTGGCTTTTCCATTAAAGGCAGTAGAGCAATACCACAAACAATTCCCTGTACGGTGTATATTTTCTCTTCCATTGATCTACCATTGAAAGGGTGCACCACAGTAATGCGAAGGGAATAAAACACCTACTCTACCACAGTGCTGTATGGGTTCTGAGGGGTTCAATCTCAATCCTAATGGTAAAAGCAGGGAGATACTAGCTACAAAAGTGTGAAACAATACAGAAAACACTTCCAAGTGGTGTGAAGTAAGAATAAAGTAGTGAGATCTTGCGACGGGGTATGGCAAGCATGCAATAGTTGCAAGGCGACACGTGCGATAATGGCGAAGTAGGAAGAAGCGCAGAGCGAAATCGCAGCAATCAGAGACAAAGGGAGACTCTGAGATGCACTTGGTAAGGAGCTTGGACGAAGGGGGTGGTATTCCTCTCCTGGTATGCTAAGTACAGGGAGTATTTATGTGATAGGGGTTGCTAGGGTGTAGCTATTATGAAAATAAGAAAAACACAAGCTAGACTGGTGAAACGAACCGGAACAATGGTGCAAATAGGGTCAACAAGTGAGGTGAGATGAGTAGCATATAAAGTATTTGAAAGATAGAGTATTCGGAAAAATACCCCTAACAGTGCGAAACAGTGCGATAAATCTGTTATTTGACAACCGGTTAAAGCGCAATCGTGCAAAGGGTCTACACAGGTTCGGGTGATGTCAGAGATGAGCCGAGTTGAGTGGTTAAACATTTGAATAAGGTAGAAAACCGGTGCGATGTTTGTCAGAGCAGTGCAAGGTGCGGGCGATGATAACGAGAGAAACATCAGGAAAAACACTTTGGCTCTCACATTATCCTGGGAATATTCCATTTTCCCAGGGTGTCAGAGAGTGCCACAGAGTGCCACAGAGTGTCACAGGGCATTGGAAGGAAACCTCAGAATCACAGAAACTTGTAACCCGTATTATTACTACCAAATAGTTTTGTATGAATACATATTCTGCCAGTTGTTCAGTACTTTTCACTCTACCTTGGATTCCCTAGGGAATGCAAAAATTCCCTAAAATTCCCTAGGGACTCCCTAGGGACTCCTCAGGGACTTGACAGAGACAAAGTAACCAATCCAGTATCTCATAAAAATTCAACTTTTCATTGGTCCCTAGGGAGTCCCTGAAAAACTCGGCTTTTTTCCAGTTTTGTGCCATTATCTTGATGAATAATAACTTTATTAAATAACAAATAAGAACAAAACAATTAGATTTATTATGTGCTTGGATTCTAATCTATATTTGGATATGTTGAATGCCCAGTGGATTCCCTAGGGACTCCCTAGGGACTTTTTGAAAACTTGACAAAGTAGTTATAAGATTCATTGCAGGAGTTTCTATTTTGGCTTATGTCTCAATCAACACTATATATATGATACTATCCAGTTAATACCTTCTGTCAGGTTAAATTCTAACATCTTTCTCTTCCTCCTCCTCTTCATCACTATCATATTCATTTCCCTCTTTGTCCTCCTCCTCCTCCTTCTCATCTTCCTCACCTTCCTCACCTACACTTTCACTTTCACCTTCACCTTCACTTTCATCTTCATCTTCATCTAGCAAATACTCACTCACAGTTACTAACTATTTGTTCAGAAGTCCATATTAATCCCATAGTCATTTTCACCATCACCATCACCATCACCATCACCTCCATCTTTACCCTCATCTTCATCCTTATACAACAACAACAACAACAACAACAGCAACAACAGCAACAGCAGCAACAGCAGCAGCAACAGCAACAACAGCAACAACAGTCTCAACTCTCACCACCATCAGCACCAATACTAGCACCAGCACCAGCAACAAGCCCACAATGCCAAATGTCAAGAGTGTCAGTGCCTACTGCAACAAGTGTGGCAATACCTGTATCATGATACCCATGCTAATTGCCAACACCTTCAATGGCCCATGTGATTCCAAACACCAGAGTATCATCATCATGATCAGCTTCCTCTTCTTCCTCTTCCTGTTCTATGTGTGTTCTTATTATCCTTCTACTTTATAATTATCTCCTAGATACCACACTTCTCATCTCCAGAACTCAGTCTGATCCTTTTCATGTCATTATAGTTACTGTTCTTTGTTTGTCCAATTTTCTGGACTTTCTTTTTATTTACTGTGAGTATAACTTGACAAGTAGCTGAGTGGCATTGAAACTAGAGTACTTTGTCATGTATCAACATCTTGTAAATCAACCAGAGTCACCCTCTTCCCTCTGTTTACCTCAAACTTAAAACTTTGACTTGGGCTTCACTTAGAAAATCTGTCAACTCCAGACTCCTCTGCTCAGTCTCATCTACCTAGCCCTAGTATGGCTTAGGTAAGTAGTAGGGATAAGGGTAATCCCTGATCCGCAGGTATTCATACTCTTGAGAGTATGAGTACAGATACAGATTCTCATATCTGTGGGCTTCAAAATGAGCCCAAGATCATCTGAAATCTGTGGGTAAAATCCGTGGATATTGTATCCATATCTGTGGTGAGTACGAGTACAGATACAGACAAATGTATGCTGGGATTACCCCTGCATTTGCCTACTCGCAATCCTACACATTATGAAACAAAGACTCTGCAACTTTCCAAGTTGGGGCAATGTTGGGAAGCCTGAGTTGGGGTCAAGTTGGGGACGCATGAATCCACCTAGTATTGCAAGATTACTGAGTTGTCTTTAGTGATTGGCACGGGTATGGCGACCCGCATGGGTAATGGGTATGGGTTAGTGTTGCCTCAGACCAGTCGACCAGGAAAAGCTGATCCCGGTCCTGAACTTTTGATGCACAACCAGGGGTTTCCTAGGGTCTTATTTTGTGGCCATGGACCAGGGCTACAAAATAAGACCCTAGGAAACCCCTGGTTGTACATCAAAAGTTCAGAACCAGGATCAGCTTTTCCTGGTCGACTGGTCTGAGGCAACACCAGTATGGGTACGGGTATGATTCTCCTACCGGCGAGCTTTATTTTAAGCCCCAGATTGTCCAAAATGGTCAAGTATTGAATGAGTTATGACTAAATCCATGTTATAGTTAGTGTATTGCATGGGTTTGGTGACCAGCATGGGTAAATGCTGCAGGATCTGTGTTTTTGAAAACTTTTGACCTCTATGGACCCAGATCTGAAGTTTGTTTTGCACCAAAAATTTCCTTTGAGATATTAAATTTGTCCACAACTGTAGTACAAAACAAATATTAGGGTCTTACTCAGAGAATTTACTTGGATTTTAGTATCAATTATGTGATGTTTAAAAATAGTTAATATTTCAAAATGTAAATTAAAGAGGTAGAGGAAGAGGGAAAAAGGGAGGGGGGCAATGGGGAGGGAAGAAGGGGGAGGGAATGGGAAGGAATGGGGAGGGAGAGGAAAAGAGGGAGGGGGAGGGAGGGAGGGAGAGGGAAGGAGAGGGGAAGAGGGAGGGAGGGGGAAGGGGAGAGAGGGGGGGAGGGGGAAGGGGAGATAGGGGGGGAGGGGGAAGGGGAGAGAGGGAGGGAGGGTATGGGGAAGAAGGGGGGGAAGAATGGGAAGGAGGGAGACGGGGGGGAAGGAGGTGGGAGACAGGGGAGGGGGGCAGCGTCCTTTGTCCGTGGTACCGTCGTCGTCCCCGTCTTCCCTGTCGTCCCCGTCGTCGTCATCCTCCTCGTCATCCTCGTCCTCGTCATCCCCGTCATCCCTGTCCTCGTCCTCGTCGTGCTCGTGCTCGTCATCCCTGTTGTCCTTGTCCCCATCCTCGTCCTCGTCGTCCGTCATCCCCGTTGTCTGTCGTCCCCGTCGTCCTCGTCCTCGTCCATCGTCCCCATCGTCCTCGTCCTCATCCTCATCTGTCATTGGAGCAGGTGTGTGGGGGGTGTGGCTAGGGCACTGTAGTCAGTAATGCAAAGTATGAGATTTAAAAAAAAACTTACCTTTGCAGCGGGGGTGGGTACCGCACCCCCACTGCTTCCATTGCCACTTCTTCCTGGCCGCCATGGGTACTCGTCTGGTGTTGCCGTGTACTGGCGTGGCCGTGGTTGGCATTGGCGTCCGGGTTGTTTGCGCATGTATTGTTCACACGTTTGTTCACGCGTTTGTTGATCGTCATGTGATGCAGCATTTCCTAAATGGTCCGTGCACCAAATACAGGTATATAAACGGCTGAAACTCAGCTAATTTAGTTGGGGCATGCCCCAAAGTAGTAATGTAATATGTACTTAAATAATAAGCAATGTAACAAATATTTCAATTCCCCAGGAGTCCCCAAGGATTCCCTGGGGAATTTAGCACTGAAATTCCCTAGGGAAGATTTTGCCAGGGAATCCTGGATTTTGGTGTGAATTGGCTGTGAAAAATTCCCTAGGGACTCCCTAGGGAATCCCTACATTCCCTAGGGAGTCCCTAGGGAGTCCCCCAAAATCCAAGGTCAAGTGTAAAGAGCTCCTATTTGCTGGAGCAAGTCTGATAAATTTGTTGTTTCAGATCTTGGTAGAGGGATTTTCAAGACATTCTGACGGTGAGTACACTTTAGAAGAAGTACGTGATTATCTAAGGCGCTGTCTACATCAACATTCAGCCAATAATTTCCCTTGGGGGAGATTTACTAGTGTTGATATCTTATTAAATGCACTGATGCAAACTGAGATTCCCATTCTGTCCTCTTGTATTTCTTGCCCTCAACATCATCCTGTATCCAGACAAAGGGAAGCAGTGCACAACTGCCATATAAATGTTGGAAGAATTGACTTTGAATCTATTCAAGATGAACTTGATCTCTTTGTAATTTCTCTTGCTTCTAAGTGTACAGTATGCAATGACTTCCTACTTCAAGGATTCAATTTTGTAAATTCCCCTCAGTTACTTACCTTGGCTGTGTCTGCCTCTACTACTACTGTGGATCATAATTTGACAGTCACAGTTGAAGAGCAAACAGAACCAAAACAGTATTGTCTTAGAGGTGTTATATATTATGGAAGTGATCACTTCACTTCTTGTATTATCACTTCTACAGGTCATGTTTGGTTCCATGATGGAATTGTTACTGGAAGATATACAGAATATGAAGGGATTTTGGGAGATGTTGTTTTAACTGTCTGCAGGTCCAAACAACCTTGTATTTTGATATATGTACTCATGTAGGTGATTTTCTCAACACTCTCATATACTTGTGAGAATATTACATTCTTGCATGTACTAAAAATATAAGCATCTATATTTCACTTTTCAGAACTACATAGCATGCAATGCAACAGTTTTACTGATTTATTATCCTGTGATATAGATAGGACTCAGATATGCCATGCGAAGCAATGGCCCTCTAGCACAAGTCACCAAAGTTGATCACTGATAGCCCCAAACTCTGAAACCCTTTTTTTTATTTTGCATTTCTTTGCCTCGGAATATGCTAGGTGTATGCTACTAATGGTGATGGGCAAATGCGGTTGCAAAATCGTGACGCTTACATAAACATGGTTGCTGGTAAACGCAGAATCTGAATGACACATGACTCGTTTTCATTGCCCTGGGCAACACCATCATCATTTACTGGATATTTTGGCCAAAGGCCACTCTCTAGGGGGTCTATATTATCTCTGTCAAGTACCATACAAATTTGACCATAATCAACTTTTTTAACACACGTCTTCCCCCTCACTCTCAAGACCAGCTTCAAACCTCTCGGAATCAACGACATCTCCTCCGTTAAGCAAGGACACGAGCTTCTCATATCGTTCAACTGCTTGAGTGAGTGCCTCAAGCTTTCCAGCCTTGTTCTTGAGGCGGGATTTCATCGGCACGGCACTATCCCTTCGCCTGTGGATCTCAAGCTGGTCATCAAGCTCCTTGACCTTCATTGCATTGAGAAGAACTCGCTCTGTAACCACCTCGACCAATGCTAGTCTTGCAGTCACTTCGGCTTGCTTGCGTTTCCTCTCGACATCTTTTCGGCGTTTTTCTTCGACTACACGTTTCTTGTGTTCAATCAGCTTCACCCACTCTGTTTCTTGAACTTTGCTGGCATCTAGGATTCGAGCTTCCTTGAGAAGAAACTGGTGATCTTCAGCTTGAAATTCTGCATCCATAAAAGCCTGAGTATCATTCCGTGTGAAAGCCACTTGATCTGAGAAGTGTTGAACAGTCATATTGGGGTTCAGACGAGCTGTCCAGCGCCACATCCCAAGAGCCCCTTCATTTGCGTCGTTGGTTGATGGCATAAATGCCAAGTCGCGTTCAGCAGCCGTAGCCAAGTCAATTGCACCACCAATTTCGAATTCAGACGTGAATCGTTCCCAGGTGGCAAGAGCGCCTTCGAAAAAAGCAACAAGCAGCTGTTTAAGATGTTGGAGATCCGGAAGCATCACCAGAACTGCATAAACAGCAGCAGAGTCATGCCAAGGTTTGCCGTCAAGTGAGCCATGTTCATATGACACATCAGAAGCGACCAAAATAGTTGGCGAAGAAATGACCATTCGAATGTGTGCCTTCAGCTTTGCGTGCAGAGGACCTAGGTTCAGAATGTTGGTGTTTTCTGTACCCTGTCCACGGACTGATCGCATGTACGGGTGAGTGACCGACTGAGCATAGAGAACAAGAACACTGAGTTCCGTTAATGTAGCAGTGTCTTGCAGCGCCTTGTACACATTCAATTCCATATGGTTAAAATTGCGCTTCTCCTTTCTGTCACGGATTAGTTCAAGAAAATGAAGATAATGAGGAAGGAACTTGAGGATCTTGGATGCCGCTTCACAGTGGGACTGGTAGCGGGTGTTACTAGTGTCCGGGAACTTCGTTGAGCTCGAACCCTTTATCTCTTGGAAGTAGTGTCGATGTAGGTCTTGATGTCCCTTCTTATCATCCTTGTTGTTAAACAGGGCACCGGCAAGGCTTGCTACTTTAACACCGCCCTGCGTTGTGACCTCTAAAGCCCGATGTACAACTGCCGTGGAGTTGTCAGAAATTGCTGAGAGAGTGAGGACTGCATCGTTATCCTTGTTCGCCAACAGAACTGGTCCAGCAACATTATTTTCAGCCCACCAGCGCATCATCGCAGAGTTTCCACCCTTGACCAAGTTGAGCTCTTTGTGCATTGAACAGCCTGCCCAGAAAAAAAGATCGATTTCGCGCTGTTCAGATTCTGATAGTTGGGCGAATCGTTCTTGTCCAAGTCGAATTGCCAGACTTTCCATCATTTGTGTGTTCACCGCTGTCTGCTCCTCGCTTGACAGCTTGGCCCATAGACTCAGACCTCCAATGTCAGTGAGCTTCTGGCTGTCTGCCTGAGACAACACAGCTTGAAGTTCGGCGAATGGCATGGATAATATTTGATCGTAACCAAGTGCAGCATGGCTGGCGTCTCATTTCCACTCCTCCATCAGTCGCACAGTTTTCTTCTGATCATTTGCATGGTCGCCGTTGGCACCCTTCAGTTTACGAGCAAATCCATTGAGATCAAGAGCCGATTGAGATCGTTTTGCTAAGGGGCTAGCATTGAATGTTGTGGAGATGTTCTTGACATGGTGCTTCCAGTTGGCTAGCTGCGTCTCACTTGTGTGATCAATTGTCGAGGCAACAGACAGAAATCGGACATGGTGTGATGGCTGTGAATTATAATGTATTGAATATGACGGTGCCTTCAGGGTAATGTGCTCGGATTCATAGTTTATATTTCGATGTGATGTACCATCGCCGCTCACTGTCAGGCCTGTTGTCAAGATAAGTTGTGGATTCTGGCACGACGAAGATATACAGCTGATGGACTTGCCTTCTGTCTGCAATATCTCATAGCCCAGTTGGATTCGCGAAGCAATGCCACCTTCGATCAGTGCTTGTTGAACAGTCCTTCGGCTCATGATCCTCCGAACTGGCACCCCGACACTGTTGCAAATTACATGTATTACTCGGCCGACAGATTTCCGTGAGCATCCCGATGTGACGAGCATTCTTGCCAATGCTCTCGCTTGTGGAGTATACTTTCCTTTATGCACGAGCATTGAGCTGGAAGAATATCTCTTGGCTTGTGCTTTTGCAATCGCAAGGGCTCTCTTGCGAGCTCGTTGTGCTCGTAAAGTTTGCATCTGGAGTTTTCGAACCTTTTTGCGAGAGTCGCAGAGTTGTCATTTGAGATAAGCAGCCTTTGCATCAGAGCAATTCATGTGAGACGAGATGGATAGTATCTTCTGGCGGAAGTCCTCCATGGCAGACGCAAGTTGGGATGAAGCTAGACATGTTGCCTTCCGAGAACGAGAAAGTTCAGACTTGACTTCATGGAGTTCTCCCAACAGAGATGCTTTTGACAGTTGTGCCCATTTGACCTTTCTACGTTCAAGCCGAAGAGACTGGTGTAATGATGCAGAACAATTTTTCGAGGCCTCCAGAATGCCCTGAATTGAAGAAAGTGAGGACTCTGACCGAGTGAGCTTCTTTTGCAATGTGGTGATGTGAGAATCACGGCAGGAAACTTCAAGCAGGTGTTCTTTGTGGGCCAACACTGGCATGCACTTTGATTCGTCTAGTTGTTGGTGGGTTTCGTGCAGTTGGGCCCTTGTAACTTCCAGTTGGTGGATGATAGCCTGAGATCGGGTCTGGGTTGAGGTTTGTACAGGTACCAGTGGAGGATCCAAGGAGATGTTTTCTTTATTTGATGATCCATGCATGCAAAGGGTCTGTTGCTGTTGAGCTAGAGATCGTTTCTTTGGCTGGCGCAGACTTGAGACAGCAAAACAGAGCAGAACAGGGGATCCAGCCCTATCCAGAGAACATAAGAGGGAGAACACGAAAGCATAGGGCAAAAATTGACAAGCAGTCGATCTAAGTTAATCAGCAGCCCGGCTGTGGCACTGGCTATTGTAGCATTTTAACTGTAACATAATTTCAAGCACCCAGACTCTATCTATGGAAAAACTACTTGGTGGATACTGGATTACATTTACTTCTTCATGTTACCTTGCAAAAAAGTGCGGAGAATACCAAGTAGTAGTATCTGAAATGTCCCAGAACTGTTGAACATTTATTGTTTCTCAACGTAAAAACATGCTGAAACTACACTAGTCCACCATAACACCAGTATAATAGGTTACATTCAATTACACAGGTGTCTTGATTTTTCTAGGTTGCAGGAGAATCAGGAATTATGTTACCGTAAGGACCGCTGAAGAGTGTTAACTGTGGCTTGCCGAGTTTTTGCCGGATGTCGTGGGAATATATTTTGGATCTTAGCACATTGCCCATCACCACTACTAATTCATCATGACAATATACGACCAAAGTCGATCCATTCAACATTCCGCCAGTTATTCAAATTTTCGGAGGAGAATTCCCTTTTTAGTCATTTTTTGAGCTCCGCCAACTTTCCTGAAAACGACGGTTTAGGGGAACTTGAGAACCTTCCAGGGGAAAAACACCACTTAACTTAGGCTCCAGTCATGACTCCTGTTCTCCCTGCTGAGCTCATCGATTGTATCCTTGATTTTCTACACGACGACAAACCCCAGCTTGCTACTTGCTCTTGGGTTTGTAGATCTTGGATTCCATGTTGTCGTTATCATCTCTTCAGGATCGCATCCATCAACGCTTCAAACGTCAAAGGATTCATCGAAATCTTACAATCCCCGTCTTCCACAGTCGGACCATACGTCCATGATCTCACCTTGGATGCTGGAAACGGCAGCTGGCTGAATGAGACAGCAACTTGTCTTACTCCTCTCGTTACGGTCAAGATACTTCGATTGCAATACGTATGTTGGCGGTTTCTAGGATGTGAAGCTAGGGACGCCCTATTATCCACATTCAGAGACATTGTGGAATTCCATGTATTTCATTCGTCATTCGGCGGTCTTCCTTGGTTCCTGGATGCGACTGCTGGTTTCAGGCTATTGAAACATCTGTCTGTCCATTATCTGCACGGTTACAAAGACATATTCTCCAGTGAATGGCGTGCACCACCGAGTTTAGAATCGCTGTCTTGGGTTGATTCCTATGACTTATCGAATATTTTATCTAGAATCATATCCAGTCAACCGATCCCCAAAATCCAATCTCTCGATCTCCATGGTATTAGAATGAAGGATCTTCTGCCAGTTCAGAGGTTACTTCTCGTCATTGCTCCTTCACTTCACCATCTCTCCATGACATTCAAGTTGGCATCGTATGACGAGGATTCACATCTGGAGATTCGCCGTCACATCGATCTCTCTTGCCTCCCCGAACTTCGTTCGATTTCACTCAAAATGCAATATCTGGGGTTATTTCGTTCAGGAATACCGTATACCAATATCTCATTTCTTCTGTCGCAAATCGTCTCCCATCACATGAAAGTAATAACATTTCGCACAGTTATCTGCAAACCGAAGCACGTGAAACTCTTCGATTGGAATGGACTGGTGGATATATTGATGAAACCTCAATTTTCGCATCTTCAAAGGATACACTTTCAGCTGGATATTTTGACCACAGAACCGCCGAGACGAGTTTATGAAGACTGGTTGAGATCATTGCTCCGTCCTTTGGAATCCCGTGGAATCCTTTTTTTCACATCGGCAAAGTATGACTATTGATTCAGAGGGCAATCGGCGCATCCGCTACCATTTCAGTGTTGATCAAGAGATTTGGTCAGTGGATGCAGAGAGAGGGCAACGATGAAGTTCAGGACCCACTTCTCAACTATGCTGTCCAAGTGCCAGGAAGCCAAGAGGGGACACATATGGTGAGTGAATTGTGCTTTGAACGGTATGACGACTCACGACACAGTCCTTCCGAACCCTAAGCCACAGTGGATTCAGGCCATCAATCCATGGGACATCTGTGGCACGATGCGATTCATTAAGTTGCAGATGTATCTGTGACTGTCTGCTGACGCTGGGGCTACAAGTCCTCCCTTCATGTCACCCCTTAACCCCAGCCAACATTTCCCGCGTTTTGCGTGGCCATGTCATCGGTCGAGACACCGCCACTTGGAAGTCCATACCCTGTCAGTTGCCTTGACAAGATTCAACAGGATGCCTCTTTAGCGCGTTTCGCGGTATTTTGTCAAGACTAATGTCACGGTCGGTTGATCGGATTGGAACCAAAAGGAGGCTCAGACCTCAAGCGTACGACGGGGATTTGTCGTGCGCGCTACCAAGCTAACTGGGTACAAAAATTGTTGAACTGGAACGTAGTGCATGTGCGGGCTGATTTGATGAGGTTGACGAAATGGGTATGTGGAAAGCATGTTACTGAGACAGCACTGGGAAGAGAGCGGAGAAGGGATGGTGGAAATATTACGTTGATCTAAACTGGGTTGTTACAAGAGTGTACTAAACTTGGGTATGCCATCTACTGCGACCCACCATTTATTGACCATAATCTGGATATGATAAGGAATGTCCATACTTTCCATTGAAAATGTATCCTTCAAGTGTTTGAGGGACTCCAGTCGCGCCCCGAGACGCCGTCCTATTTGCGTGACCGCTAGATCCCAAGCATGACAATTGCAAAGGAGACCCTTGTGTGATATTGATAGTCTGAAATCGTGCGTGCAGTTCAAGCTGATCGGACAAATTTAATTTAGCAATCCGAGTCGCAGATAAACTTTGTGATGGAATCCCCGCCCATGCCCAAAAGACCCCGACTGAGAGATCCTTCTGCGCGGAATGCATTGAAAGACCAATCGTCCTTGGGGCGGATTTGTCCATAATATCGGTATATTGGTGCTTGACGGCATAGTTCAACACTGCGGCTGCATGCAATGGAATGGCAGGTTGTTATAATGTTGGTTTTCCGTTTAGTAGTATAAGTATGTGGGCAACTCACCTCATACTCGTTTCGCAGGCTGCCATGGCAGCGAATACTTGATATTTCTCCGCAGCTTCCGCTAGTGCAGCTAGAAGTGCGAAGTCGAGAGTCTTCAGGTCCGGCTGTCGCTGGAGCATGAACTGGAAGAGGAGATCAAGAACATCCGAAGTCTCTGAAAGGTCAACGATCTCATCAGCGAGCCCCTTCGGCTCCTGCGAACACCGCTGAATAGGCCTCCAAATTTTTCCTATAGAATTTGAAAAGAACACCGTCGCTGGACCTGAGCGTGATATCTGAGTCCACTTTGAGGCTCTCCATTAAATAATGATTAGTGGAATTGCGACGTGGACCTACACCGTTCAGAAACCTCCGGCAACGAGTCGGTCATCGGACTGACAAGTTTACGATGGGAATGAAAAGAGGACAATAATGGTGGCCAGCAGACATTTCAATGTATAATTGTTCGGTTCGGTAGTATGTAGAAGTATTTTTTGATGCCTTTTTATGCCAAACAGTCAAGTCGCAGTTTTATGATATGAATTTCAGACACTTTACGATCTATACAACCCGGTGCCCAACATCATGATGGAGTAGCTAGGACTTCTGGCGTTCCACTCAAGCCACTTCAGTGAGCCTTGAACTGATCGAGTAGTAAGAGCTGACCAGTCCCCTGGGAGAGGACGTGGTCGGAAATGCTCTGTTGAGTCGTAGACGCCCCGTATCAGTAGTGTAATGACCGTACAGCATTTCAGAATAGACTGATGGTGCGAAATGCTGAGGTCGGCTGAGTGTTTCGTTAGCATAATCCGTTTCCAGTCTAAGCGCTAAGGGGCAACAATTGGGAGAGTTTTTGAGGCTACATTTGCATGACTTCAGGCCGGCCCAAAGGCAGGGGCGGAAGGCAGAAACTATAGATTCAAGCGCGCCTGTTAAGTTCCTTTTCAGGAGGGAAGTTGCAACGCGACAACGCGTGTCCGCCATTCCTAACTCGGACGCGCTCGCCGCTGAGCTCTCACCGGCATGCCTATGCCTGATCTCCCTGCTGAACTCATCGATTATACCCTTGATTTTCTACACGACGACAAACCCCAGCTTGCTACTTGCTCTCGGGTCTGTAGATCTTGGATTCCATGTTGTCGTTATCATCTCTTCAGGATCGCATCCATCAACGCTTCAAACGCCAAAGGATTCATCGAAATCTTACAATCCCCGTCTTCCACAGTCGGACCATACGTCCATGATCTCACCTTGGATGCTGGCCACCACAGCTGGTTGAATGAGATGGCGCCGTGTCTTACTCCTCTCGTTACAGTCAAGATACTTCGATTGCACGACATATGTTGGCAGTGTCCAGGATATGAAGCTAGGACCGCCCTATTATCCACATTCAGAAACATTGTGGAATTCCATGTATTTCATTCGTCATACGGCGATGTTCCTTGGTTCCTGGATGCGACTGCTGGTTTCAGGTTATTGAAACATCTGTCTGTCCATTATCTGCGCGATTACGGAGATACATTCTACAGTGAATGGCGTGCACCACCGAGTTTAGAATCGCTGTCTTGGGTTGATTCCTACGGCTTATCGAATATTTTATCTAGAATCATATCCAGTCAACCGATCCCCAAAATCCAATCTCTCGATCTCCATGGTATTAGAATGAAGGAGCTTCTGCTAGTTCAGAGGTTACTTCTCGTCATTGCTCCTTCACTTCACCATCTCTCCATGACATTCAAGTTGACATCGTATGACGAGGATTCACATCTGGAGATTCGCCGTCACATCGATCTCTCTTGCCTCCCCGACCTTCGTTCGGTTTCACTCCAAATGCAATATCTGTTATTTCTTTCAGGGATACCGTATACCAATATCTCATTTCTTCTGTCGCAAATCGTCTCCCATCACATGGATGCAATAACGCTCTACTGCAGGAAGCTAGATCACCTGGAACTCTTCGATTGGAGTGAACTCGTGGATACCTTGATGCGACCTCAGTTTTTGCATCTTCAAAGGATATATTTTCGGCTGCAGCTCGAACCCACCACAACACCAATTGCAAGACAAGTTTATGAAACCCAGTTCAGATCATTACTCCGTCCTTTGGAATCCCGCGGAATCCTTTTCTTCACACTAGTAGAACCCGGCTTTTAATTTGGAGGGCAGCACATCTGTTACAATTTCAGTGTCCATCAGGAGATGGATGCTAGAAGCCGAGCCTAGTCGTGTTTCTTGATGGAGGGTGGGGATCGGGCTCATATCGTAAGTGAAGTGTACTCTGGACGAGGTATGACTGTTCATGACGTTGTTACAGTGGATTCACTTTCTGCGATCAATCCATGGGATACTTGCGGCACAATGTGTCCATTAAGTTGCAGATGTATCTATGACTGTCCACTTGACTGGGCCACATGTTCTTTGCGTTTTCTGTGTTTTGCGCAGGAATTGCACAGCCATGTCGGCCGTGCGGAACATTGTTACTCGCGCTACAGACGTCACGCCATCCATCGCCCACGTTGACGTTGTGCGGCTCCTCCCGCGGTACAAGCACTCATACATGCGGCTAATGTTTATTGGCCTCAAGGTCACGCTGGCAACAGGGCTGTCTCCGTTGCAGGCTGTTGCACGACGCGCTACTGCGGGATCTGCTGAACAAGCTTCCGAACGAGGTGTGGTTTCTAAGCGGGTTGTAAATGGCTAGATAGGTATTGGTTTTGCGGAATGCGGTGCCCGCCTGGGGTTTCTGGCATTGGATTTCTTGTCTTCTTCGAGGTCTATGATGGATCTGATCCCCTGTGATTGGGGGCTGTATAGGGTGCTTCATCCAGCTGCACCCGATTCGAAGTGGGAGATCGCTCATGAATGTTCTTTAAAGTACTCTCCTTGACCCGAACATATCATTGCTGTGCATACTGGTTGGTGCTTCGCCTGCGCTGCGGGGATACTCAGTCATGACGTCAGTGATATTTGACTGATTTTAGAGTGATATATTATTGATAGAGGATAGCCTCGACGTCAATGACTTGACTAGAAATTAAATACATGTGTCCCTTCACGGGGGCCTTGAGTCTTTTTCCTGTCCCCTTGGCGATGATGCATGATGGTCTATACATATATGACGTATTAATGAGGACTTACTATGCTTCAAGTTGAAGTATCCTATTTCCTGATGCCGGTGTTCTGGTACTAAGTACTGGTCGGGCACCCACATGATGAACTAATAGTCTTCTGTTACATGATAATCTCGACCTCGTAGCATATGTATTTAGGGGATTTGTCTGCGCATCACTTGAAATTGTACGGAGGAGTGCGAAAAAGCGTGTGCGGAGGCTGTGCCTGGTTCCGAGCAAGGGCCTCAATTATCGCAGTTGCGCTTATCATGATGCTGTCAACTGTCAATTGTCTTTTCGAAACTTTGAACACAGGGATTTACTATGTTTGGAGGATTCCGGGGCAACGGTAAAATTTACATCACGGCTCCTTTTAAGCCGAAACACCTGACATTCACTTAAAACTCCAGTCCCACCTGTACGTACGCTGACCCCTATGTCTTCAAACACTACTCTTCCAACAAACCCACAGACCCCGCATTTGTCTCAGAAGTCGAGCCAGACCATTTTGATCTGGGGTGCTGGAGCGTTCGTGCGAATTGTATGATCTTGACCGCCAATTAGCTGGCTAATGTTCATTTAATTTGTATCAGGTTCTGTATATATGCTTGGGACTGGATACTTTGCCTGCCACTGGAGTATCAGAGGATATGGAGAAAAAAGATCAATGCAAGTTATGACTTGGCCGAATAGAAATGTCTAGGCGTTGACAGTCCACATCTCTTGCAGTCGATCAGCGTCCTATACCTTGGTTCGTAGACGTGCTCGACCTTATATTGCCGCTAATGCTTAATTTATAACAGCTAATCGCTATTTTGGATTTCTCCAGTATGTGACCTCGACAATATTTTGATCAGTTCGCTAACCTGCATGCTTTTTTAATAACAGATTTTCTTTCGCCGTATCTTTGATGGCAGATGCTTGGGGCTCAGGCGCATGTAAATGTGAGCCTGTACGTCACCAACATCGTTGATGTGTCACCAACCATATCTTTCAAACAGACGTCTTTATTTGGAAGCCAGTGGGAGCTCTGATTTCGACCGCCCTTTCCGAGATGATACTTGGGGCTCGTGTGTACGCTGTAAATTACATTTCTAACTCGTTTCGGCGAATTTAAGTCTAACGGGTGCCACCACGATCAGCTCTACGCGCAGAACCGGATGATAGCGACTATGCTCTGCTCCATTCTACTTGTCGAAGTGGTTATTGGGGCATACACGATTAGCATGACTCATCCGCCAGCCCCTGATCCCAATGGCGTCATTCTGCATTGCGTCGCAGTACCCCCTGCTCTTGGTTGGATGATTGAATTTTGGGTGAGCAAACGGTCGTCTACGCACGTTTGTGGTCGTTACCTCACGTGAAACAAATAGTCGCTACCCGCTCTTTACGACACAATAGTTTTCTTGTACGTGAAGCAGCTGAGCGTTTCGTCAACCACTGATCGTTTGTTACTTTATTCACTTCCAGGCTGACAGCCTGGAAAGCGTATGATTTCTGGAGAAAAGACCTCAAAATACCATTAATCACCGTTCTGTGGAGGGATGGCGTCATCTATTTCTTTGCCATCTTTTCCATGAACCTCACGAATATCATCATCTTCTCGGTCGCTCCAAATTCGTTAACATGGCTCGTCAATCTCACGTAAGTCGTAGACTCCAACAACCTTTGCCATCTTCATTTGGTTAACTTGCTGTTACCCCCTCTCCCCCCATTTTGATAGTCCGACACTGATTTTCACGGTCACACTGTCTTGCCGTCTTGTTCTCAACATCCGGGATCCGCACGCAAGGACGGTTGGCTCAGCCCAACTAAGCGATACGGCCTTGAGCAGTATCAGAGACCGGAGGAGCCCCACGAATAACTTCATACCTAAAAGTTCGCACGAATGGATTGACATATCACCGCGTGCTGTGACCAAGTTGGAGACATGGTCCGGTGACATTGGTCCCGGCGAGACTAATGCCAAAGAGACGGTCTGATCTTGTTGAACAAGTCTGACTCACTCTTGGCCTGAACAAGCTTGGGGAAGTATTTTGTTTGAGACCAGGTTATTTGAACCTTAGATTCTCGGCATTCCGAGGATTCCTTTCCATACCACTTGTACACTTCAAGTCGAGACAGCACTGTTGACAGTCAACTAATATGTATCATATTGATTGATCACAATACTTAGTTTTCGTTTGGGTAATACGTATGAGTCAAAGAATTATCAAAGAATTGTACAAAGCCTGTATGTCAAGACTCTACATGTATAACTGTTGGGGTAAAATAGTTATCAAGTTTGATATCATGATGACTCCTGTTAAAGATATAAGCATAAGTAAGAGGCGAAGAGGGATAGAAGAGCTTGTATTTCGCATTGGGGGAGCGGCGGTAAACCGTGTGAGGGGAGAATCGATGGTGCCAAGGGTTCCAGAGCGTTTTGGAGGATGAAGAATACCTCTATGAACGTACATGGAAGTCGATGCAAAGCCAGAATGTCTGGGTGTCTGGGTGTTGTTGCATGTCAATCCGGTCAACCAACCTTGAGCCGTGTTTAATCCGGAACTGACCAATTATTTCACTCCCAAGGTCATGCTCCACGAGAATGCCATCCTCGATCCCAACGATCAATCGTAGGTAGGCCCTGAAAATATATCCAAAAGCTCAAGAAAGAATCCGAAGAAAAAAACATATACTGACCGGTCCAATGTTGATACACTGCTGCAGGCAATTTCATGATGTCGGGTGTGTGCCTTTGCCCTTTACCGAATGGTGGACTCCAATGATGAGTTAGTCTTCCACACATTGCACCTGCGTATTCAGGTCATTTGAATGGCCAAACCAGGGAACGTATGGATCCAAGAAACGGCCACGTTATAAATAAAGACGACTCACCCTGCAGCACTCCTCCTGTTTGGCAATAACGGAATGGTTTACCTATTCTAGATCAGACATGGGGAAGACTCAAATATCAGCTACCCACAAGCAAAAAAAAAAAAGAACACCATGATCGCACTCTTGTTGGGACCTTACGTATCCTGGTCCTCATCGTCACTGTATTCGCGTCTTCTGACTCTGACGCTGACGGTAACGATACCGGCGTTGAATTCAATTCGCATATTGTGGCCAGAAGGTGTTGCTAGCCCTGTACCATTCAAGCGAGCCCTCGACGAATTTGGCTTTCACGCACACTGTCGCAACGTTGATAGTTCTTCCCAACGCACGGGACTTCAAACGACTAATGACAGTTTTCTTGCAGTTTTCCAAGATAAAAAAGGCCTCGGATGAGCGTATCGACTCGGAGATCCTTAGTTTATACCCGGGGAGAGCAACGAGGCACGGCAATATTAAGTTTGTCTTGGGTTCGACGGCTGTTTGAACTGGGGGTTGACCGTGAGCATGTTTGTTTGGTCCAAGCGCCTACTCCAAACGCTGATCTCATCGATTACCAGTTTTTCTGAGCCAAGTTGTTGACCACCACCGGACCAAAGGTAATCTTTACTTTCGCCATGGTGTTGCCATTACAAACTTCGTGTAGAAAGAACAACCGCATCGTTGAAATGCGCCACAACGTCTATCATGGTGATTTGTTCACTGGTCCGATCCATGGCATTGTTGGCGGCAGGGGAAACATCAACACCACCATCAACGTGAATACGCGTGAGTCCTGTGTTCATTGCGCTATATGTGCCCACTTAGCATGCGACGATTTCAAATTAGCATCTGTTTTCGACTTGTTGAAAGACCGCACCGCATTCAGCGCCGCTCACACTTCTGGTGAGCGCGAGTTAGGGCACGCGAGCATTTGTCAAGAGCAAACGCGTGTTACGGCTATTGAGACGATTTCACAATGGGGAAGCACAAATCATATGCTCCCGATATGCTGGCTGCACGGACCAGCTGGTTCGGGGAAATCTACGGTGGCTCAAACGATGGCGGATAAATTCTCTCAGGAGCAGAAACTTGCTTTCAGTTTTTTCTTTTCGAGAGGGAAGGCTGATCGCAGCGATTCGACCAAGTTTGTTACCACTTTTGCCTATCAGCTTGCTTTGTCCGTTCCTGCCGTCCAGACCGCAATGCAACGCGCTCTCTTAGATGACCCATCTATCCCCACCCAGTCTCTCCGCGATCAATTAAAGAAACTCATCATCAATCCTGTCTTGAGTGTTGCAGGACCGATCGCATTGATGACTGTTGTCATTGATGGGCTCGATGAATGTGGCGACAAGGGCGTCTTACAGGATTTCATTCAGCTTCTTGTTGGTGCTACGGGCCACCTTCCATTCCGGTTTCTTTTCGCAAGTCGAGCTGAGACCTACATTCAGCAGACATTTGAATCACCCGAGGTAAAAAACAAGACCTATTTTCTCTCGTTACGTGATTTCAATGCCGAGAACGATATTCGCATTTACTTGAGGTCGCGTCTTTCCAAAATACGGGGCAAGGAACATCAGATTATGCGGGACGTACCAAGTACGTGGCCGTTGGAGGAAGACCTTGACGTAATTGTCCGACAATCGGAGGGTTTATTCATCTATGTCTCAACACTCGTGAAGTTCGTCGCTGACGGCACCGGTCTTCCACAACAAAGGTTGCGAGACGCAATGAAAGTCCATATGGGGCTTGATTCCCTGTATCGCCAAGTTCTATCCGAGGCACGAAAGTTCCAATGGTTCGAACGCGTGCTTGGTACTGTCGTATTACTTCGTCAAGAATTCACACTCCCTCAGCTAGAACGGTTTCTTGATCTGCCATCCGGCGCCAGCCGGGTTGCTCTGCGAGGATGCAAATCTATTCTCTGTGTCCCTGATGCTGACGAAGAATTCGTACAACCATATCATGCCTCGTTGAAAGATTTCCTGACGGATAAAGATCGTGCTGGGGATCACCTTCTTGATACGATGGCACACCGTGCATTGATCCTGGTTAACTGTCTAAGGATAATCACCACGGAGATAGAGAATGATGATGCTGGCGGTACACATCTAGAATATGCTTGTCAAAACTGGTGCCATCATTTGTGCATGGTATTTGAGCACGGAGGATCCATCAATGATATTGAAGTCTTGTTGGGTGGGAAATTGGTGACATTTGTGACAATGTTGGAGAGACTGTGGTTAAAATTTTGGATGCACAAGTTGGGTGGCTTTGAAAAGGTCAGGTATGTTGTGGATGGGTATGGGTTGGTGATGAGGATGATGGTAAGTTCTCTATTTTGAAATTAACGACTGGTGACCATTGACCAGCAATTGCAGAAAGGGTCTGCTGGGTGTGATGATTTAGAGTGGAGCATGAGCCAGACAAGAGAGGCTGTAATGGTGAGTAAGCTGTGCCTGAATATGCAACACAGAGTTAAAATAATTGTGATTTTCTCATGATTAGAAAGTATGTGTTTTCAGTTATGGTTTGTGGCTGGAGCTGACAATCCAATAATCCCTTGATTGCCAGCTGGTATGTATGATATGAGGCTGTGAATATTCACATGCTTACAGTTTTTCAATCATTGATAGGAAGTGAGTTGTGTTTGACAAAGGCAGAAGATGTTGCTCATTCAGTCATGGAACCACAAACCTCCCAGACAGTGAGTGATTTTCATTGACAGCTGCAGGGTTTGTTCTTGATGATGTGTGGAACTCCCCCCAGCAAGTGAGTGATCCATTTTGACAGCTGCAGGAGCTCATTCTGATGGACATGTGGCACTTCCCACCCTCCAGGAAGTGAGTGATCCATTTTGACAGTTGCAGGAGCTCTTGCTGATGGATGTGTGGCACCTCTCATGCCTCAGTGTGTGAGTGACCCATGTTGGCAGCTACTGTGCTCTTTCTGATGGATGAGTGACACTTGCCACTCCACAGAGAGTGAGTGACCCATTTTGACAGGTGCAGGAGCTCTTTCTGATAGGCATATGGCACTTCCTACTCCTCAGAATGTGAGTGATCTATTTTTACACTCCAGCAGCTCCTTCTAATGGATGCGTGGCACTTCCCACTCCTCAGGAAGTGAGTGATCTGCTTTGACAGCCACTGGAGCTCCTTGAGTAGCACTTCCCACCCCCAGCTTGTGAGTGATACATTTTGAGAGCTGCAGCAGCAGTTTCTGATAGTAGTTCCCATTCCTCAGTTTGTGAGTGATCCACTTTCACTGTTGCAGGAGCTCTTTCTGATGGATGAGTGGGCACTGCCCACCTTTCAGTATGTGAGTCCATTTTGACAGCTGCTGGAGCTCTGTCTGATGAATGAGTGGGACTTCAACCCCTCAGGGAGTGGGTGATCTATTTTGACAGCTACAGGGATTTTTTCTGATGGATACATGGCACTTCCCACCCTTCAGAGAGTAGTCCATCCATTTTGAAAGTTGCAGGAACTCTTCTGATGGATGAGTGGCACTTCCCACCCCTCAGAAAGTGGGTGATCCATTTTGACAGCTGCAGGAGCTCTTTCTGATGGATGGGTGGCACTTCCCACCCTTTAGGGAGTGAGTGATCCATTTGGATAGTTGCAGGAATTCTTTCTGACAGATGGGCACTTCCCACTCAGTATGTGAGTGATCCATTTTGACAGCTGCAGGAGCACTTTTGATGGATGGGCACCTTCCACCTGTCAGTATGTGAGTGATCCATGTTTGACAGCTGCAGAAATTCTTTCTGATGGATGAGTGGCTTCCTACACTCAGTATGTAGGTGATCCACCCTGACAGCTGTAGCGCTGATGGTTGAGTGGCACTTCTCACCTTTCAGGGAGTGAGTGATACATTTTGACAGCTGCAGGAGCTCTTTCTGACAGATGAGTGGCACTTCCTGCCCCTCAGTATGTGAGTGATCTATTTTGACTCCTGCAAGAGCATTCTTTGATGGATGACTGTCACTTCCCACCCCTCAGAGAGTCAGTGGTCCATTGTGACAGCTGCAGGACCTCTTTCTAATATACATGTGTTACTTCCCCCTCAGGGAGTGAGTAATCCATTTTGACAGCAGCAGGATCTCCTGATGGATGAGTGGTACTTTCCCTCAGTATGTGAGTGATCCATTTTGACCACTGCAGGAGCTCTTTCTAATGGAGTGGCACTTGCCACCCTCCAGGAAGTGAGTGCTCCATTTTGAGAGATGCAGGAGCCCTTTCTGATGGATGAATGGCATTTCCTACTCCTTAGTATGTGAGCAATCCATCTTGACAGCTGCAGGAACTTTTGATGATAGATGTGTGGCACTTCCCACCCTCCAGGAAGTGAGTAATCCATTTTGCCAGCTGTAGGAGCTCTTTCTGATGGAGGAGTGGCACTTCCCACTTCTTAGTATGTCAGTGATCCATTTGACAGCTGCATGTGCCCTTTCTGATGGATGACTGGCACTTTCTACCCCTCAGTATGTGAGTGATCCATTTTGGCAGCTTCAGGAGCTCTTTCTGATGGATGGGTGGCTGCCCACCTCTCAGGGAGTGAGTGATCCATTTTGACAGTTGCAAGAGCTCTCTCTGAAGGCCATGTGGCACTTTCAACCCTCAGGGAGTGAGTAATTCATTTTGACATCCACAGAAGCTCTTTCTGAAGGATGAGTGGCACTTCCCATTCCTCAGGTAGTGAGTGATTCATTTTGGCAGTTGCAGGAGCTCTTTCTGATTGATGTGTGGCAAATCCTGCCCTCCAGGAAGTGAGTGATCCATTTGAACTCTTTCTGATGGATGAATGACACTTCCTACCCCCTCAGAGAGTGAGTGATCCTTTCACAGCTGCAGAAGCTCTTTCTGATGGATGTATGGCACTTTCTACCCCTCAGGGAGTGAGCTATCCATTTTGACAGCTGCAAGAGCTTTTTCTGATGATGTAGTACCTAAAACCCAGTTTGTAAGTGGTCTTCTTGGAAAGCTCTGGCATGTTTGACTTGTTGCACTTCTGCTATTTCAGACTGTGAGTAACTATATTTCACAGTTCCAGCCATTATTAATGACTTCCCTGTCATCCCTTCAGCATGTTTGTGATTTTTCTTGACACCTGCCTGCCTTCTCTCATGGTGTCTTTTCTCTTTTCAGCTTGTTAGTTTATCTCTTTTCTTATCATTCTAAGTTTGTGCTTCATTTGTTTGTATTTCAGAAGGTAGATCCATCACTTTTAATATAGCACAGTTTTGACCAAACATTGTCCAAATCATCTTTCAGGATGTGAATTTACATTTAGTTTTGGCATTTCTTACCTGATAAGCTCTATTGCTTGCAGTGGGTGTGTACTTCAACTGTTCTGGATCATACTTTTTGGAACTCACAGAATGTTGGTTTGGTTCATTGAGAATGTATGCTATCTTTCTCTTCATAAATTTTCTACCCTGAATTGGTGTTTCCAGGCTGTGAGTTGTAATATTCATTACAACTTTTGTTGTATTCAAGGTTCACTTATTTCTAGCTTGTATGTTTTCCTATTTTCTCCTGTTTGTCCTCTTAATGATGAGGTGCTTGGAATTTTTGTCTTCAAGGTGGTATGTGCTCTGCTCTGAAAACTGTCCCTTCTCAATCCCAATTGACTGGTATTTCCTTTGAAAGACTGTGTGTATTGTTCAGTGATATCTTGGCAACCACTGTTTGCTGATTTTTCCAAGCATGTATGCTCTTTCTTGTTGGATGTCAAGGTCCTGGACATTTTTTTTTAACAGTTTGTAAGTCATTATCAACAATCATGCTCACAAAAAAACACTAACTTGGTTTAAATCAGTTTACAAACTTCATGTGATGTGAGACTGTACATGAAATATAACAAGGCATTGGTGAGCATGTCACTTTATTTGAGTCCACACAGAATGCAATTTGATATACATGATTCTGATCCCTCCCTTACTCCTCAACTATATTTTTTCTATAATTTTATCAGCAGTATTACCAGAAGTAAACCCAATTTGTTAAATTTAGCTCACTCAGCCAGCACTAGCTAAGGAAAGCAGTGCTGTTTACACCCACGTGGACACCAAATAGAATGATCTTGTTCAATGAGAATCCATAAGTACCATTTTGTTGATGTCAAGAGAGATTAACCAAGAATCATTAGAGGCTGCCCACAATAGAAATGATAGTTATGTATGATGAGCTGATTTAAAAATCTGACCTCGGGAATTCACCTTGAATTAGGAAGAAGTAATGACAGTGCAAGATTAGAAATAAAGAACTGTCCCTCAAATTGACACCTAATGCCTGCTTTGATGCAAACACCACAACAATCCCCAAAGGAGTAGTAACAGAGGATTTGCAGAATAGATCATGTCTGCTGAACTTTTCGCTGTTGCGGTTGGAGAGATGGAGGTGGAGGACGAAAATGGAGTTGAGGTGTTCGATAGCTGCACAGGAGCATAGGAGGACGGTGTAGTGTAGACGAATCTGTCTAGATCTTGCTTCCACATCTCAATCCAATGATACGTCAACCAAAGTGAGAGCAGTGCGCACCGAAAAACGAGTGGTTCACTCCTGCAAGGTTCTGGATTGTTACCGTGTGGGTCTCGTTCCCTAAATTACTGGCAAAGTATATCAGCGACGGCATAGTCTTTTCGCACAGCTTTCCAAATGTGCCTCCGCATCCAGAGACGCCGTCATATGTCTCCGGTGGATTGGTATCGAGGGTGACCGTGAAGAGACCATGGTCATTGACCGTGTCCCCAAAAATGTAGAGAGCTGAGCCTTGTAAGCAGGGAAGAGTAATCAGCCGTTGGAGGAGAGGAAGATTAATACAGAACGATGAACCTTGGAAAGAAAGGGAAACAGAGGAACCGTCACTGCTAGTAAACGAGGAGGTGCCGCCAGAGAAATAAGGACTGGTGTTGGTGCTCCAGGTGCCGGTGTAGTTGAGAAGCGACGACGAGTTTTCGACGGTCGTGTTGGTCAGAGTTGCGCTGGTGATGGAAGAGATTGGTCTAGTTACGAGTAAAGGCAAACCAAAACTCACCCTGCTGGTCCCAGCTGGACAGTTTCCAAAATGAAGTCCAATAAAAAGTCCCCAGCACCTTCGTCGCCATTTTCTGCACCCAAGTTCGTCAAGACAAGTGTATGCTTGGCGTAGGTGAGATTGCTCGCGCCAAATAATAAATGTGGGTTAGAACCGTTTGTCGCTGAATGAGCGGAACGCTGAGTGGTATATGGGGATCCGGACCCGTCGGACAGCAACACGGAATAAGAACCATAGGAAGGTCCAGAAGCACCATAAATGTAGATAGCAGGACCTTTGATTAAATTTCAACCAAGGTTCCGCCTTGACAACGATTTCTCACCTGTAAAGTTGAGGGTCACAGAAGCATTGACCACGTTGGTCAGATGGTATGTTCCATCGAGCCAAGGAGTTGCGCTTGCGTTAAATGTAGGAGAAGAGGGGTCTGGTGTCTGCCATTCGCTGTAAGGTTCATATCTTAGGAGCGGAGACCAGTCATCGACAGTGATGTTTATGTTGCTGGCGGAGGAGTTCATGGTGGAGTGTGGTCAAGAACGTGCGAGCTGCTACTTTTGTTCGTCACCACGAAATCCTGGCCAGTTGGGAACACGTTCGTAACATTAATATTATATTTATTACACGCTTCCAGAATTCGAGCCTGAAGCTGAAAGGCTGAGGCTGCTGACCTCGGCCATCGCTCGGATATATCCGAGAGTCCGTCTTCTTGTTTACTGCTGCTCACCAGACCGGAAACCACTGGCATCGGCTCAATCCCCCTGCTCGTCGCCGCCGACAACGAGCACCTCACCTTACGGTCTTCTGCTTAACCGACTCCACGTTGATTAAGCACTCGTCCACTCCGGACTTCCGCATTCCGTCAGGCACATAATCGGCTCTGAGACATTTGGGATAACCAGCATGGCGTATCATCAAGTCACTGCATCTTCCCTAACCCCCTCGCGGCCTGCACCTCAGGCCCCTAAGCCAGCTTTGTACAGCACAACCTTGTCTTCAGCTGGCTACAATCCAACCTTCACCTTCACGCCATCTTCACCATCTGGCTCCTCATATGCTGCCTCATACTCTGGCATCGGAGGTTCGCCTAATCGGCAGCCCGATTTTCTGATTGACTCGCATATCGTGCGCTCTGGTACCGTCAGTATAAAAGAGGATGGGTTGGTGAGCTGGCTATGGCGGCCCAAATGGCTCATCCTCAAGGAACAGACATTGTCCATACACAAGAACGAGGCAAGTGCAGCTCCAAATTCGTGTGTCGGTTGAGGTTTCGGGGGCGAGCAGTCTTGTACTGTATGATGCCTTAGCTCTTGTTACGTATCAAGCTTTTTCACCTCGCCATTATTCCCCTTGACGTATCGTTTTGCGATACTGACATGCCTTTATAGTC